>OX632363.1:38581042-38635969 GCA_951751655.1 Ophion costatus
GGTACTCTTAGGTAGCACTAGATACAGAGTACGAAATAAACAACATTCCCTTTCTCTCTCTCTCTCTCTCTCTCTCTCTCTCTCTCTCTCTCTCTCTCTCTCTCTCTCTCTCTCTCTCTCTCTCTCTCTCTCTCTCTCTCTCTCTCTCTCCCTCCCTCCCTCGCTCTATATCAATTGGGAACTCAGCAACATCTACTGGTGAAGGATATTCCCATCAGCGCATCCGGCTGTTTTTTTTACGGTCCTAACAATTTATTCTTTACGTTTTTCAATTTCTTTCCAACAAATCACCTCTAATACGATTATGCTAATAAAATAGCGAAAGTATACATGGGAAAAGGTGACTTTTAAGACATTCGACTTGGAGAGCCGTCCTCACAGTAGCCAACTGTGCCAATGCTCGACATTATGTAAAGCCCACTAGCTTGCAAATCCTCTTTGGATTGATGTAAGCATATTTATATAAAGGCCATTTCAAGGAGTATCCTCAAAAGAGCCAGACGTGCTGATAGAAAACATTGTATAGATATAACGAGTTCGGAATCTCCTTCTCATATATATATATATATATATATATATATATATATATATATATATACATATATAGAAAACATATATAAATATGATAAATGTACCAGGCCAGTTGCACAACAGCAGACTCATTTTTCGTTCTGTGCACGAGTTCTTTAATGTAACTTTAACCAGCAAATAGAAAAGATTACTATCTTCCTCTTTCTCTCTTTCCTCTATACATACATATATTTGTATGTGTATATATATATATATATATATATATATGAGTATCGAAAGTTCAACATTCGAATGGAAAGAGGTTGACGAAGATTCGACGCTCCGTACACGCGGTACAACGTTCACGAAGGGCATACATACCGGTCAGAGTGCACGACTCGTCACTTTAAAACCGGCTAATCGTTGTGACTCGTGCACGCACGCGTGGCACTTGGTCCGTTTAGGAAAGTTGCGTTTAGGAGGAGAAACGTGATGTTTATCGTTCGCCTGGCTCCATATATATATATATATATATATATATATATATATATATACAGGGTAGATCGATAACAATTAGCACCGTGGATATCTTCGAAACTATAAGGTTCACAGAAATATTTGCTGAAATGAAATTGCACAATACGAAAGGGGCCATCCGATAGCGATAATAGTTTTTTTGCAGGTGGAAGTACTTCGGACATTTGAAGGTCAACTCCATTTTTATAAATGGATCGGTATGTTTTTTTTCCGTATCATGAAAGAGGAGCTTAAAACGAGTTCAACGATCTACAACATAAGGTCATTGAAGGTCATACAAAGTACAGAAAGGCGATAATACTTGCAGTTTCGGTAGTAAATAAAATTATTATGTTTATAGTAAGTGTTCGAAATGACGGCCATCAGTATCAATGCAACATTGGATTCTTTTTTCGATTGATTGACTTGCAAGTTTTACAACGTCAGAACTCATTGATGCACGCGCTGTAATAATTCGTTGTTGCATGTCGTCAAGTGTAGTTGGTACTTCTTTGTACACTCTATCTTTCAATGTTCAAACCTTATAGTTTCGAAGATATCCAAGGTGCCAATAGTTATTGATCCACCCTGTATATGTGTGTGTGTGTGTATGTGTGAATTTCCACGAATTAGCCACGCGCTTTCGTGAGCCGCAATTGTACAAAACAAGAACCGATAATTGTGAAACAATGGTGCATACGAATACGAATAACTCAAACGGGGTAATCTACCCGCGGCCTTAGGTCTTCTTCCATGTGGTGAGAAGAATTTTCGATGCGTTGATGCGGGCTGGACACGCGAGGAGGCGTCCCGGGGATAATAATGAATATGTTATGGAGACGTGGGAACGCGCACACTTTTGAATGTTTTTTTCTTTTTTTTTTCGAAACATTTATTTGCATGGTACTCTGGTCGGCGAGGGAACTAAATTGGCAATGGAAAATGAGGAGGGAAAGGAAAATGGCTTGGGAAAAAGTCAGCGGGTGAAGAAAAGTCAAAAGTTGGAAAGTTTTTTTATCGCGAGTCCGGAGGGGTGCGCGGTGATGAAGAATGCGAAAGAGAGAGAGAGAGAGAGAGAGAGAGGTCGAACATTTTTGACGTCCTCGTTCTCAACGTCCCAAAAGAAGATAAAAGTCGAACCCTCATCATCAGTAGAGATAATTGTTGCCAAAAAAAATTTGATTTTTTGATGAGTCTATTGAATAATTTTGAAAAGAGATTCGATTCTCTAAAACGTTCAACGCGAACTTCCAATTCATTGATACGCAGAATCGTGTAAAATTTGACCTTTCTTCGTTCACCCAAATGTATAGACGAATGCAAACAACATCGTCGGTCGTTGACTTCGCACTGGGAGGACGAACGAAGGCGTAGAAACCGGATTTAATGAGAATTATCATTTTCACGTACTTAAAAATCGTTCTTCTTTGTTGGGCCGTTGCTTGTGCCACATTTGCAGACTAGGCATTTTGGTCGTGAAAATTGAATCTTATATTAAATTTTAGTTGTTTCAATGAAATACCTAGGTTTAAAGAGTGCAGAATATTTTTAACGACTTTGAGGAAATTCTTTTCACTTGACGGGTCCCCTAAGCATACGATCCAAAAAAAAACAGGTCGGTTTTCAATTTTTTGGTAAATATTCGGAAGTGGCGCTCCTGCTAGAATCAGAGTAATTTTCTTTAAGGGTTCAAACAACCCCAAACGACTCTAAACAATCCCAAACAACCCGAAACAACCCCACACGACCCTAAACAATCCCAAACAACTTTAAACGACTCTAAACAATCCCAAACAGCCCGGAACAATCCCAAACAACCCGAAACAACCTCGAACAACCTCAAACAACGCCAAACAAATGCAAACAAAAATTAACCTGGTTCTAGCAGGAGACCCATTTCCGAATATTTATCAATTTTTTTTCTGATGAGACCATTGGGACGACGAGGTCGGGATTTTTTACATAATTTATACACAGTCTTGTCAACGTTGAGTAATTTTTTTATTAAAAAATGTTGATATACAACCGAGTAATTATTATTTGAAGAAAGCTAGAAGCAACCAGGCGTGTCTTAAATGAAAAATAAAAAATGCACCTTCAATACGATAATAAAACTTGAGTATGTTGAAATACTTTTGTGAAATTTTGAAAATTGGAGAAATGACGATCTGTAGAAAAAAAAGTTCGATTTTCGACGAAAAAAAAGAACTACAATACTTTATTCTTAACAAATGGATAGACATTTAGAAGAATCATCCGGTTGTAGGGCAGAAAATATAAACTATGCACTGTTTATATTTTGAAATGAATTTCAAAATATTTTGAAATGAATCCGACGAGTCGATTTTGAGATACGACTGCCACGCTCTCAAAAAAAAAACGCACAAGAAAAACAGGTAGAAGAAAGAACAGGTGAAAGAATAAGGCACTTCGGGTTATCAGGAATGTACCCCAAAGTTTCCCTTTTAAAAAATGGTATATTGCGCCTACCAGAAAATGCTTTTAAAAAACTCAAATTTTTAATGATATCTTTTTTTAAATTGGTTTTATAAAAAAAAGTTTTCTACAAAAGTTGTGCGGAATAATGTCACTTATAAAATAAGTCTTATACGAAAATCACCTAGGATTGTTAGGTTAACGGCAAATCAACGGCGAAGGAAATTTCTTTTTTTTTTTGCTTGTGCTTCGTTTATTAATCAACTTAGTGTTCTGAAACTCAATCAACATACAGAAAAATCTATTCTCAAAAGATATCTTTAAATTTTATCGAGCTAGGTCATATACTTAACGAGAAATTACTACATGAGAAAAAAAATCTTCACGTGATGGTAATTAGCGTGTACATTCAAGATCCAATGCGAAGAAGTGATACGAAAAAAAAATTTCGTTGTACTTTTGTAGAAACGATTTTGCGATAAAACCAATTCCAAAAAATCTATTGACAAACCGAGTTTTTTAAACAATCTCTGGTGGTCGCAAGACACCATTTTTTTATGAGGGAAACTTTAGGGTACATTCCTGGTAACCCAAAGAACCTACAAAGACATTGGCCACGTGCTGGCCTGCGAGACCAGAAGTCGGTCGAATTTCTGTACATTCCGACTGGCCAAGTAGCGCTGATCAATTTTTGGAATTTTTACAAAATCTTTATTGAAAATTAGGAATAAAAATTGTTGAAATTTTAGTAGAATTTAGTTGAATTTGGTTGAAAGTTGAAGGCAATTTGTCGTATTTTTACAAAATCTTCGTTGAAAATTAGAGTCGGTCGAATTTCTGTACATTCCGACCGGACTGGTAGAACTGATCTATTTTTGGAATTTCTACAAAGTCTTTATTGAAAATTGGGAAAAATTTTTGTTGAATTTAGTTGAATTTGGTTGAAAGTTGAAGGCAATTTTTCGAACTTTTTCAAAATCTTTATTGAAAATTAGGAATAAAAATTGTTGAAATTTTAGTAGAATTTAGTTGAAATTGGTTGAAAGTTGAAGGCAATTTGTCGTATTTTTACAAAATCTTCGTTATCTTCGTTGAAAATTAGAGTCGGTCGAATTTCTGTACATTCCGACCGGACTGGTAGAACTGATCTATTTTTGGAATTTCTACAAAGTCTTTATTGAAAATTGGGAAAAATTTTTGTTGAATTTGGTTGAGAGTTGAAGGCAATTTTTGGAACTTTTTCAAAATCTTTGTTGAAAATTCGAGTCAATACCCTAGGCTATAAAACTGTGCGATAAAAAAATCGTATTTTCGAAATTTCACGTTCATATTGAATTCATTCGAGAGGGAGTCATGCCAGACTTTCTTTCGTAACAAAGAAATCGTATTTTTGAAATTTAGCGTTTATTTTCAATTTGATTGAACGTCTCTACAGTTCTTACCCAATGAAAAAAAAAAAAAACCGTTTTTATGAAATTTTAAGCTTATGCAAACCCCTTAAAAATTCTCTGCTCTCACTCTTCCTTTCTCTCTCTCTCTCTCAGAGTGCACCGCGATGTGCACGATTCCCGACGACTAACGGGGTCGCCAGGTTCTCCAAGTAGGTCGCTAATTGTACTTCGCAAGGATCCTTGCCTGGATCAAGCGATCGAACCCGCGACAAAATTACCGGCAATTCCAATAATTCGAATTCAGTGTTGCGTGTAGAAACTTTGTTCCGGTGGTCTCGAACACCTACATGGCCAGCCGAGTGTATCCGGAGGTTTTGGCGCGTGCACAAAATCCCATTGGGCTGAATCCCATACAGGCTCGTTGCCTCGTCGCCTTGGATTCAACGCACACAAATACACACACGGTACACGCAATCGTCACCACGAAACTCGTTTCTCAAAAAAAAAAAAAGTGACTAGGAACTCACGTCGTCCAAGTTGGTGGATTCGATCGAATTTTATATACAAGGTGACCTGTCATTAATCCTCCAACTGTCGATAGGTCAGATCATGTCCTACTGTATGCTGGAATTTCAGCTTCGTAAAAGTTCCACGATTTTCGGTTTTTTTAAACCTTAAGGCCTCAAGCCACAGTCACGGGTATAAAATCATGTGCGAATTTAACAATTTTTTTTCGTATGACAATAATTACACATCTATTTGGCATGAATATCAAGCTGTTGGAAAATATATATATTTTTTTTCGATGTACAAAATGTCCGACTACTAATATTTTCTTTTAGCTTTTTTTTGTTATTCAAAAGTTGTAGGTATTTGAATTTAAAAGTTATTCAACAACTTTTGAATAACTTTGAAAAGTTATTCAAAAGTTGTAGGTATTTGAATTTAAGGGGGGAAATCACAGTAAAATTTTCAATTTTTCGAAAAAAAAAAATTGCGCTTAAAAGGTGCTTTAGGGTCTTAAAAATAATATACCATATGATGGAATATGGCAAAAGTGTTCGAGTGCCCAAATTTCTTGCGTTGAATACAACGCTTTTTCACGACGCTTCACTTTCGTGCATACATGTATAACATAAATAGGGATAAAAAACAGTGATATTTGTAAATCATTGTCATTATGAGTGACACATCGTCGAGTCGTGTTAGAAAAGGGACGAAAAAGGATACTGCGTACGAAAATCGACTGTACGGTGCAGGCATTGCAGATTAGAGATATATGAAATTTTCATATGGTTTGTCAGTACTTAAAACTTTAAACGCGTTTTTCTCGAAACCACTTTTTTTGAGCTCGCCGAAGACATAACGCGAGCAAATCTTTACCGATCGACTTGAAATTTTGACAGTAGCTTCGAAACATCTTTCTCCACGGAGCTACGTAGGATTTTTTATTTTATATGGCTTAGTTTTTTTTTATCGACGTTTTTATGGCGTTTTTTTTGTTAAAAATTTAACTTTATTTTCAAACATGCACCATTTTGCGAAAAATTAATATATCGAAAAAATCCTACGTAGCTCGCTAGCTGTTGTTATATGGAAACTAAAAAATTTTGGTTTTTTCTTCCAGGTCAAAAATTAAGGAGTCTACGTCTTCGGCCATCGACACGCTTTCAAAAATAGGCGCCTTGGGGCATATGCTGCGCAGCCGCCATTTTTAAATACTTTTTATTGAAAAAATTACATTTTGTACTTTTTTAGTATTGCTATAAGACCTACTCTACAGATTTTCGATTGATACTTTTATTCAGCCAAAATTAATTCCCGAAAATATGCCTATTTTTTTGTGTGTTACTGTGAATTCCCCGCTTAAGAAATGAATTGTCAGTGAAAAATTTCGTTACAACTGCTCGTAAAATGAAACGTTTTCGATTAATCAGAAATTCCGTACGTACTTCTCTGCGAAATGCAATTAGAAACATAACTTTTAAATTTGAAGTAAATCGAGTGAAAATTGTTGAAGTTATTTGTCACGCCAATTGGAAAAAAGCTGTTTCGAGAAGCTTCGAGTAGTCGGCCATGTCGAAAACATCGAAAAAATAAATAAATACATCGAAAAAATAAATATATATATATATATATATATATATATTCTAACAGCTTGATATTCATACTAAGTAGATGTGTAATTAATTTTACAAGTGTATCACTTTTTCATACGAAAAAAATTTGTTAAATTCGCACATGATTTTATACCCGTTACTGTGGCCTAAGGCCTAAAGGATGTATTGCCCGTACATTCCCTACCAAAAGTGAGTTTCAGTGAGAATTTTGGGTACTTTGCGATAACATTAGAATGTGAAAAAAAACTCAACCGTATTGAAGATCCTAAGAACATTGGTTTAGAATAATGAGAATGCCAAAAATGTATAAATGAATTGTTTAAACAAAAATTTGTTAAAAAAATCTCCGGTGAACTTGATTTTTTTCGACATTAAATTAATTATGATATTTTTCGGAATACATATGATTTTTTAAAAAAATTTCTCTCTATTTCGAAAATCCCGTTTTTGGAATTTTTCAGAGGTTGTACTTATGACACTGTTCGTTCACTATCCCGGACACTTATTAGATTTCATATGAAACATTACTCCGGTAACATATCGAAAATATGTGACTCTTCATCCACTTTTTTAATTTAAAAAATTAAAATAAAAATAGAAAGAAAATTCGTAAAGAATTCATACCTGTTCAAAAAAATCTACGAATTAATTTTATAATATAAAAAAAGTAGTTCACGGAACATTTGTTGAACAATTTACTTTTCAACAATATACTTATAACTTTTTTGCATTATTATCGCCGGAAATTAATGTTCTTAGCATCCTCAATGCGGTTGATCTTTTAAAAAAATTTAATCTCATCGCAAAGTACTCAAATATCATACAGCTCCAAATTTCGAAAACCGTGGGGTTTTTACTAACCTGAAATTCCAGCATATAGCAGAACATGATCCGACCTATCCCCAATTGCAGGATTATCCATTCCTACCAGGACACCCTCTATATACATATCTCACTTTTCCTTTCTTATTCTTATGATTAACATAATAATAATAATTATTATTCGAGCCAACCAATTATTTCCCAATTATCATAAAAATACCGAACGACCGTTCAGTAATTGAACGATTCCATAAATCAACTGTCAATTCAATTTAAATTCGTAACAATTGTAATAAGCGTAACCTAATTATCATAATGGGCGTGAAAATATTGTCACATATGTCCGCAAAGTAGTTTTTATACGTGCGACTTTTATTATTATTTTAATAATAATAACTATGATTAATTATATATACGATTAATTATAAATATTATTAATTATATATGATGATTAAACTATTAATTATAATTATTATCGTTATTATATTATCATTCTTCGTATCATTATTATGAGAAATAGATTGATTATAAATGTATGTATATATGATGATCATTGTATACGCAGGTACACGGTTCGTTGTACATAAGAGCACACTTATGTATATAGATATTCATTTATGAGAAAGTGGGCGAAATGGAGCAAGGATAGATTCGCTATAAGAACCGCTCATAATCTCGTCTACGTATGACGATGTAAGTGCCAACATTCGTCGATGGCAATGTATGCCTCCACTTTGGGTGTCGTTGATCACGAGACTCCGAGCTTGATCTTCGCCTGTTGTGTACGCTCGCGAATCATCAAAGACACCATATGTTATTCTTCTCATAATCGTCGTTCGGAGGTCTTTTTTTTTCGAATTTCGAATTGTGATGATTTTTGTGCATTTTCGCGTAATTATTATTACTATTGCTGAATTTTTCAATTTATGGTGCTATTTTGGCGGCATTTTTGTGCATTTTTTTCTCGACACGTAAAAAAATGGATTTTTTTTTAAATCTTAAATACGTTTTTTCGAATTATAACGCGTTAAGGGATAACACCACTCGAGCGGCAGAAAATAAGGCCTAAGTTTGACACTTTATTTTGGGAGTATGAAAAAAGGAATAGGATTTCTGTTGAGAGGGTTCATGAAACACAAATTGAAGTACGCAAAAAAAAATGTTGGTATAATTTTCATACAAAATGGCGCCGACAGAGCCCATCTCGAAAAACCTGTTTTTTACGAATGGCCTCGTGGGAGGACGGTTTTCTCGTGAAGTATAAGACCTGGAACAAAAACCAAAAATAAGTTATAATCTACATATTATTAGCTATGGGACTACGTAGGGATGTTTTTTTATCAAATTTCGAAAAAGGCGCACTTTAAAAGAAATAAATTGTTTTTTTGACCAAAAAATAAGCAGTTAATTGTTTATAAAAACAAGTTTACGTTTAATCAAAAATCGGCTACGTACACCCATAGAGAATATAATTGTGAAGCGACGGCAAAATCGATAATTGCACCTTTTTAGAAAAAAATCGCTACACGACCAACTGCATATTGTTTTGATGACCCCAAAGTATTTTTTAAGCCGAAAAAACGATTTTTCCAAAATCCCAGAGTGATGTGATCCCTTAAAAAAAAAGTGCAATTACTTTTTCACTATTACACTCGTCCGATGCATCTGCACGATACATTCTTCGCGATGCTCCACAATAAAAATTAAATTAAAAAAAAAAGCAATTCATCCTCCTACGATGTAAAATCTAAAAAATCCTTACTTCACGAAATAAGAAACTAGCACGAACAAAAAAAAACGACGAACGGGTTTAATTATTTTTCGCCGAGAAGCTCAATCGCGTTGCCCAATTTAGCTCGCCCCTGTCTCCCAGAAAACGAAACTCCGTGAAAACGCAAAGTTGCCCAAAAATTAACCAACAATACGCAGCTCCCAGAAGAATAAAACCACAATACAACTGCGCTCCGAAAAATCCTCATTGACTCGCCAACCGGATATCCTCGAGTATACGGCTCGTAATTGCCTTGCTCGCAATTACTTTTGGACACAGCCGCGAAATTCGAGCGCAGTTCTAATTACCCTCGTTGAAATTAGGACAATACGCGAATAGCACTCTCTCTCTCTCTCTCTCTCTCTCTCTCTCTCTCCCTCTCTCTCCCTCTCTCTCCCTCTCTCTTCCTCTGTCAAGTCTTCACATCAACGTTCAACCATTTGCTGGCCCAATACCCACAGAGACAAAGTATGCAGCACAATGCTGTCGTGTTACTTTATCCTCGAGTGGATGATGATCGCGGCTACAAAAGTGTGCCGAATTCGAGTAATCCACTTGTGTGTCGTATACGGAGATGAAAGAATAACAGCGCGGGGATGTGCTTTCACGTGTGCGGTGCGCGAACTCGATCACTTGTTATATATATATATATATATATATATATATATATATTCATACATACTCATTTCACCAATGAAATTAACGCCGATGTTACATTACAGAATTGCAAAGATATGTTGCAATTCATTGATGTAACGTATAAATAAATAAATATATATATATATATATATATATATATATATATATATATATGGGTAAATGCTGTTTTGAAGACCTTTGACTTCGAAGACCGTCCTCCAAAGAGCCATAAGTGCTGATAGCCAGCATTGCATAGATATAGGGACTTCAAAGTGTCGTTTATATATGTGTATATATATATATATATATACATAGATGTGTGGGCATGTATATAGTAAATGGTGTGCGTACGGACATGAGCTCGGACTGGCCGTGGGAGCGAGGCAGGTTCGCCTTACATAACGAGAGATTTTTATCCGTAGGCCCAATACCACTCACTGCTGGACCCCGCGGGTTATCCTTTAACAGGTGTCTGGCCCTCTTCCACATCGCATGTTAAGGAGTGTAGCGTGCACGCACATTCCCTCTTTTACTCTCTTTCGCGGCTCTCTCTTTGCTCTCCCAGATGGAACTGTCCACTTCCCTTTTATTGACGCTTTGTGTTGAAAAAAGTCGATATTCATATATACATATATATATATATGTATATATGAATATCGACTTTTATGTATATATGAATATATTATATATATATATATATATATATATATATATATATATATATATATATATATATATATATATATATATATTATGTATATATGTATATATGAATATATATATATAGGGGATTATTGAGGAACTGGCAATAGCGAAGTGACAATTGTACACGGAAAAACTAAAACGGTTGCGCGGTCGTTAAGGATGTTGAGTCCCAAATCGCGAATGATAAAATTCTGAAAATTTGGTATGTTTTTGTATGAAGTATTTCAGAGGTCGTGTAAAAATTTCACGACAATTAGGAAGCTCGTTATTGAACAATTAACATTCACAAATTGAATGTTGTTTTATGGAAACTGATGTAACTTTGCAATAAGTTTTTTTTTTGACCTCTCAATTTTATAATATCTACAATATACTGAAAGCAACGGAAACAAAACGAAGTTTATTGATAAATTTTTTTTTATTTATTTTAAAAATTGTTCTTAACAAAATGTTAATTTTTTAATAACGAGCTTCCTAATCGTCGTGAAATTTTAACACGACCTCTTAAATACTTCATACAAAAACATACCAAATTGTCCGAATTTTCTTATCATTTTTTATTTCAACCCTTAAGGAGGTTGAAGTAATGATGATAGAATTCTGAAAATTTGGTATGTTTTTACATGAAGTATTCAGGAGGTCGTGTAAAAATTTCATGACGATTAAGAAGCTATTTATTGAACAATTAACATTAACATGTTTCGTAGGAACTCAACATCCTTAAAGCCCGGTAGAATGTGTGTATGAAAAGAGCATTAGGGGATCAAAAATGAAAGTTCTACTCGAATGACACTCGCGAGAGGTTCGTAGAGTGGATCCACCTCGTCTCGTAGCTGAACTGGAGTTTGAGAGACAAAAAGAGAGACACTCGATCGGACTGCAAAGGCTTACGAATTTTTGTATATAAAGGGTGTCCCGAATTGATCGGCATTTCGAATGGCGCGTCATTTTTTTTGTGGCGAACGTAGAGTATTAATCTTTGACAACTGGCATCAGGAAGTATCGAGGGTTAGTCATGAGATGATCGAGCAACGCGTAAACATTGTTATTTGCTGCATTCTTACTGCCTAGGGGATATTGCCTACTGCATAGGGGATTCCACCTAGTCAGTGGCCCCGACCATTTTTTAATTTCCTGATTTTTTTTCTAAATTCTACCCCATGGAAGGAGTATCCATACCAATTTTCGTTTTTCTGAACAAATTTTGTTAAAAAAAAAAAAATTGAATTTCAAAGTTCGTCGGTGAAATTTAATATCCAGAACAAATCGAACCAGCGGAGATCCTTTAAAACCCCATAGCCAGCTTATAATTGCCACGCTGTACATATGATACGTGACGGATCTTTGCTCAGCCCGTCTTGGCATTTTGTTAAATAAACACATACGAAATACGAGGGACACACGCGATCGGGCACAATTGGCAGGAATAGAAGAGCACAGCAACGAGGCGTGTATTATTAATTCGAAGGGAGCGGGGGGATTTTACGATTGAATCATCGAGTAAATGAGAGCGTTCGTCGATATATACGGAGTGTTCACCCGCACGGACGAGGTCGCGATCAAATGTGGGCTTATAACTCTCAGACAGCCTTGAGTTTAAGTCCTTTCACGTCGACATCTGTTGCATTCTTATTGATAGACCACTGTATTAATTATACCAGTGTATTCGATAATTTAAAGGGTCTATATATATATATATATATATATATATATATATATATATATATATATATATATATTGACCCTTTAAATTATCAAATACACTTTATTATATTTATACCCAATATAAATATAATAAAGGGTCAATATATATATATATATATATATAACGAAACGCCGAGAAAAAATAGTGATAATAAAATAGTGATAATTTAAAGGGTCAATATATATATATATTGACCCTTTAAATTATCACTATTTTTTCTCGGCGTTTCGTTATATATATATATTGACCCTTTATTATATTTATATTGGGTATAAATATAATAAAGTTGTTATAATAAAGTATAATAAAGTTAAAGTTGATAATTTAACGCCGAGGAAAAATAGTGATAATAAAATAGTGATAATTTAAAGGGTCAATATATATATATTGACCCTTTTAATTATCACTATTTTATTATCACTATTTTTTCTCGGCGTTTATAATTTAAAGGGTCAATATATTTATATTGACCCTTTAAATTATCACTATTTTATTATCACTATTTTTTCTCGGCGTTTCGTTATATATATATTGACCCTAAATATAATGTGTAATAAAAAATATAGTGATAATGAAATAGTGATTATTTAAAGGGTCAATATATATATATATATATATATATATATATATATATATATATATATATATATATATATATATATATATATATATATTGACCCTTTAAATTATCACTATTTTATTATCACTATTTTTTCTCGGCGTTTCGTTCCGTCAATGTGCTTTTCGAATTCGTGAGAAAATTCCGCGAGAAGTAAGTTTAAGGTTTCTCGCGACTCGATAACTCGATAATTATTGTAGTTAAATTATTGTCATTGTTTTTATTTTTTTCACAATCTTCCTTCGTATACCCTTTCGGGCTTTTACGATCCTATCCCTTTCACTCTGCACCCTCCTCCACACACACACTTGCCAATTCGCTATTTCCAATTACTAAGGCAAGAGAGAAATTTTTTCGGATACATTTTTTTTTTTTTACAATGTTTTATTCAGGCCGTCTAGGTGCATTTGAAACATTGCGAAAAAAAATGAACGAAATCTGGAAACAATGTCAACTTGTTCACAACGAAACACTGCAATATTGTTCCCTCTTGGTGTTTCGTCTCTAACCCAATAGTTTTCGGGATACGAAAACCAATCGTTCGGACGATTCTCCGAGGTTCGGCCAAAAAAATTTCAAACGAAGATTCTGAAAAAATTCAAGCGAATTTTATATCGAAAATTAACAATGTTTTTTCTCTTGATATTTTGTTGTAAACGCCATACTTTTCGAGTCAAGCCATTCTACTCATCCGAGTTTCGAGCGAAAATAGTCAAAACAAAGAATTTTGGAGGAAAATTGTGAAAAAATTTCAGGTGTTCCAGTATAAGCTCACGCAACTTTTTACATCTTTGATATTTTCTGTTAAACCCTATAGTTCTTGAGTAACGTTGCATTTTCCGAAATTTGTCTTTTTTAGCCAAAAATGAAATAACTTTGCGAGAAAATCGTACGGAACTTTAAAAAAAAACAAAAATGGAGCTCCTGATACCCCGTTCAAGTTTATCATGGATAAACTTGACAAAAAAAATTCCACAAGTCCCATTCTCGATGGTCGAAAAAAGGTCGAAAAAAGTCTCGTAAAACAGTCGAAAAAACAGTCTCAAAAAAACAACAAGAAATTTTTGAAAAGAGCAAAACAAAGCTGAATTTGTTCCCTACGAAACGCTGTTCGGTAAATGTGGTTATCTTTTTTTTTTGACGAAGCTATATATCGTTTAGTGCCGCAAGAAATTTCGACTGGTATATCCAAACTTTTAACGACAGTGTATGTCTATCCGATTTGAGTCTATTTATATTCATATATATGTGTACTCAAATCGTAAATGAACAACAAAAAAACACCAAACTCCCTTTTCTTCACCTCCGATCGTTCAAAAGTACCGTTTTAAGGATGTTGAGTCCCAAATCGCAAATGATGATAAAATTCTGAAAATTTGGTATGTTTTTGTACGAAGTATTTCAGAGGTCGTGTAAAAATTTCACGACAATTAGGAAGCTCGTTATTGAACAATTAACATTCACAAATTGAATGTTGTTTTATGGAAACTGATGTAACTTTGCAATAAGTTTTTTTTTTGACCTCTCAATTTTGTGATATCTACAATATACTGAAAGCAACGGAAACAAAACGAAGTTTATTGATAAATTGTTTTTTTATTTCTTTTAAAAATTGTTCTTAACAAAATGTTAATTTTTTAATAACGAGCTTCCTAATCGTCGTGAAATTTTAACACGACCTCTTAAGTACTTCATACAAAAACATACCAAATTTTCAGAATTTTCTTATCATTTTTTATTTCAAACCTTAAGGAGGTTGAAGTAATGATGATAGAATTCTGAAAATTTGGTATGTTTTTACATGAAGTATTCAGGAGGTCGTGTAAAAATTTCATGACGATTAAGGGAGCTTTCCAGTGTGAAATTTTCAAAAAATCGATTTTTTTTTTTTGCTTTATCGAATAGTATACACTCTTCCGAATATTCCCTGAAATTTTCATGCCGAAATTCAGATTATTTCGGTTACTGTACAGCATTTCTTGGAAGAAGGCAACGGAGCGCTACAGCTACAGCGAAACTTTGAACGCGTTTTTCTCGAAACAGCATTTTTCAAAACGGTGTCCAACTTGGAGGGCAGAGTTTTAAAGCTATCGAGTTGAATTTTTTACACAATATTCTTAACGTCATTGTTTATCGTGCTATGGAAGCTTTTTTTTTTTTTTGACATCTTCCTATTTTTTTGTAAAAAAAACTGCCAAAAAAAATGCTAAAATCGATACTTTTTGTTCAAACCGGCGCCATTTTTGCAAAAAAAAAAAAAAAGCCTCCATAGCACGAAAGCCAATTATATACCGATCAATAATCTTTTTGTGTTTTTTGTTTCAGATCAAAATTGTGACCCCCAACGTGGACACCACATCCAAGTGCATTTTCTGCAACAATTGTTTCATCATTTTTATAGATATTAATTAATAAATAAATCGATCTTTAAAAAATTGTTTTGTATTCTTCAATTCCCCCATTAATATACAAAAAAAAACCAGACCGATTAGATTATTTTTTCTTTAAAAAAAAAAATCGCGAAAAACAGCGATTTTTCGGGCTGTTACACTGGAAAGCTTCCTTAAGAAGCTATTTATTGAACAATTAACATTAACATGTTTTATAGAGACTCAACATCCTTAATCGCAACATTGAACTGTTCGTACGAGCGAGCCAATTCGGAGATTCGAACGCCGACGAGAGAAGCCAGTGCACGAAAGAAAGGAAGCCTGTTCGAAGTCATTTTTTGCTTATTTATTTATCTATTCAATCAACAGCTCGTTACTGTTTCAAAACGTAATTAACGATAATTTCTTTAAGATTATAGAGGATCGCGATAACTTTCTCTGTGTCGCGTTTTTCAATCTCTCTCCACTATATTACAATCTGTTTGTTAAAAAAAAAAAATTTATGGAGAAAGATTTTTCGACTCTTGCCGTCAATGTTTTCTTTTCGTTCGTTGAGTTCTTGACAATTCTAGGTGGAAAGTTGGTCTCGCATGACCAAGAGGCAACCTCGTCGCGGAAATTTAAATTTTTGACATTCGTTGATACCAGACTCTCTCTCTCTCTCTCTCTCTCTCTCTCTCCCTCTCTCGCTCTCACCCTCGTTATAAATTCAATCACACAAATAGCTCAATCTCGCGACACGCAAAGAAAAGCAGCGGCACGAGCGACCTATACACAGCGCTGAGAAAACGCACACATTTTTTCTCCACGTCGCCTTCACAGGTGATCATCTGAAGGCGACAGTGCCACGGTTGATCGAAAAAAAAACGGGAGCAAAAGAGAATTTTAAAATTGCATAAAAATTAAACCTCCGTAAGGCAACGCCGTTTAGAGAAGACGGAGACTGCGAAGCGAAGCAAATTGTTAGTCGACGTTTAATGGCTCGCTGAACTGCCGATTATTTATTCCTGAGACCGTTCATTTTTTTCTGAGCGACCATTATTTTTGTGTCACTCTTCCTTTCATATGAATCCACCTCGTGTCTGATAAATTTAATTATATGTTTACGAGCAATTCTGAAAATCGATGTTCCCTACCAATAAATAAATGAATAAAGTAATAAATGAATAAATAAATAAATAAATACATAAATCAATCAATCAATCAATAAGTGAATGGATACATAAATGAGTAAATGAATAAATACATATAGTCAGCTCGAGAAGTGACGTCCAGAAGAAAAATCTATAGATACCTTGTATCGATACCTATCCAAATCACCCCCATCTATATTCTACGATCTTCTTTCCTTTTCGAGAAGAAAAGCATTTTTTCTCTTTCGCGTGTGCACTTACCTCGCGATTTTTCTTCCTTGGTTTATCGTTACGAAGTTCACGGTTAAGCAATAAATTAATTACCAACTGACATATTAACGCGAATGCCCTAAATTTTGATAAAAAGTTTAAAAAACAGGCTCGAGAGGATCAATCACTAAACTTCAGATGGTAAAGAAAAATATTTATTAAAAGCATTTTAAAAAACTTCTAACCGAAAAGTACACACACAGATGAGAAAAAATAAAAATCCATGCTACAGGAAAAGTCGAAAAAAGATAAACGATACTTTTTTCTGGAAAACTTAAAAAGATCGTAGAATATAGACAGGGATGATTCGAATTGGCATTGCCATGAGGTAATGCCAATTCGAGGATGAGGGCCAATGAGGAATTTCATTTTGGATGTCACTTTTCGAGCCGCCCTGTATATGCAGCCAATCGTTATAGTCATATAATCATTTGGTGGTGTATTCCACTATAATTCAGCCTATCGCTCAATCACTCGCTCCATCGATTGACTATATATGTACGAGAAAGTGTTGCTAATATGAATCTTTGGCGGTGTCACAGCCCTGTAGCTATGCGGGATCGAAGCTCTGTGGAAACTCCGAAGGCATCGTCGAGATATATACAAGGTGCATCAATAACTATCAGCACCTTGGATATCTTCGAAACTATAAGGTTCACAGCAATATTTTCTGAAATGAAACACCCTATATACATATAGGGTGTCCTGTTATGAATGGATAATCCTGCAACTGTCGATAGGTCATGTCCTACTATATGCTAGAATTTCGGTTTATTAAAAGTCCCCCATTTTTCGAGATTTTGGGCATTATGTTATTTTTTGAAAAAAATCCTCTGCTTTCGGTTTTTCGCATGCCATTTCTACAAATGATACGAATCGACAATAACTAAGCATCTTTTTAAAGCAATTGGCACGATATGCGTAGTACATTTATTTTTACACGGCACGCTATCAAAGTCAGATGTTCCAATTGGTTTGTATGAAATTCTACATAAGATCTTTTTTCATAAAGTTTCCTTAACATTTAAGGATGTTGAGTCCCTATGAAACATGTTAATGTTAATTGTTCAATAAATAGCTTCTTAATCGTCATGAAATTTTTACACGACCTCCTGAATACTTCATGTAAAAACATACCAAATTTTCAGAATTCTATCATCATTACTTCAACCTCCTTAAGGGTTGAAATAAAAAATGATAAGAAAATTCTGAAAATTTGGTATGTTTTTGTATGAAGTATTTAAGAGGTCGTGTTAAAATTTCACGACGATTAGGAAGCTCGTTATTAAAAAATTAACATTTTGTTAAGAACAATTTTTAAAAGAAATAAAAAAAAATTTGTCAATAAACTTCGTTTTGTTTCCGTTGCTTTCAGTATATTGTAGATATTATAAAATTGAGAGGTCAAAAAGAAGACTTTTCTTGATAATGTTTTATCAAGGTGGTTATTTGTTGGTTTATCAAATGGTTGATAATGGTTTATCAAATGGTTGATAATGGTTTATCAAATGGTTATTTGTTAATAACCAAGAATGTTTTTTTTAACCGGGTGAAAAGGTTATCGTTTGTAGAAATGGCATGCGAAAAACCAAAAGCAGATGATTTTTATCTCGAATACCGTGGGACTTTTACTAAATTGAAATTCCAGCATATAGTAGGACATGATCTGCCATATCGATGGTTGCAGGATTAGCCATTCGTGACAGGACACCCTGTATGGGTGTATACCATATATATGTCATATTGTTTCTAAAATCGTTCGGTCATACGGGCTGCCACGTCGCTCAAGGCGAGTTTTATATTCAATATCCAAGGATTTGAAATTTCATCGAGTTCGCTATATATATATATATATATATATATATATATATATATATATATATATATATATATATATATATATATATATATATATATATATATATATATATATATATATATATATATATATATATATATATATAAGAACGATGCGATATTCATGTAGTTACGCGCCCGTTACTTCTCGCCGGTGGCTTCATATACGGCGTATCCCGCACGCAGCCTCGCGAAGGCCCTCAGTACGCGAAGAGTCCATACACACGCAGAGAAAGCCCGGGTTGTTCCCATATAAAATATCGCTTATAACGCGAAGAGACTGGGACCTTGCTCCCGATTAGTTCACGCAGCCTCCAGGAGTATCGCCGTTTTTTTTTCAGGAATATTTATGAATCTCTGGGTACGTGTGTGTATGTGTATATATATATATATATATATATATATATATATATATATTCTGAAACTTTATAATAAATATCAAAAATAATATATAATATATAATAAAATATATAATAATATATAATATTATATAATATATATATAAAAATATATAATAATAATATATAATATAATAATATATAATAAAAATAATATAATAAAATAAAATAATCAAAAATATATATATATATATTATTTTTGATATTTATTATAAAGTTTCAGAACTTGAAAAATGCTAAATACGTTCTAGCGATTCTCGTTCAAAAAGTTCAAATAACAAAGATGATGACTGAAAAAATAGTGTAGTCTCGTTGCAAGCAATTGCTGCGAACGCAACGTCATTTACACTCATGCTGGATGTGTGTGTGTGCATTTGTGTATGTGTATATATAAATAATTACATGCATATATATATATATATATATATATTTTACATATTTTATTCTTCATTTTTATTACCACCCATCATATGCTTTTGCAGGTTACGGTTTCATAACTCGCAATAAATACTAAAAAACTTCTAGCAATTATGACAGCCCAAAAACACTTAAAAAACCTCAAACAACAAGTTAATGATTGAAAAAAAATGAATTTTCGCCGTAAGCGATCGCCGCAAATTTCACAACGTCATTTACGCTCATGCTGGATATACCTCGTATCACGCTATTATTTTACTCGAGCGTAGTATCAGCGAAAAAAACTCCGCGTCGGACCCTCCAAAAAAACATGGCAACCTTATATATTTTTTACAACTGCATCTAAGCTTCTTTAAAGTTGACTAGATTTGCCATCAACTTCGTCTGGATGGACCTCCGATAATTGGACAAAGTTCGTCAACACCTCGCAATTTTTTTCCATTCTTCCATCTCCTGTTTCTATCTTTTTTCTACACTAACACAACAGTGAGAACCCGAGGGACGATTTCTCGGTCAAGTTTCTCGTTAGTTTTATTAGACTCGATAAGAAACATCAAAGTTATTTTATACTAGAGGTGATGATGTTTGAAGTTACTGGGAAGATAACGATGGTGGCTGATACTTTCGGTCAAGTCTATATAAATATATACACATATATATATATATATATATATATATATATATATATATACGTACTATAAGGTGCAGCCTCCCGTGGCCAATTCAGGGCGCCTGCACAACACACTCTGTATCTACTTTCTCGATACAGGTATCACTGAATACCGTGATCACAAGCGCGAAGCCTGTCACAATATATATATATAGGTGGAATATTTTCACTCGACTAGTTTACGAATACGAGTGATATATATATATATATATATATATATATATATATATATATATATATATATATATATAGTACGCTCGAGAGACGTGTGAAAAATCGCGGATCTATGGGCTCGCGAGAATGCACGCTCGTGGTACACGGGGGATGTTCGAGAGCAAAAAAAAGTGAAAAAGGAGAGGAAAAGATATGGGCATAGACCGGTTTAATGACGAAGTTGACAGCGCAGCGCCGTATGGCTTTCCGCGATCGCGACCTGTTGCTTGTAGTCGTCCAGGCTTCGAATGCAGACTGACTAGGGCATATCTAAACATATATGTACTGCTGAGCAAAAGTTTGAGTACACCAGTCGAAATTTCTTGCCGCAAAAAAAATCTAAAGTCTAAAAGTTAGATAGCGGACTCAAAAATTAAGATAATGAAATTTTCCAAGCGGCGGTTTAAAAAAGACAAATTTACCTTCATTTTGCTTTTTTAGAAAATGTTCTACAATTTTTTTTGTGCCTGGTACGTCTTTTTGAAAATGGCTATTTTTCAGCTTTTTTTCGCACGTCTAAAACTGCCCGCATAACTTCTGGCGAATTTCTTCGGTCGTTTTTTCCATGATAAACTTACGGAGCGTATCAAAACCTACATTTTGCTCTTTAAGAAAGTTTCGAACGATTTTTTTTCGCCCCAGTATTGCATTAGCTAAAAGAGACATGTTTTAGAAAAATAAGCGTAGTCGAATAAGTATGGGGTTTCAGAGAAAATGTCACGAGGGTAAAAAGTTGCATAGGTTCACACTGGAGTAGCCAGAATTTTTTGCGATTAAAAAAAACCATTTTACCCATTTTTGGTTGGGCTTTTGATGAGAGGAGGGGCTACATTTGGGAATTATGGGGTCTAGGACAATGTATCAAAAAAGAAAATTTATTTACTTTTTCATTTTGAATTAACTACATTTTTTCAGAATTTAAAAAAATATTATTTTGGCAATTTGTTCAGAATTTTTTCTATAGTATTTTAACAATTCGGAGAATCATCCACGGTTGAGTTATTGTGTTTTCTTTCTTCTTCTCTACGACTCAACCGTGGATGATTTTCCGAGTCTAGTCGAAAAAATTGTTCAAATAATATTGAAAAAATCTGAAAAAATTGCTAAAATAATATTTTGAAAAATTCTGAAAAATTGTAGTTAATTAAAAATGAAAAAGTAAACAAATTTTCTTTCTTGATAGATTGTCCTAGACCCCATAATTCCCAAATGGAGCTCCTCCACTCATCAGAGTCCCGACCAAAATGGTGCAAGGAAATTTCTTCAAAAAAAATTCTGAAAAAAATCTGGCTACTCCAGTGTGAACCTATGCGACTTTTTACCTTCTTGATATTTTCTCCGAAACCCCATAGTTATTGGACTATGCCTATTTTTCTAACACATGTCTTTTTTAGGTAAAAATGAAGTACCAGGGCGAAAAAAAATCGTACGAAACTTTCTTAAAAAGGAAAATATAGGTTTTAATACCCTCTTCAAGTTCGTCATGGAAAAAACGAGCGAAGAAATTCGACAGAATTATGTGGGCAGTTTTAGACGTGCAAAAAAAGCTGAAAAATATCAACGTTCAAGGAGGCGTATCGGGCCCAACAAAAAAATGTAAAATTTTTTCGAAAAAGACAAAATGAAGGTAAATTCGTCCCCTTCAAAATGACTGGTGTACACAAACTTTTGGCCGGCAGTGTATGTGTGTGTGTGTGCGTTTCGAAGGTCGATCGCAGTTGAAAAAAGGAAGTTTATTATTATTATTATTATTATTATTATTATTATTATTATTATTATTATTATTATTATATGACTATCAAATAAGAGGGTTGGAAAAAAAACAGTTTTATTTCACAAAGAACAAAACATTATGTTTTATTTAGAAAATAAACAAAAAACATGTTTTAAATCAGTTGGACCTAAACGTTTTTTACGAGGTGTTTAAAACAGGTTTTAAACATTGATTAACACATGTTCAAAACAATGTGAGGTGTAATCTAAAGTACAGCTAAGATCACAATGACATTATTATTTATATATAAAAAATGTTAAATAATTTGAAGCCGTTTACATAATGTTTCTTAATTGTTTACTAAAGTGCTAATAATGAGACTGATGTACGGGGATTCCCCGAACATTCGACTTTGTACATTACAAAGTATTTTGTCTTGACTTTGTTGTTTCCTTTTCATTACATTTTAAGTTATGATCTAGTCCTAATTCCTTTTCAAACGACGTTCACGCCCGAGAGCACACGAGCACTCGAAGGACAATGATTATAACGAACGAAAATAAATAACATGACACGCACACCAACATGCCATATTAGAGAGAAAAAGGTTTACAATCTGTGAAGACGGCGGTCACCGCATCTGTGCGAGCGTGATGGCAATATTTTTGTACGTGAGTGACAAAGGCAAGTAATGACGTGTCAATGCTTTGACGAAATACTTTGTAGTCCACGATCGCGCTTCAGTAAAGCATTTTCGTATTATACATGTAAATCGAATCGATCGATTTAAGGGGTTATATACAGTCAGGAGGCTCAAAAAGATCGATTTTTCGAGAATTTTTCTTGAGAAGACCTTTAAGGCGTTACCCCCACTTGTAGCGCAAAAAAAGGCCTTTTTCACGAATTTTTTTAAAGAAAACTACAAAACTTTTTTAATCGATCAATATACCATCTTAAAGAACGCATCTTGAAGAACTTTTAGTAATTTTTTTATTGAAAAATATTACATTGTTTAGTGGCAAATAGCCGTCAATGAAATAATGTTTTTATATACACGGTTTGCGGTGACCAACATTGCGGCGAAGTGGATCATCTGAAAAAAAAATACGGATGGATTTAGTCAAATATAAGTATAAACTAGTCTTTAATCGAAGGATTTTAAAAAATATTCATTTTTCACAAAATGGCGGACAGTCAAAGTTAATGGTTCGATTTTAACGAAAAAAAACGGCCGTTTTTTGGCTATAAAACGGCCATTTTTTTCGAAAGAAAAAATCGAACGATTAAAGACTACATTTTTATGTATTAAATAAGCCTGGAAAATTTCAAGAAGATCGGTTCATTAGTGTTCGAGTAATCTTGGTCACCGACTTCAGAAATGCCATTTTGAGAAAAACGCGTTTAAAGTTTCAATTTCAGTTCTTCAATTCACGGATTCTTCTCTTTCAACGCTCATATCTCAGTGAATTTTGTTCGGATCGACTTGAAATTTTCAGGACATATTCTCAGATACTTATACTTCAAAAAAATGCAATAAAAAATCGATTTTTTCAAAATCGCAAGTGGGGCTAACCCCTTAAATCTATTAACGTAAAAAATTGTACACATATTATGGTAACTTTCAACTGTGTTTTAACATTTTGTATTTGTAAAAATGATTATTTTGAAATCTGCTATAGCTGATCTCCGGGAGCACCTTTAAAAAAAGGCGTCTTGCGGTGAGCACGATATCTCTGAAGTGGATCATCTAAAATGAAAACATCAAAAATATTTCGTTAATATAATGGATTATCGTGTAATTGATTGAAGGAATAAGGAAAATAATAATTTTTGACAAAATGGCGGCTTCTCAAAAAAATCGATTTTTGACAAAAATGTTGGTCTTAAAATGTTTATAAAGTGGAAAATATTTAATGGCGAGAAAAAACCTTCGATTAATGACTAAAAAATATACTTGAAAAGATTGTGTTAAGATTTGAGACTGATCGGTTCAGCCTTTTTTGAGAAATCCTGCTCACCGACTTTTAAAAAACAGAGTTTTGAGAAAAACGCGTTTAAAGTTCCAAAAGTACTTCACATATAGTCTGCCGCGTCATTACGAATGTGCGTATAACTTCGAGAATATTCGCCGGATTGACAAGAAATTTTCTGTGTACTTAAATGCATGTACGTTACAAAAAAAATCGATTGCTCAAAAATTTTAACTGTATATAACCCCTTAAAATACATTTAAATCTATTTTCCTTGATATAATAAACAAAAAACATGTTTTTCGTATCGTGTTTTAAAAAGTTACAAAAATGCAGTCCGGAATAAAACAATGTTTTAAACAATGTTTAAAACAATGTTTAAAACAATGTTCAAAACAATGTTTAAAACAATGTTTAAAACAATGTTCAAAACAATGTTTAAAACAATGTTTAAAACAATGTTCAAAACAATGTTCAAAACAATGTTTATAACAACGTTTAACCATTGTTTGTTTAACCTGGTTTAAACATTGTTTAGCATGGTTTAAACATTGTTTGTTTAACATTTTTTAAACATTGTTTGTTTAACATTTTTTAAACATTGTTGGTTTAAACATTGTTTAATAATTGTTGGTTTAACATTTTTTAAACATTGTCGGTTTAAACATTGTTTAAATATTGTTTGTTTAACATTTTTTAAACATTGTTGGTTTAAACATTGTTTAAATATTGTTTGTTTAACATTTTTTAAACATTGTTGGTTTAAACATTGTTTAAATATTGTTTGTTTAACATTGTTTAAACAATGTTCAACACAATGTTTATGGAATAAAACAATGTTTTAAACATTGTTTTACTCCGGACTGTATTTTCGTGTGTGTTTTAAACATTTCTTTAAACAGTTGTTTCAATCAATCGCTTTAAACAATGCCTGACCTGTCAAGTACACATATATATTAATATGAATATACTTAAATCGGACTGACATAAATGGAGGTTCCGGCCATCTCCCGCGTCGAGGACCATCGGCCCGTGCCGATACTCGGATGGGTGACCGCTCAACCGTGGCTCGGGATAGGGGCCCCGAGTGAAGAAGGCCGTAAAATCAAGGGCATACGAAGGCACATTGGATATAGAGAACATTCAGAAACGAGCTTTGTAGACGAAAGTGCAGAGACGAATTATCCCGCGTCCGAGATACCTTCTTTGGGTAATCAGCGCTGGAATCCCTGCCCACAGCACGGCCCCAACGATCCTGCCCACGCTCGTATATGGCGGCAAAGGGAAAGTGAATTTTAGACAAGCGTCAAAGTCGCTGACCCCCTGACCAACAATCGTTCCACGATACTTCTCACGGAACAAAATGAGAAGTGCTCGCTCCTAAGCTACTGCCGTACCGAGAATTCACCTGCGCTCCGAGACTGCGAGCAAAAAGAGCGGCTGGACAAGACCGCGAATGCCGAGAGACAAAAAAAAATACACACCTAGCGCCCAACCTCGCGAGCTTTTTTCGCGATTTTCTATCTTTGCGTAACGATTTTTTTTCCCTTCTTTTTCCGATTCCGAATGTTACGAAATTTGTCATTTTCACGACTATATCCATAGCTCTTCTCGTCTCCGCTTCTCTCCACTGCTCGAGCTTCCTTCTGTCGTTTCAACCCACGCCGATTTCTCGAGTTACGACTTATCGCACGTTATTACGAAACGCATTAGTACAGAAAAGTACGGCGAGGTAGAGGAGACCCAAGTCATCATTCATTTTTTCCTCTCGACCGTTTCTTGGGGCCCTTCAACGTTTAAGGTGGCAACTTGCCGCGTAGAATTCGCAGCGACCGACCTACCCATGCTATGCAGAGGATATATGATTCGTGGTCGGGCTCTACCGCTAAAAAAGCACTGCTAAAAAAGCACTACTTAATAGCACTACTAGAAAAGCGCTGCTACAAAAGCATTGCTAAAAAGGACTGCTAAAAAGCACTGCTAAAAAAGCACTACTTAAAAGCACTACTAGAAAAGCGCTGCTAAAAAAGCACTGCTAAAAAAGCATTGCTAAAAAAGACTGCTAAAAAGCACTGCTAAAAAAGCAGTGCTAAAAAGCACTGCTAAAAAGCACTGCTAAAAAGCACTGCTAAAAAGCATTGCTAAAAAGCACTGCTAAAAAACCACTGCTAAAAACCACTGCTAAAAAAGCACTGCTCAAAAGCACTGCTAAAAGCACTGCTAAAAAAGCACTGCTAAAAAAGCAGTGCTAAAAAGCAGTGCTAAAAAGCACTGCTAAAAACCACTGCTAAAAACCACTGCTAAAAAAGCACTGCTCAAAAGCACTGCTAAAAAAGCACTGCTAAAAAGCATTGCTAAAAAGCACTGCTAAAAACGCACTACTAAAAAGCACTGCTAAAAAAGCACTGCTAAAAAAGCACTGCTAAAAAGCATTGCTAAAAACCACTGCTAAAAAGTACTGCTAAAAAGCACTGCTAAAAAAGCATTGCTAAAAAGCACTGCTAAAAACCGCTGCTAAAAAAGCAGTGCTAAAAAGCACTGCTAAAAAGCACTGCTAAAAAGCATTGCTAAAAAGCACTGCTAAAAAACCACTGCTAAAAACCACTGCTAAAAAAGCACTGCTCAAAAGCACTGCTAAAAAAGCACTGCTAAAAGAGCACTGCTAAAAAGCATTGCTAAAAGCACTGCTAAAAAAGCAGTGCTAAAAAGCAGTGCTAAAAAGCACTGCTAAAAACCACTGCTAAAAACCACTGCTAAAAAAGCACTGCTCAAAAGCACTGCTAAAAAAGCACTGCTAAAAAGCATTGCTAAAAAGCACTGCTAAAAACGCACTACTAAAAACCACTGCTAAAAAGTACTGCTAAAAAGCACTGCTAAAAAAGTACTGCTAAAACTGTACTGCTAAACGGGCTCTACTGCTAAAAAGCACTGCTAAAAAAGTGCTGCTAAAGACTCCACTGCTAAAACTGTGCTACTAAAAGGCTCCACTGCTCAAAGTTGCACGGCTAAATGAGCTCTACTGCTAAAACTGGACTGTTAAAACTAGCTTCTGACAGAAGGCTCATAAAAGTCCCACTGATGAAGGTTATACTGTACCTTTTGCGGTTTTTTGACGATTTTTTGGGATTTTTCTTAGAAAACTTAGCTTGCTATCGGCGTCATTGTGCTGCACTCGGCGGGATGCGTCCGTAGACACCTCATTTGTACTGCTGTGACATCAGGAACGTCAAAAGTTAGAAATACCTACCGCCAAAGTTTACCTGAGGGCTTCATTATTGACGAAAAATCATAACCTTTGTTTGGGTTTGTTTGGATTTGTTTGGGTACCCTTTTGCGTTTTAGCAGTAGAGCTTCTTCAGCAGTGCTGCTTTTAGCACTAGAGTCTATTTAGCAGTCCAGTTTTAGCACTAGAGCCCATTTAGAACTAGAGCTTTTAGCAGTGCAGTTTTTGCACTAAAGCCCATTTAGAACTAGAGCTTTTAGCCGTGCAGTTTTTGCACTAGAGCCCATTTAGCACTAGAGCTTTTAGCAGTACAGTTTTAGCAGTAGAGCCCGTTTAGCAGTCGAATTTTTAGCAGTACTTTTTTAGCGGTAGAGCCCTTAGTACCATATGATTAGTCCAGTAAAGGAGACGAAAACCCACCATTTTTTAGCGTAACATATGAATTCCCGACTGACGGTAGATGGTTGCATAATGAAAGTAACCCCAATAATATGTTGCCTCTCAACACGCGCCACCCCTAAAAAATAAGGGTTGAACACTTAAAACCGTCGTATCTCGATAATTAATAGCCCGATAAAAAAAAGTTTCAAACAAAAGTTGTTTGGAATAATAAAATTCGTATAAAGTTGTCCAACGTCCAACGCCCTATCTTTGAAAATAGCGGCACAAAAACGATTCGATAATTCGGGGTTGATGAGTGTGCGAGCGGAGTAGACATATCGCTGCGTCCTTGTCTGGGTCAGTGATGCTCTCGTATTTTTGTGCCGCTATTTTCAAAGATAGGGGATTGGACGTCCGATAACTTTATACGTATTTTATTATTGCAAGCAACTTTTATTTGAAATGTTTTTTGATCGGGCTATTAATTATGGAAATACGGCGATATTTAAGTTTTCAACCCCTATTTCTTAAGGTTGGGGCGAGTTGAGGGGCGATATTTTATCGAGGTTACTTTCAGTCTGCAACCATTTATCTTCAGTCAAAAGTTCATATTCTACGATAAAAAGTGCTGGGTTTCCTTTTACTGGACTAGATAGCCGACGATCGGGCTTGATATTATGTACGGAGCTGCCTCGTGTGTTTCAGTACCTGCAACATATCGTGTGGTATGCTGCATATGGGGGTCACTGGGAAGGCTTTCATACACCTATATATGTCTATGGGTACTAGAGGCGTTCTCTCTCTCTCTCTCTCTCTCTCTCTCTCTCTCTCTCTCTCTCTCTCTCTCTCTCTCTCTCTCTCTCTCTCTCTCTATATATATATATATATATATATATATATATATATATATATATATATATATATATATATATATATATATATATATGTATAGCTAAATTCTGTATATGTACGTGTATCTGAACTATCGACACAATGCACGGAAAGAAAGTTGAGACAGCGGCGGGAATAGCACACAGCCTATTCGATTTTATCAAGTGCAGCTACGACGTATTCTGCGTTCCGCTTAAATGCATATATATATATATATATTTATATATGCACAAGGTGTCCTGTTATAAATGGATAATCCTGCAACTGTCGATAGATCAGATCATGTCCTTCTATAATGCTGGAATTTCAGTTTTGTAAAAGTCCCACGGTTTTTGAGGTTTTGGGCGTTATATTATGTTTAAAAAAAAAAAAAATCATCTGCTTTTGGTTTTTTGCATGCCAATTCTACAAATGATATGAATCGACAATAACTAAGCAAGTTTTTAAAGTAATTGGCACGATATGCGTAATACTTTAATAATAATTATAATTTTTATTAAAGTATTAATTAATAATTTTTAATAAAGTTTCGTTGACATTTAAGGTTAAAAAGAAGACTTTTCTAGATAAAACAAATAACAAAGAGTTTTTTTTTAAACCGGGTCATAAAAAGTTATCATTTTTAGAAATGGCCTGCGAATAACCAAAAGCAGATGATTTTTATGTCGAAAACTGTAGGACTTTAACGAAACTAAAATTCCAGGATATTGTAGGACATGATCTGACCTATCGACAGTTGCAGGATTATCCATTCGTAAGAGGACACCCTGTGGATATATATATATATATGTATATGTAAGGGTTCTATTGTGCTAGGAGATATATGAATATTTATAAATTAACACGCATACACAATAAATAAGACTGCGAGAAAAGTGTTCCTGCTATTATTTATTCCCAAAGAAAATAAAAGTATATCTTCATGTGATTATTAAATCCAAACTAACCCAACCAAACGTGAATAATTGCATATATATATTGTTATTTGGGAAAAAAGTAGTCGGAACTTTTTTTCTTAGAGTATTATTTATTGCACATACATATTAATTAAAATATTTATAACTCGATGTACAATATAAATATTGCTTATGCCTTTTTCCTTGTGTACCCTTTTTAAGGGTGTTTACATAAATGCCCCTCCCTGCTTATTGACATCAATGAATTTTACATTGGTTTTCTTACATTTGTCCTACTTGCTGGTTTCTCAAATTGTCCGATGCAATCGCATAGTTGCTTGACCACTTCGATTTTCAGTTGCGACTCTGTGTACCGGTCAATTTCTAACCCCCTGCCATTTTCTAATCATTGCTCTAATTCTTTTACTATTTCTTGGTTTAGATTTTCCTTAACTTCCGTACACTCGCAAATATGTCTCAAATGTTCAATTGCCTGCTTGCATTTCCTACATTTGGCGGCTCCATACCTTTTTTCCCCCGTCTTTTCCAACATTACCACACCTTATCTGCGCCCACGTTTCTTCAAATTCTCCATCTTAATTTAAAGATTGCTTGAGTACAAAAAAGGGCCTTGAAGATAGAAAAAAAATGTCCAAGCTGTCGGCATTTTGGAAAAAAAACCAAAATAAAAAAACGGCTACGCATAACGATAGCTACATGTGTATAGATATCGAAAAATTGTTGACTTTTTATTTACAGATAACCTTTCATAAAGATATCGGCGGGACAATGAAGAGCATTTTTTTTTCGTCGCATAAATCAGGGTTAATTTTGAAAAATTCATAAAAATTGGTATAAAACTAGATGAATATATACTTCATAAAATGAGTATAAACCCGATTCCATTCCATTCATAACTAGTTATTTCTTTGAAAAAAAAGACCGCACTTATTGACGACAAAGCACCCGTTACGTAACGGAATAGGGGGCGGTTCAGGCGAGGCGTTACGGTTCTGTTACGTTGGGGGGGGGGGGGGTCAATAATTGGGAAATATTGCGTTACGTAATTTATGGACGCCCCCTAAATTAAATATTCCCTATGCAATGCATACATACATACATATATATATGTATATTGTATATAAATATTAATCAACGACCATGAATAAACATTAAATAAAACTGCAAGAAAAATTGTTCCTGCTCTTTCTTATTTATTGTGTATACATATTCATTTATGAATATTTATGTATCTCCTAGTGCAATAGAAACATTCCCTATATATATAATATAGAGAATTAGCTAAATATTGATAATTAATATGTACACAGAACGAATGAAATTACAAGAACAGAATGTTGATGTTATTTTTTTTCCAGAGAATAGATATATGTAATCATGTAATTACAGTCAGTATATATATATAAATATATATATATATACTGATATATGGAAGATTAACGAGCAGCAAAATAAAGACGTCTCTAACAAATAGTGATGTTCACGCGGCACCTGCGACACATACGTCGATATACTAGTCAAGTATGCTCGCTAAAGTAGTCCCGCGTGATTTTATATATATATATGACAATATACCGGACAAGAAGCCGAGATCTATGGATCCTTGCGTGCGTGCTCGCATTCAATGGCTTGCGTGTGGCATTCCGTGTCGAGCGACTCATATGGAGTAGTCGCCGACAGTTTTTTCGAATTATCGCAATTCGCTTGCTCGGATCTTTGGTCCAGCGTCAAGTCCCAATGAGGATGTATATATATATATATATATATTTTCTGTAACTTCATATATATATATATATTTTTTTTTTTCTGTAACTTCATATATATATATGTAATTACAGAATATTTTACATATAATTAAATATCAATTGAAATTGCATGTAGTATGATTACATATAAAGGGATTAATTAATGAATAAATATGAATATATTATTTTTTTATGTTCATTTATTATATTGCTCATTTATATTTATTCAGATGTTTTATATATATATATAATATTCTCTATATTTACAGAGAGAGAGAGAGAGAGAGAGAGATTTAAATATTTGTTTCGGTTTGTTTTTTTTGCCGTCACTATACTGTAACCAAAGCTAAGGTGTTTTTCGTGAAAAGCTGGCCTGCCTCGCGGAGAAAAATCGATTTTCGAGTGGTTTTTTGGGTAGTATATAATTATGCGAAAATGCGGTGCACATAAACGGCGTTCTCCACGAGCAGCTTCAAAGGATCGGTATATAGAACCGTTTATTTTCAAGAATTGCCTACAATGCAATATATCAGACGGAAATAGTTGTTTCGAAGTAGACGGGAGAGAGAACGGATTGGAAAGGTGGCAAGAAAGACACACACACATACGAAGGCGTCTCGCAACCGTACTCGGTTGAACACACTTCGCGATGCTGGGAGTACCGCGAGCATGCCCGGGATCGAGACCGTTTTTCTCGTCCTCTCTCGCTCTCTCTCTCTCTCTCTCTCTCTCTCTCTCTCTCTCTCTCTCTTTCTCTCTCTCTATGATGTATGGTGCATACCACACGACCGCAATTACAAAAAATTATACAGCAGAGTACAGCGAACGAGATAATAAAATTTCTTGCCAATTTTCCTCTAAATTTCCTTACCGGGAAAACGTAAAAGAAATGAATTATCGAAAATTAATATTGTCAGTTGTTCACTATTTTATCCCCGTAACGATCGATTATTTTTTTCCACAAGACTTTCGTTTCGACAGTTTAACTTTTTATTCGAATCGCCCCGCTAGGCATAGCAAAAAAAATGGATAAGGGAAAAGAATTGAAATGAAGTAAGACAGAAACGCGAGGAATGAGAAACGAGTATATTTTATCGACGAAAAATACCCCTATTTTCGAGGGTGAAATTCACCCCTTAAAAACAGGTTTCCGCAGATATAAAAAAATACGTGTCGCGTATTTTTACCCATTCTGCAAGCATGCAAAATTTCATGGAAATCGGAGCGATCGATCTCGCAATCTTTTCTTGTGAGTTGAGACAACAAACCCGTACAAACTATATCATTGAGAAATAATATTAAAACATATCTGAACATAATGATGTAAAAGAAAAAAAAACATGATATTAATGTGGCGGTCGGGATTCGTCTCCGACGATCCTTCGAGTTTATCAGCGTTGTGCATGGCCGATACTCGGAGCGGTGACCGCTTAGTCGTGCAACGGCAATAGGCATATAGCTCTGAGACCTTCCTTTAAATCTTCGAGTAGAAGAGGAATACGTCAAAACAAATGAAAAAAGGATATATATTTTAAAATGCATACAAATGTATATAAATCTGTATGGGGATAAGAGAAATTATTTTATACTTTTTCGTCCATTTTGAAAACATGATTAAAATTTTCTTTTTATTCGAATCATATTATTTTTTGCCTTTTTGTGTCTTGTGTGGGTGAAACTTTGATTCTCCTTCTCTGAACGTCCCTTGCGTTGGGGTGGGGGGGACTGTCTCCTTGACCGTCGTAGAAATTGTCACTGATGCACTATTCACTATGAATATAATTTAGTAATTTTTTTTTATTTTTCACTTTTACTACACGATATTCTTTATTTATTTTTTTCACAATTTTTACTTTCTTTTTCTCTCTCTCTGTGACAGACTTGCCTGTTTGTTTATTTATCCGTCATCTAGATACGAGCAGCGTTTAAAGTTTCGAGTCTCTGACTCATCCGGAAGTTAGTTTAAAATCGATTGCAAAACTTACCGAACAGACAGAGAGCCACGAAAGCGAGTTAATAAAAACGTGGTGAAATAAGAAAATCAACGTATAATGAAAAGTACAAATATATCGTGGGAATGGAAAAAGACCATAGAAATACTGCTAGGAAGAGGAAGTAAAGAGAAGGGATAAGGAAATGTGGGCTAGATTAAGGTCTTAGGCCACAGTAATGGGTATAAAATCATGTGCGAATTTACGAATTTTTTTCGTATGAAAATATGATTCACTCATAAAATTAATTACACATCTATTTAGTATGAATATCAAGCTGATGAAAGATATTATTTTTTTTTTCAATGTACAAAATGGCCGACTACTCGAAACTTCTCGAAACAGGTTTTTTCCAATAGGCGTGACAAATAACTTCAATAATTTTCATTTACTATTCATATTTATATATTTATAAATGAAATTATATTTCATTTAATATTTCGATTTACTTCAAATTTAAAAGTTATGTTCCTGATTGCATTTCGCAGAAAAGTACGTAGGAATTTCTGAACACTTTTCATATTATGAGCAGTTTATGAGCAGCAAAAACGAAATTTTTGACTGAAAAATCATTTCTCAAGTTCAAATACCTACAACTTTTGAATAAAACAATATTTTTTTAATTCCGTCCGTACTTATCTACGTATTCTAACGTAGATTGACGAAAATTTTTGTTTTTTGTTCTAGGTAAAAAATTGTGGATGCTCAATGTCACGCCGGGGAGTGCCTAAAAAAAGATAACAAAAGAAAATATAAGTAGTCTGCCATTTCGGTCATTGAAAAAAAATCTAACACCTTGATATTCATAGTAAGCAGATGTGTAATTAATTTTACGAGTGAATCACTTTTTCATACGAAGAAAAATTGTTAAATGCGCACATGATTTTATTCCCGTTACTGTGGCCTAAGGCCTTAAGATGCGGAAACATAGGCTGGGATTTTTAAATATAATACATAATTAAAAAAAGATTTATAAATATTCTTTTATATATAAAATTATATACTATAAGAGTAATATTTATCATTATTTTGATCTTATTATGTCCATGTGTTGATTGCTCATATATATTCATATTATATATATATATATATATATATATATATATATATATATATATATATATATATATATATATATATATATATATATATATATATACGTAGAATACGTTCGCGACCTAAATTTTTCACACACTCTCACTCGCAGACGCAAATTTTCGGCTCCGGACCATTCTGCACTATAGTTCTCGCACTCACCGCGATAGTTAATTGACACACTCGCTTCCAAGCTCATGCACAATATATTCAAATGTTTAATTCATCGTCACGTTCAAAACTCCGAAAAAAAAACAACACCAAAGCGTCAAATTATACTGGGCTGTTCGGTCGAGAACGCTGTAAAGGGCGTATTCGGAAAAAATTAAATTCTCCTCGCAAAAGCCTCGTATAAATGATTATGTAACGGGCGAATAAAAAATGTAAATTCGTCGTGCCGAAACGAAAACGATAATAATTGTCAACATTACCGGACGGCCGTTTAGGTACGACGAAAACAAAAAACAAAACAAACCAAAACAGGAAAAAAAGTGTTTTGATATAGAAAATACATTTATAGCGCTATGTAAGTCGTATGTGTCGACGAAGTAAACATTCAAAAGATGTCTTGCGAAAAAAATGAATTGGATAAAAAAGAAAATTTCATTGAAACAAACAAACAAAAATACAGAAACAAGCAAAAGCGTAATGTCTTCAGAAAAAAGACGTCACATTAAAAAAAAACGAATGAATGAAGAATTAAAAAAAATATTTTTTAAGGATGTTGAGTCCCTATGAAACATGTTAATGTTAATTGTTCAATAAATAGCTTCTTAATCTTCATGAAATTTTTACACAACCTCCTGAATACTTCATGTAAAAACATACCAAATTTTCAGAATTCTATCATCATTACTTCAACCTCCTTAAGGGTTGAAATAAAAAATGATGAGAAAATTCTGAAAATTTGGTATGTTTTTGTATGAAGTATTTAAGAGGTCGTGTTAAAATTTCACGACGATTAGGAAGCTCGTTATTAAAAAATTAACATTTTGTTAAGAACAATTTTTAAAAGAAATAAAAAAAAATTTGTCAATAAACTTCGTTTTGTTTCCGTTGCTTTCAGTATATTGTAGATATTATAAAATTGAGAGGTCGAAAAAAAAACTTATTGCAAAGTTGCATCAGTTTCCATAAAACAACATTTAATTTGTGAATGTTAATTGTTCAATAACGAGCTTCCTAATTGTCGTGAAATTTTTACACGACCTCTGAAATACTTCGTACAAAAACATACAAAATTTTCAGAATTTTATCATCATTTGCGATTTGGGACTCAACATCCTTAAGACTTTGCCCATCTTTGAAGCTTCTCGTGGACTTTGCGCTGCACAATGGTTACGATTTGTTCGGGACGCTGCGCGCAAATTTAATTTATGTATCGATAAATCGTGGGCCGCGAGAACAATGCGCGTGAGGAGGGGTGTTCACCGGCCCCGTCTGCGTCGCTCATTCTCGTCACATCAACCAAAATACGATCCAGATTCGGTCATCCTCCCGCCCCATCGCGTATACATAATTTAAATGATTTGGGCTTGGCTTCGCTCGGCTGTGTGCGCGAATGTTGCACTTTTATTCGCGCGTCGCCGTCACACTCGATGCACCGATAATTCGACATCCGAGCGTGTGCTGAGGCCTCAGGCCACAGTAACGGGTATAAAATCACGTGCGAATCAAACAATTTTTTTTCGTATGAAAAAATAATTTACTCGTAAAATTAATGACACATCTATTCAGTATGAATATTAAGCTGTTAGAAAATATATATATATTTTTTTTTCGATGTACAAAATGGCCTACTAACATTTTCTTTTTATTAGCATCTACAATTTTTGACCTGGCACAAAAAACAAAAATTCCCGTCAATCTACATTAGAATACCCAGAGAAGTACTTACGGAATTTAAAAAATATTGTTTTATTCAAAAGTTGTAGATTTTTTAACTTTGGAAATTAATTTTTAGTGAAAAATTTCGTTATAACTGCTCATAAAATGAAAAGTTTTCGATTAAAATATATATTTCTTTTTCGATGTACAAAACGGCCGACTACTCGAAACTTCTCGAAACAGCTTTTTTCCAACTGGCGTGACAAATAACTTCAACAATTTTCACTCGATTTACTCCAAATTTAAAAGTTATGTCCCTAATTGCATTTCGCAGAGAAGTACGTACGGAATTTCTGATTAATCGAAAACTCTTCATTTTATGAGCAGTTATAACGAAATTTTTCAGTTCAAAAAATTCAAAGTGCAAATTTAAACGTGTAAAGTGCAAATTTGTAAGTGTAAAGTGCAAAAGTGCAAATTTAAAAGTGTAAAAAAGGTAAGAAAATCAGGTGCGAATTTAACAATTTTTTTTGTATGAAAAAGTGATTCACTCATAAAATTAATTACTCATACATTCAGATGAGTAATTCATTTTATGAGTGAATCACTGTTTCATACAAAAAAAAAATTGTTAAATTCGCATCTGATTTTATACCCGTTACTGTGGCCTAAGGTCTTAAGGGGGAATATACCGTTGTGAGGGCAAAATCCCGGGGCATTTTTGACAATTTATTTAAGAAAAACAAAACAATATTTTTAAATTCGGTTTTTATACACCTTAGTACAAGTCGTAAAGTAAAAGAAAACATTTTTTTTTAAATTATTTTGAAACACAATAGCGGCGCCGTAGTCGATGAAAGAAAACTCCTTTTCTTCATAGTCCTCTACGGGCGTATTCGTACAGGTCATAATTTTCAAGCTAGAACAAAAAGCGAAAAATATTTTGAAAGGAGATATAAAAAACTCGTCCAGCACGTAGGGGTTTTTCAAAATATTGATTTAAAAAAAATGGCGTTAATATGAAAAAAATCGTAAAAAAACGCACAAAATAGATCCAAGACGTATTTAAATTTTGTCAGGATTTGAATAACGTGACGAGTGGACTTTTCGATTTCTGCAGCCGCAGAAGGGCACGAGGTGGGGGTATTTCTTTTTCAATGAGTTTTTGTTGACACTAGGAGTGAGGTTTTCCACTATGGAAATCTATAATCAATGATGGTGAGGAAAATCGTTAGGTGAGTTGAGCTAAAATGCCCCATATATATATATATATATATATATATATGGCTGCGATTCATATACACTCATCGTGCGCGCATTATAATCGACTTTCTAATTGTATCGGCACTACGAGCATATTTTCATCACGCCTAACATCATTTCTTTGCACGACATTATTATAGTGCATATATTCCATCGTCACTACGACACGATTGACATATCCTATTGGCAATTTTTAATACCTCGAATATATACCAGGTGTAGAAATATGAAACCGGTTTTTTTTTGTAAAAATTACACGTCGGTTGTTTGCAAGTGATAAAAACTGATAACTGATAACTGATAACTGATGATAAAATAATTTGAGTATCATCTTTATCCAATAAGGCTTGCAATTCGTTGGCTGCGAACTTTTTCAGTGGTTTCCCACGCTCTTCGTTTCTCACGTCAAAATCACGACTTTTGAAGTATATTAAGAAATAGAAGTTTTGCAAAATTTGAGGATTCTAAACATTTTTTTTTGCTACTGCTCAAACGCCTTTTTACATGTTTTTTTCACGATTATCAAAGTATTAATTTTTTTTTTTATCTCGATGCAGAAAATGTTAGTGCGTGATCCAATGTAAGTCTTGATTTAATTTTTTCTGTAACAGTACACAATTGTTAGTTAAATATTTTTTTTACCATAAACAATTTGTATTTGCAGAATAAGAATCAAGATATGTAATTCGATTGTGAAAATTATATCAACCACTTGATGACAACAACACGGTGTTTATATCACTGAACGTCCAACAAGTATACGTGTTTTTTTGGAGTAATATGTTGTTTTGGAGTAAGAAAATGAACGAAGAAAAAAAATTGATGAAAAATCGAAAAAAAATCAATTAAAAGTCGTTTGAGCACTACCTGAAAAAATGTTTAAACCTTTCAAATTTTGTACGAATTACTTTTTAATAACGCAATAATATTTTCCGTTGAGTACCGCAAAAAATAAAATTAATTGTTTTTTAGCCATCCTAATATATATACATACACATATATATATGTATAGGGTGTCCTGTTGTGAATGGTTAATCCTGTATCTGTCGAGATGTCAGATCATGTCCTACTATATGCTGGAATTTCAGTTCAATAAAAGTCCCACAGTTTTCGAGATAAAAATCATCAACTTTGGTTTTTTGCATGCCATTTCTACAAATGATAACTTTTTTTATCCGGTTTTTAAAAAAATACTCTTGGTTATTTGGTTTATCTAGAAAAGTCTTGAATTTAAGGGGCCAGTTCACTTCGGAGCCACGAAAAAAGGCTATTTGCGCGATTTTTTTTAAGGATTTTATAAAAGATATGAATATAAAAGTTGTTGAGCTTGATAAATAAAGTCTTGAAATACATTTAAAAAAAATTTAATTCATTTTCATTCATTTTTAAGTACAAAAACTATAGTGTAATGTAACGCTTCGAGAATAGGTGAGCGAGGTAGCTCCATCACAACTAGGCAGCGGCTTGTCTGAAGCAAAAGAATCAAAGTGCATTAGATTCAGTATGACACCAGCTACAAAATGACCCTCAGATATAAAGTTTTATAAAAAAAAAAAAAAATTGGCAGATGAAAAACGAAAAAAGTAAAAAAAAACGCGGTTTTTTCACAGTTTTTCGCAAAAAAAGAGTAAAAATAATTTTTTTTGAACCAGCTAGGATCATCTTGTTGCGAATTATGTTTACAATATGCGGTCCAAATTTCAAGACAATCGGTTTATTAGTTTTGGAGATACGATGGAGCTAGATTTTGAAAACGTTGTTTCGAGAAAAACGAGAAAAACTTTCGGAAACAGTATTAAAAAAATCGATGTTTTGACATTTTCAAAGTGGACTGGCCCCTTAACCTTAAATGTGAAGAAAACTTTATGAAAAAAGATCTCACGCAGAGATTGCATACAAACCAATTCGAACATCTGACTTTGATACCCTGTGGTGTAAAATAAAAATGTACTACGCATGTTGTGCCAATTACTTTAAGGCGTTACCCCCACTTGTAGCGCAAAAAAAGGCCTTTTTCATGAATTTTTTTAAAGAAAACTACAAAACTTTTTATCGATCAATATACCATCTTAAAGAACACATCTTGAAGAACTTTCAGTAATTTTTTTATTGAAAAATATTACATTGTTTAGTGGCAAATGGCCGTCAATGAAATAATGTTTTTATATGTACGGTTTGCGGTGACCAACATTGCGGCGAAGTGGATCATCTGAAAAAAAAAATGCGGATGGATTTAGTCAAATATAAGTATAAACTAGTCTTTAATCGAAGGATTTTAAAAAATATTCATTTTTCACAAAATGGCGGACAGTCAAAGTTAATGGTTCGATTTTAACGAAAAAAAACGGCCGTTTTTTGGCTATAAAACGGCCATTTTTTTTCGAAAAAAAAAAATCGAACGATTAAAGACTACATTTTTATGTATTAAATAAGCCTGCAAAATTTCAAGAAGATCGGTTCATTAGTGTTCGAGTAATCTTGGTCACCGACTTCAGAAATGCCATTTTGAGAAAAACGCGTTTAAAGTTTCAATTTCAGTTCTTCAATTCACGGATTCTTCTCTTTCAACGCTCATATCTCCGTCAATTTTGTTCGGTTCGACTTGAAATTTTCAGGACGTATTCTCAGATACTTATACTTCAAAAAAATGCAATAAAAAAAAACGATTTTTTCAAAATCGCAAGTGGGGGCAACCCCTTAATACAAGGATGACACGCGTTTCCTCTACTCTCAGCTGGAGTGCATCGATTAGCGAGAGCACGTCTACGACCGTAAGAAGATCGAGGCCGGTCGTTGCACGGGGAAAAGAAGAGTGTGTGTATAAAAGGCAGTGCAGCATAGCTAAGCGGGGATCGGCTTCGATGAGTGTATTCAGATGTGTGGTTTGTATGTTTATATTGTTGGATATATTATTGTCGGTGGTGAGCCGCTCCCGAGCTCCGTGAGCAAAAGGTCAAGATGAATGCGCGCGACCCAGCCCTCCATTGAAGACGACGTGCCCACGAGCTCACCGTGAATCGCTATTTTTACCTGACATTGTAACACGATAGGCGAACGACCTGCACACGCCAGACGTCTGGATCTTATACATCTTTTTTATGATTTTTTTTCTTCCGTTTCTGTATAGGAATTTTTTTCTTCTTATTTCCGGTTTGTGAGAAAGAGAGAGGGAGAGAGAGAGCGACAGTTGGATAGATGGATTTATTAGTGTGGTAGGACCGAGCAGGGTCCTCCGGCACGCCATCCTTATACTTCATACACCTTGCAGAAAGAAATACAAAGAAAGAAAAGAAAAATTCGATAATAAACAAAAATAGGTGACTATAAAATGCAAGAGAAATATCGAAATGATGGGAATGAAAGACGCCGAAGGGCAAAATGAAAAGTGACAAATAATATGCAATGAAATAAAAAATAACAAAATAAATAACAGCGGAATAAATAAATAAAAAGACCACCCCTCCATTTACGTCTGTCCGATTTGAGCCTATTTATATTCGTATATATGTATACTTAAGGGGTATTTTCATATTAGACGCTAAAAAAGGCTATTTTTGTGAACTTTTTTGATACGTTTATGTTATAGATATTGATGTAAAAATTGGGTAATTTTCGGTATTATGACCCCACCTTTTGAGGGGGTTGCGGGGTTAGGAATATGGCGGGGGAGGAACCCTATAACACTATTCTTAAGAGAAATTGTGGCGGTAACTCCCCCCCACCATTTTATAAACAAAAAACTTTTCATGAATCGTAGCGACAATTTTATATGATTTTAACTTGTTACCCCTACTTAAAACTTCCCTTAAAAAGTTGTTACACTTCATAAATACATTTTCGAAATACATTTTTTTAAATTTATTCGTGTAGTTATGTAACCCGAACAAACTTTAAACGCGTTTTTCTCGAAACAACTTTTTTCGACGGCTTGCTGATAAAATCTTCGAAACTACTGAGCCGATCCTTATGAAATTTTAACCACATATTCTTTACAACTATAGCTTCAGCGCATCAAGGATTTTTTAAATTTCGATATTTACTGTTTTTTTTGCCGAAAACGGTGAAGAAAACACATTTTTTTGTTTTTTCGAAAAATATCCGCCGAATTGTTATTTTTGCATACATCAAAAATCGTATGATGTGCGCTATAGCCATTAACATACTGAATCTAAAACCGTTTGATTCTTTTGTTTCGGATAATCCATCCCCGAGATTTCATCAACAGCGCAGACCTACCATTTTCTTAGGACATTTTTTTAACTACCATTTTTGCCTATAAATAGTGACTTAAATAAATAAAATTTTAAAAGCATGTATTTCGAAAGTATATTTATTAAGTGTAACAACTTTTATATCAACATCTATAATATAAACCTATGAAAAACATTGACGAAAATAGCCTTTTTTAGCGTCTAAAGTACAAAGACCCCGTAAATCGTAAATAAACAAACAAAAAACACCAAACTATCCTTTCTTCAACACCGATGATTAAAAAGTACCGTTTTAATCGCAACATTGAACTGTTCGTAGGAGAGAGTCAATTCGGAGATTCGAACGCCGAAGAAGCCAGCGCACGAACGAAAGGAAGCCTGTTGGAAGTCATTTTTTGCTTATTTATTTATCTATTCAATCAACAGCTCGTTACTATTTCAAAACGTAATTAACGATAATTTCTTTAAGATTACAGAGGATCGCGATAACTTTCTCTGTGTCGCGTTTTTCATCTCTCTCCACTATATTACAATCTGTGTTTGTTTTTTTCCATTTTTTTTTTCGAAGAAAGATTTTTCGACTCTCTTCGCCAATGTTTTCTTTCCGTTCGTTAAGGCGTTACCCCCACTTGTAGCGCAAAAAAGGCCTTTTTCATGAATTTTTTTAAAGAAAACTACAAAACTTTTTTAATCGATCAATATACCATCTTAAAGACCACATCTTGAAGAACTTTCAGTAATTTTTTTATTGAAAAATATTACATTGTTTAGTGGCAAATGGCCGTCAATGAAATAATGTTTTTTTATACACGGTTTGCGGTGACCAACATTGCGGCGAAGTGGATCATCTGAAAAAAAAATGCGGATGGATTTAGTCAAATATAAGTATGAACTAGTCTTTAATCGAAGGATTTTAAAAAATATTCTTTTTTCACAAAATGGCGGTCAGTCAAAGTTAATGGTTCGATTTTAACGAAAAAAACGGTCATTTTTTGGCTATAAAACGGCCATTTTTTTTTCGAAAAAAAAAATCGAACGATTAAAGACTACATTTTTATGTATTAAATAAGCCTGCAAAATTTCCAGAAGATCGGTTCATTAGTGTTCGACTAATCTTGGTCACCGACTTCAGAAATGCCATTTTGAGAAAAACGCGTTTAAAGTTTCAATTTCAGTTCTTCAATTCACGGATTCTTCTCTTTCAACGCTCATATCTCAGTAAATTTTGTTCGGATCGACTTGAAATTTTCAGGACATATTCTCAGATACTTATACTTCAAAAAAATGCAATAAAAAAAATCGATTTTTTCAAAATCGCAAGTGGGGGTAACCCCTTAAGTTCTCGACAATTCCAGCCGGAAAGTTGATCTCGCCCGAGCACTCGAGGCAGCACCTCGTCGAAGAAATTTGAATTTTTGACACTCGTCGATACTCGAAAAAGTTCGATTCATCAGTGCACAGTTCCACCCAGCATGGAAACTCGCCTTAAGGTGGACCACCTTAAGGCTGAGGACTTATCGACAGGCTTTAATTCATAGGACTTCATAGAACTTTATAGAACTTCATAGAACTTCATAGAACTTTATAGGACTTTATAGGACTTCATAGGACTTATCGACAGGCTTCAAATCATAGGATTTTCATAATTTTTTTTTTGGGCTTCACTAGATATATTAATAATAGTCTCCATAAATTTTCCGGCTCGGTCATCGAGCTTACCACAGAGAAAGAAAAGTACAAAAATTGCGTACTTTTAAACAAACAAATTTTCGATCGTGGAACACTTCTCTCTTTTTTTCCCCCGCCGTGCTCCCCTCGATCACGTTTTTTCATCCCCGTAACGATTGAATAAGAATTAATGAAATTATGCCGTTGCCTCGAGACCGTTGTAGCTACAATCGCCCGTTACGGTTAACCCGTTGGAGGTGTCCTTTATCGGTGCGCGCTTGGAATGAAAAATCCACGGCGCAAACGAGACACATTTTGCGACTGAGAGACGCGTGCCTCGCGTAATATCAGCCAGGCCAAGTCTGCATGGCAAGAAAAAAAAAAAAATAGCGGACTAAAAAGCAATCCGGAACAACCACTTTGGTAAGCGAGCGCACATGTTGCAGCAGTCTCGGCATCCTATGCAGTGGAAAACAGGTTGAAAGTGTGATCCGAAAGGAAGTGTGGCAAAGCTTGTTCCTCACGCGGTCAGCGTTCCTTCGATCGTGTGTGGTGCGTTATCAAGTCCCCGCGAGTGTCCTTACACTCCGCGATTTTACTTGTTCGGAATGCCCTCAACTGCTATCATATATATATATATATATATGGATTAGTTTAACGCTCGATTTTTTTGCACGTCGCAGTATATATATATATATATATATATATATATATATATATATATATATATATATATATATATATATATACATAAATTATATAAACTATATATAGTATATATAAAATAAAAATATATATAGTAATAAAAGAAAATAAAAATAGATATATTTCAAAATTTTCTCAAGCGTTTAGCTGCAAGTTATCCGGAACAAAACCTAATCAACTTTAGTTCTAACCAGAATATTTCGGAATATATTTTAGGGGAATGCTTGCAGATGTTTTTTTCATTTCCAAAATCGCCTGCAAAAATTAATGTACCTAATATATATCAACTTATCAAACTCGTCGAAAACTTCAGCTCCAAAATACAGTAAGGCAAGAAATTGAAAATGTAGATATTTTGACATTGCTCAAACGTTTAGTTTGTTTGGGTTTGGGTTTGTTTGGGTTTAGACGAGTTTGGCAACTTTATATACATATATATATATATACATAAACTATATAAACTATATATAGTATATATAAAATAACATAAAAAACTATATATAGTATATATAAAATAAAAATATATATAGTAATAAAAGAAAATAAAAATAGATATATTTCAACATTTTTCAAGCGTTTAGCTGCACGTTATCCGGAACAAAACCTAAGCAACTTTAGTTCTAACCAGAATATTTCGGAATATATTTTAGGGGAATGCTTGCAGATGTTTTTTTATTTCCAAAATCGCCTGCAAAAATGAATGTACCTAATATATATCAACTTGTCAAACACGTCGAAAACTTCAGCTCCCAAATATAGTAAAGAAAGAAATTGAAAATCTAGATATTTTAACATTGCTCAAACGTTTAGTTTCAGGTCTCTCCCGACCAAACCTAATCGACTTTAGTTCTAAAAAGAATATATATATAGAAAAAATGTAAATAAATATATTTGAAGATTTTTCGAATGTTCAGTTGCCGGTAAACCCGAACAAACCCTAATCAACTATAGTTCGAAAAATAACGAATCGGAATATTTTGATCGGTGGGGATTTGAAGTGGAATATGGTGAAGAATGTAATAAGGGAGAAGACCCCGTACGATGGAATCTACGATAAAAAAAATATATACATTTTTTTTCGAGGATAGTGGCAGATGTTTTTTTTTTATTTCCAACAAAAATCCTGGGTAAACGAAGCTTTCTAAAATTTCGTCTACAATTAATGCGTATAATAAATTATAACTTCGAAACCACAAGCGCAAATATATATATATGCATGTATGCAACAGAATACTATACCTCAGAACATTTTTTTTCAATCTCACAAACGTTATCTGCAGAAGTCATATTCTAAAACCTCGCCTGAAACAGATTGATAAAATAAATCTATGTAATTGCAAAGCCATAGGTGCATTTATATATAAACTTGTTGAATTCGTCGAAAAATTCAGCGCAAATATATATATATATATATATATATATGAATAAAGATTACTTAATATATTTAAACCTTCTATAAACGTTCAGGTGCCACTAAACTCAAACAAACTGGAATCAACTTCAGTAAAAGAAAAAGATATAGTGGAATATTTTTTAGGGGAATGATTGCAGATGTTTTTTTTACTGCCAAAAAACCTGCGGAAATTAACGTCCCTAAAATCTTGTCTACAATAGAGTCATCGAATAAATTATAACTCCAAACCCCGTGCGTAAATGTATATATATATATATATATATCCACACACACATAAATACAGGCATATATATATATACCATACACACAAACACACATATATATATATATATATGTGTATGTTCATATACATAAAAATATCAAATGAATTGCCCGGGCATACTCTAACACCAATCGTATAATTTTAAAGTGGTTTCACGGCAGAAAATAGGTTGTAAAATTTTAATTATCATATTTCTATATATTTATCTTCTATATATCTATATATCTATATATTTTACGTTTCCATAGCGATCGGTATTATCCAGACATTACATGGTACTATAAATTTATGAAATATCCGCACAACATGTTATTGCAAAAAAACTCAAACGATTAAGTTGTTAAACGTGACGACCAATATTTATCCGACTACATCCATAAATGTACACACGCAAATAACTGTATATCTATATGGAGGACTTCCGTCCCAGCACAAAGCGGGGACAGACGTATCGTAAATATGTGCCAAATGATATATTTATATATGCATTCTCTTACTGATCGATTTATCGATTCTGTCGACAGAGAGCAGTACCTCTTCAACGTGTTCGAGGTGATAGTTTCGACCTTGGAGTCGAAGCTCCAGCGCATCGAAAATTTGGACAAAGCGGTGGAGCATCTGATGCGCAGAGTCGAGGCCCTCGACTCGCGGGTCAACGATAACATCGACAAGACCGACGCGGTTATCACGAAACTGCGCACGTTGGATCTCAAGTTGTTTCACGCGCAGCCACCGCTTCCGGCGGATTTTGTGCAACAGACGCGCAGCGCCGAGAGCAGAAGCGGAAACGTCCGTGATGATGGTGAGCCCGATGATAATCGTTACTTTGTTTCTAACGATCATTTGTATCTCCATACCGATCTATCCGATCATTGATCTCCGTACCGATCATCGTAACTGTTAGTTTTGCCCTTTTCACAATTGTGAATAACGATTAATTACGATGATCGGATGGATCTATGTGGAGATGGAGATACACCATACCGATTACCGATATCTATTCCATACCGATTTTTTAATATTGCCGATTTTCTTTACCTTTATCTATGCAATACCGATTTTTGTTAATCGGCATGGAATATCGGTAATACTCGAAAATCGGTATAGACTATCGGTAATATTCGAAAATCGGTATAGACTATCGGTAATATTCGAAAATCGGTATAGACTATCGGTAATATTCGAAAATCGGTATAGACTATCGGTAATATTCGACTATCAATAATATTCAAAAATCGGCATAAAACATCGGTGATATTCGAAATTGGGTAGGGAATATCGGTAATATTCGAAAATCGGTATAGACTATCGGTAATATTCAATTATCGGTATAGACTATCGATAATATTCAAAAATCGGCATAAATATCGGTGATACTCGAAAATGGGTACGGAATATCGATAATATTCGGAAATGGGTATGGATTATCGGTAATACTCGAAAATCGGTATGGAATATCGGTAATATTCGAAAATTCGTATGGAGTATCGGTAATATTCGAAAATCAGTATATAGTATCGGTAATATTCGAAAATTGATAATATGGGCATGGAATATCGGTAATATACGAAAATCGGTATGCAATATCGGTAATATTCGAAAATCGATATGGAATATTGGTAACGGTATTCGATTCGATATCGATTATCGATACTCCATACCTTTACCTTTATCTATGCAATACCGATTTTGGTTAATCGGCATGGAATATCGGTAACATTCGAAAATCGGTATAGACTATCGGTAATATTCGAAAATCGGTATAGACTATCGGTAATATTCGATTATCGGTATAGACTATCGATAATATTCAAAAATCGGCATAAAACTTGGTGATATTGGAAATTGGGTAGGGAATATCGGTAATATTCGAAAATCGGCATCAAATATCGAAGATATTCAAAAATGGGTACGGAATATCGATAATATTCGGAAATGGGTATGAAATATCGGTAATACTCGAAAATCGGTATGGAATATCGGTAATATTCGAAAATTCGTATGGAGTATCGGTAATATTCGAAAATCAGTATATAGTATCGGTAATATTCGAAAATTGATAATATGGGCATGGAATATCGGTAATATACGAAAATCGGTATGAAATATCGGTGACATTCGAAAATCGGTATGCAATATCGGTAATATTCGAAAATCGATATGGAATATTGGTAACGGTATTCGATTCGATACCGATTATCGATACACCATACCGATTTTTGTAAATTGGCATAGATACTCCATACCGATTTTTCTAAATTGGCATGGAGTATCGGTATAGAACATCGGCAATCGGTATTGGGATTTCCTTGAAAAAAGTACTCCGTACTCCATCCGATTTACGAATTTACTCCAAATGTCGATACGTCCTAATCGTAACTGATCGTTGCGACGATCGGTATGGAAATGTTTGCCTCCTCCGTCGTTACTTTTCGCGTTGAATCTTCGCGATCGTTGCTCAGTTCCGGCGATACGATTGATCCACAACGACGGCCCGTCACCGGAAGATCTCGGCGAGAAGCTCGTCTCTCTCGATCAAAAGGTTACCGACATAGACGAGAAACTGGTCAACCTTAAAAACCAATTGGACAACAATTTGTTGCCGAACGACGATATAAGAGCGGAAGCGAGCGAGAAAAAGCCGGTCAGCATGAACGTCGTCGAGATCACGAAAGCCACCAGTAACGAGGTCATGAATCACGTGACCATCGAGATCGAGAATCTCCGACAGCAAACCGGAAGCATGGACCGGAAATTGCAGTTCCACCTGAATCTCGTTACCGACACACTCGGCGCCGTTTACACCCTCACCAAAGACATCCACGAGGCTATCGTCGACAAGGGCCACGCTACCCCGATCACACTGCCAAATGCTACCACCCCGACTGTCCCGCAGCCCTCGAAACTGAGCAAGATCGATAAACTCGTCGAGACGATCAATCCGATGCTTGCCGTCACCGAGAAGATGGATCAAGTTTGGAACGTTGTCGTAAGTTTGTTCGGGCTTGTTTGGGTTGTTGTGAGTTATGGAAAAAAAAACTATATTTAGATTGGTCGTAAAACGCGGTAAAGATATTCATAATATTCGTCGATAATTTATAATATTTTATTGATAATATATAATATTGTATTTATGATCATATGACTATACTCGCAAAAAATCGGCAAAAAAACGCGTTTTCAAAAAGCACCGATTCGTACAAATTATATGGAAATTGGTTTTAAAAAAACCTCTTCCAAACGATCACGACCAGGTTTGCGAACGTTCAACCGGATTTTTCGGGGACGATTATTTCCCGAGTTTATTTGGCTTAGCCTCGAATCGGCGAGTCTAGCCGATTTAAGGCGTTACCCCCACTCGTAGCACAAAAAAAGGCCTTTTTCATTAATTTTTTTAAAGAAAACTACAAAACTTTTTTAATCGATCAATGTACCATCTTAAAGAACACATCTTGAAGAACTTTCAGTAATTTTTTTATTGAAAAATATTACATTGTTTAGTGGCAAATGGCCGTCAATGAAATAATGTTTTTATATACACGGTTTGCGGTGACCAACATTGCGGCGAAGTGGATCATCTGAAAAAAAAATGCGGATGGATTTAGTCAAATATAAGTATAAACTAGTCTTTAATCGAAGGATTTTAAAAAATATTCATTTTTCACAAAATGGCGGACAGTCAAAGTTAATGGTTCGATTTTAACGAAAAAAAACGGCCGTTTTTTGGCTATAAAACGGCCATTTTTTTTCGAAAAAAAAAATCGAACGATTAAAGACTACATTTTTATGTATTAAATAAGCCTGCAAAATTTCAAGAAGATCGGTTCATCAGTGTTCGAGTAATCTTGGTCACCGACTTCAGAAATGCCATTTTGAGAAAAACGCGTTTAAAGTTTCAATTTCGGTTCTTCAATTCACAGATTCTTCTCTTTCAACGCTAATATCTCAGTCAATTTTGTTCGGATCGACTTGAAATTTTCAGGACACATCCTCAGATACTTATACTTCAAAAAAATGCAATAAAAAAAATCGATTTTTTCAAAATCGCAAATGGGGGTAACCCCTTAACAAAGGTTACCGATTTTTCGTTGCCGGAATTGATGCCAACGAAGCTCACCCAACCGGGACAAGGAGCCTTTTTGTCCCTCGACTTTTAAATTCGTCGTAACTTCGCGAGAGCGTTCGGGCTCCGTTGTTTCGAAATCGGCCTCGAGGTATCGGTAGGAGGAAAAAAATGGGACCCCAAGGGCGCGTCGATCGAAGGGTCGCGGCTCGTAATTACATTTTGACAGTCACGCAGCCTGCCGATCGCGATAGCGTTAGAATCGTGTCCCAGAAAAGCAACGTCACGATCGAACGCGATATTCAATCGTCTTGGAAATCGTGAATCGGCCCTTTACCGATCAAAGCAAACGGCAAACGAATCGGGTTTTCCGGCGCAGGTCGGAACGAAGAGTTCGATCGATTATCTGCTGCCGAAATCGGAGGAGCTGCTGACGCAAACGGGGCGCCAGGAGCGCGCGATCGGCGAGGTCCATGCCGATCTTCGCTCAAAGACGAACGAAATTATCGAGAGCCTCGCGGAGGTGGAGAATCGGCTGAAGAAGCAGGAGGACGAGGTCGCGACTCTCGCCCAGAGGCCGATACCGCCCGAGCTCTTGCTCGACCCCACGATCGATCGGCTCGTCGAGTACGATCCCAACAGGTCAGTCGATCTTCGTATGCCGATCTCGACGCCTCTCGTCCTCGTCCTGTCAATCTTTCAAACGGCCTCCCAACCTCCTTTTTTTGCCGTCCCGTCCGTTCGATCGGCAAGCAGATACGTCGGCGCGACCGAGGACTTTGCCACCGAGACGGCGCCCTCGACTTTGCCGACCTCGACGCTGCCGACACTGCCGACTTCGGCGTCCACGGATTTGGCCCCCAACGGCCCCGCCTCTACGATCGCCTCGCCGTCCTCCCAGAGATCGGCCACCAAAAATCGCGGCGTCATATTCCCGAGTGTCAAAAACAAACCGAGCCCGGCCAATTCGACCTTCGCCACCGATCTCCTCGTCACCTACAAGGACATCAAGGTTCGTACCCAAACTAACCCAAACACACACCTGATCGGCATGGGCCATCTTCGCGAAGAATTTAAAAAAAACACTTCGCAAAATGGCACTCGATGGTAGCGCGCCCACTTTTTCCTACACCGAGAGAATTTTTAAGTATTTTTTACGGTGAAATCTCCGTAAAAATTACATTGAAAATTTGAAACCGGTGACAAATGTGCACATAGTCAAAAATTGACACTTGCTTTTAATATTTTGCTTTCATTCGTGTAAAAATTTAAGCAAGTAGCATAATTTTTTACATTTCTTTCAGTAAAAATTCTGACACATTCTCATGTAGAATTTTGACAATGGGCTGCCTCAAAAATTCCAAGTTTCTACAGTAAAAATAACCTGGACAAACTTGAAATTTCTAAAATCCCTAGCGAAAAATTAATTCCCTATGATTAAATAAATACTCTATATACTGTATTTCTGAACATTTGTGTTCTTGATTGCTACTTATGTTAGCATATCATCTTTCCGTACCATTGTAGACGTCCTTTATCGAAGTTTCTTTTCACGTTTCTTTGTTTTCTTGCGTAGAACTGCGTAGAACACGTTAGACTGCACGAGACCACGAGGCTTTCTTGGCCCATGCTTCGTACTATAATGCGCATGCGCGGTACCGCTGTTGCTAAGCAACGCGGGTCGGCGTCGTTCGTGCTCGTCATACTGCGTCATACACAAGCACACTCTCACAGCTTGCGTTCACGTATACGCACGCTCGCACACAGAGCTCACGCGTACGGCCAGGCGACCTAGCCCTAACTGATTTTACTATAAAGAACGTAAAATTCCGGTGGACGCACGGAAAATTTCGGCTTCCTTTTTTAAATTTTTATGGAAAACACGCAAATTTCTCAATGTTCCACTGAAAAATTTCATTTGTATTAGCACTTTTTTAAACTTATTGTCGTAATCTTTACGTTTCATGAAATTTTACTATTAATTTCAGTAAAAATTCTGGAAAATATTTTAAATTTCTGTTACGCAAAAGTAAATTTTGATTCATTTCCATGAAAATTTATAATTTATTTCCTAAAAACCTGAAGAATTGCACATTTGTCACCGAGTTACTGTGATTTCACAGTAAAAATTACTTAAAAATTCTCTCCGTGTACCGATCGTGCCATTTTTACAATCACGCTCGAGAATCCGTCGACCGTAAATCCGCGTAGCGATAGATCACGCAGCTCACATCGGTATACACGAAATAGCCGATTTCCGTTTTCCCAATGTCATGACGGCTCGTGACCGCAGATTCGACATCATTTTCCTCAGAGACGCAAATTCACGTGGTCTTCGTTGCTCCGACGATTTTACCACGGAGAAAGGAGATTACGGAAAAACAATAGCAAAAAGTACGACGATCGAACATTTACACTATTTCGTATTTTCGTATTGCAATTCAGTGGTGCGTAGCCATGACGAGGGATCGTTCTGCGGTTGGATAATTTAATTTCGTTTGCGGTTATAATCAGCACTTAAGATCGTGCGATATATATATATATATATATATATATATATTGCTTCTCGTTTTTCCCAATGAATTATTGCAAATTAATAAATATGTGGATAAATGTATATATAATTTACTGATTTATTTTATAAACTATATATATATATCTTCTCAGAAACTCTATATAGGGAGTTTCTGAGCACCATCTGGTTCTTGAAAAAGTTACCCATGCAAAACGTGGCCTGTGAAGCTGTACAGCTGATACTGAGTTTGATGACATTGAATCTCCTTTGAATATATATATATATATATATATATATATATATATGCAAGGTAGCCCGAAAAATGACGTCCAAAAGAAAAATTTAGATGCCTCGTCTCCCTATCCCAATCACCCCCATAGATATTCCACGATTTTTTTTACTTTTCGCGAAAAAAAAACATTTTTTAATTGTTCTCTTTTGTGTACGTAATTTCTTTGAAAAACCTTCTCGGAAAAAAAGAAAGCAAACGAAAGCTTTCGTTTTGTTCCGATGAGTTATTGCAAATTAATAAATACATGGATAAATGTATATATAATTTACTGATTTATTTTATAAACTATATATATATATATATATATATATATATATGCAAGGTAGCCCGAAAAATCACGTCCAAAAGAAAAATCTAGATGCCCTATCCGAATCACCCCCCATCGATATTCTACGATTTTTTTTTACTTGTCGCGAAAAGAAAACATTTTTTAATGTTTCGTTTTTGTGTACGTACTTTCTTTACAATTTTTTTACTGGTGTTATCATTAGCAAGTGCACTATCGAGAGAGGAAAGAGGTTGTTTTTTCTGAACCTTTTGCTACAGGAAAATTCGAGAAAAAAAAACGTAAGAAATGCTTTATCTCCGGAAAAGTAAAAAAAGATCGTAGAACATAAATGAAGGTGATTCAGAGGCATCTATCACCTTTCGAACGTCACTTTTCAGGCCACCCAGTAAACGTATATGTAACGTAATAAAATTCATATATTACTATCTATATATGTATATGCACATATGTTCATTTGTTTCGACGTAATACCTCCGTGAAAAAAGTAACAGGAAAGAAAGCAGTGTGATTCTTTTTTTCTTCGCCGCGCGCCCGTTCTTTTTTTCTCTTTTTTATCATCCCGTCGCACGTTCTCCTTTTTTTTTTTTTTTTTATTTACCCTGCTGATCGCGTGGCGCCCTCCGTCTCAATTACCCGAAACACGAATGCGTGCGCCTACGTTCGTGCTTTTTTTTTGTCCTGTTTTTTTTTTTCTTTTCATTCCACCCAGTTGAGTCTCATCATCGGTTGTGTTACGTATCGGCATGGAGCGACGAATTTATAAAGGCGTGCGATCGAGGGCGAAGATTTTCGGTGTCGAGTTCGTTTTCGCGGTGTAGTTACGCGACCGCGGCCGCGGCGAGAGATCGAGAAACGGCTGGGCGGAGGAGCTCGGTCCGATTTTCGATCGATCGGAGACGCGCACAGCTATATATACGAGAGAAAATAACATGAAAGGGTCCGGCGCGGCGTGTACGTTGAGCGAGGAACGATCGGGATAATGCACGGGCCGAGTCGAATGAATTTTCGTCATTCAAAGTTTCGAATTAACGATGTTGCTTGATTTTTGTTGTTGTTGTTTTTTCGTTCTTTTTTAGTCATTTTTGTGTATAATTGTGCTCCGATGTTACGGGCAGAAGAGCGACAGAGAGAAAAGGATAAAGAGAGGGATGGAGATAACGATCCATTCTTAATGAATATTACTATTTTCATTATTATAATACATATATGTGATATATATATATAAACTAATTATATATATATCATTATGTATAATGATATACATATATATATAAACTAATAGTTACTCAATTAATCAATTAATTTATATATATATTATCTTATATTTATAATATATGATATATAATATTTATAATATAATATATATATATATATATATATATTTATTTATATATATATATTAATTTATATATATATAAATTAATAGTTACTGATCAATACAAATGATTCAATATTAACCAAGGAATTAGAAAAAAGTACCAACTGATAAAAATATAATAATAATAATAATATACTTTATTATATATATTATAATTATAATAATAAATTATATTATTATATTATATTATATTATTATGAAGAAGCATTGTAAGAAAAGAAGGAAAGCAAGAAAGGAGCAAATGCAACAAGCCCGCAAGGGTGTACATGGAAATAAAAGATTCTGATACTTATATTATATTATAATGTTATATTATATTTATTATATTATATTTATGTTATATTTATTATAGTTATAGTTTATTTTCAGTTATAGTTTAATTATAGTTCATTATATTTATATTATAGTTATATTATATTTATTATATTATATTATTAATGATTAAATTATTATAATTAATTATATTATATTGTATCAGTAAATTATCATATATTGATCAGTAAAATTCAATAATTCTTAACGAATTTTACT
>OX632363.1:38636169-38697292 GCA_951751655.1 Ophion costatus
AATACACTCACACACATACAATACCATAGGCATGTCATGGAAATTCTTATGCGAGGCACAGAAAACAAGCGCGCTGTGTAAATCATTTTTGATGTTTTTTTTTGCAATTTATTTATACTATATATACAGACTTTTCGATTATTGTTATTTTTTGCAAGTTTTTTTTCGATTTATATATATATTCATTTATTAATTTACACAGTACACTTTTTTCTCTTCCAGGGCTACTCGTGCGTTGATTTACTGAACGGTGGCATGAAAGACAGCGGCGTATACTATCTTCAAATCCGTGGCACGACGTACTGGTTCCTGAAAGTTTACTGCGAGCAGGAAATAGCTGAGGGCGGCTGGACGGTAAGTTGCCGATTTTTAGTTTTCTTCCTTCTTTTTATCATATACAAGTAGAAAATGGAGTGATCCGATTTTTCGGTTTGAAGTCCCGTATAATCCAGTTTCACTCGAGCATATCGGCGCTAAAGTAGAAGTTTTCCGGCTGCCGATTTTTTACCGATCGCTGCCGTCGGTTCGTTCTACATAGATATAGAAGTCCTCGTATTCCAGTTTCATTCGAGCACCAATATCGGCGCTAAATTAGAAGTTTTCCGGTTGCCGATTTTTTACCGATCACTGCCGTCGATACGTTCTACATAGATATAGAAGTCCCCCGTAGTCCAGTTTCATTCAAGTATCAATATCGGCGCTAAATTATAAGTATTCTGGTTGCCGATTTTTTACCGATCTTTTCCATCGATACGTCCTACATAGATATAGAAGTCCTCGTATTCCTGTTTCATTCGAGCACCAATATCGGCGCTAAATTAGAAGTTTTCCGGCTGCCGATTTTTTACCGATCACTGCCGTCGATACGTTCTACATAGATATAGAAGTCCCCCGTAGTCCAGTTTCATTCAAGTATCAATATCGGCGCTAAATTATAAGTATTCTGGTTGCCGATTTTTTACCGATCTTTTCCATCGATACGTCCTACATAGATATAGAAGTCCTCGTATTCCTGTTTCATTCGAGCACCAATATCGGCGCTAAATTAGAAGTTTTCCGGCTGCCGATTTTTTACCGATCACTGCCGTCGATACGTTCTACATAGATATAGAAGTCCCCCGTAGTCCAGTTTCATTCAAGTACCAATATCGGCGCTAAATTATAAGTATTCTGGTTGCCGATTTTTTACCGATCTTTGCCATCGATACGTCCTACATAGATATAGAAGTCCTCGTATTCCAGTTTCATTCGAGCACCAATATCGGCGCTAAATTAGAAGTTTTCCGGCTGCCGATTTTTTACCGATCACTGCCGTCGATACGTTCTACATAGATATAGAAGTCCCCCGTAGTCCAGTTTCATTCAAGTACCAATATCGGCGCTAAATTAGAAGTATTCTGGTTGCCGATTTTTTACCGATCTTTGCCATCGATACGTCCTACATAGATATAGAAGTCCTCGTATTCCTGTTTCATTCGAGCACCAATATCGGCGCTAAATTAGAAGTTTTCCGGCTGCCGATTTTTTACCGATCACTGCCGTCGATACGTTTTACATAGATATAGAAGTCCCCCGTAGTCCAGTTTCATTCAAGTACCAATATCGGCGCTAAATTAGAAGTATTCTGGTTGCCGGTTTTTTACCGATCTTTGCCATCGATACGTCCTACATAGATATAGAAGTCCTCGTATTCCAGTTTCATTCGAGCACCAATATCGGCGCTAAATAAGAAGCTTTCCGGCTGCCGATTTTTTACCGATCACTGCCGTCGATACGTTCTACATAGATATAGAAGTCCTCCGTAGTCCAGTTTCATTCAAGTACCAATATCGGCGCTAAATTATAAGTATTCTGGTTGCCGATTTTTTACCGATCTTTGCCATCGATACGTCCTACATAGATATAGAAGTCCTCGTATTCCTGTTTCATTCGAGCACCAATATCGGCGCTAAATTAGAAGTTTTCCGGCTGCCGATTTTTTACCGATCACTGCCATCAATACGTTCTACATAGCTGTAGAAGTCCAGTATTATTCGAGGACCAATATCACCGCCAAATTGGAAGTTTCCAGGCTGCCGATTTTTTACCGATCGCTCTCGCGACGCAGAGCCAGGGAATTATTGACGATCGAATTTCACGGACTTTCGATCACGTGTACACCGTGACAGATCGGTTCGGTGGACCACGAAAAACCAGGCGATTTTTTTCTTTTCATTTTTTTCCTCTTCAACATGTTCGCCAATATTCTCCACACAGGCGCAATTATCCTCGGAGCACACATCACGGTGCAGTGACGTGACATTCAAGTGCCACAAGTTCGTCGCGTTGCGAAGGGCGAGGGGCGAGGGCAGCGAGATAAAAAAAAAATGCGACGAGTTCGCGCAAAGTGCTCGAGTCGATCGCGCAACACGAATGCCTGCGCTATGTAGCGATACGTAAGAAATAGTACAGGTGAAGGGTGACCATCTAGCTATTCCTATATATATATATATATATATATATATATATAGCGAGAGATCAGTGAAACGCTCTCTTTCGCGACTCGGTAAGGAAAAGGAGGACGACGATTAAAAGGAAGAAAAAAAAAAAGTAAAAAATAAAGACAGAGAAAAAGGAGACGAAAGAAAATGAGTTGTCGCAAACTTCGCGTGTACATACCCGGTAGAGAAAGACGTTTAGCGTGGATTATTATGGTGCACGGAAAAACGTTAAAGTATTTTGCACCGTCGCGCGAGGTTCACCGCGGGGCTTATGTGTACGCGGCCAAAGTATGTGACAATTGGTCCCCAAGCCGGTACTTTTATATAAGACTGTGTGCGTGTACGTATACAGGGTGGCCCGAAAAGCGACGCCCAAAAGGCGAATCATCCCTATCTATGTTCTACGATCTTTTTAAGGGACAGCCCTCTAGCGGCAGAAAATAAGGCCTAACTTTGATAATTTTTTTTGGGGAGTATGAAAAGAGGAATAGGATCTCTTTTGGGAGGGTTTAATCTAACGCATATTTAAAAGTATTTTAAAATTAATATTTAAAGTATTTTTAAAAATATAATTAATATTTAATATTTAAAGTATTTTAAAAAATATAATTAATATTTAATATTTAAAGTATTTTAAAAAATATAATTAATATTCAATATTTAAAGTATTTTTAATAATTTTCTTAATATTTAAGTATTAATAAGTTTCTTAATATTTAAAGTATTTTAAAAAATGTTATTATAATTTTCATACAAAATAGCGGCGACAAAGCCCATCTTAAAAAGACATGTTTTTCACGCATAGCTTCACGGGAGAACGGTTTTCTCGTAAAGTATGAGATCTGGACCAAAAGCCAAAAAAAAATTATAATCCATATATTATTAGCTATAGAACTACGTAGGAATTTTTTTTAATGAAATTTTGAAAAAAATGGTGCACTTTAAAAGAATTAGATCGATTTTTTGCCCAAAAAATAAGCCATATATTGTTTTTTAAAAAAAGTTTACGTTTAAAATAAAATAACTAAAGGAATAAAATAAAGTTTTTTTTGTATACTAGATGATTAATGGGGATTTGGAAAAGGGGTATGTTATTAAGCATACGATAAACTTGTTTCGTGTACATTTTTATTTAAAAACATAAAACAACGTTATTTAGGTATAAGAGTCTCTGTGTAAAATTAACTTGACAATGGTTGGTCTGAAAAATAAAAATGAAACAGTTTTATATTGTGTATAAATGTAATTCGCGTTTGCACGTAGCCGTTTTTCGAAAAAAAAAACATTCACGAAATAGCGAGTGTTAAAAAAAAATGTAGTTTCGGCGAAATTTTTATTTTATTTCGGGAATTTGAAAAATACTAATTACAAATAAACGGCTACGTACAACGATAGCTACTGCAATTTCGGGCATTTTTGTTTTTTTTTTAAATTCCAAATCGGACAATTGTAGTTCGCGTTATGATTCTGGCCCCGTCGAGAAAGTCGTTTTTGTGAAAAACGCGATTGAAAGTTTCGGTATACGTAAATCGTTGCGTCAATTTTCAATATTCCAACTCGAAAACTTTTTCACACATTCATGAATATCTGTACTTTGAAAAAATGGAAAAAATCGATTTTTTACTCTTGACGGTGTCCTTAACGTGTGGAAAAAAAAATCTTTCGATGTTTTTATCGAGTTTTCCTCCAGCATACATTTTTATTTTGTCTCTTTTGTGTATGTACTTGCCTCTTGAAAGTTTTTCGAAGCAGCTGAGGGTCATCCAATGAGTATAAGTATTTTTGTTTATCATCCAAATCCTCTGAAAACGATTTTTTACACTTTTCACAAAAATCTAAGGCATTTGCGTTGGTACTCAGTTGGTAATTTATTTACTGCTCAACAATAAGTAACGACGCCACAAGTAAAAAAAATCGCGAAGGTACAAACCCAAAAGAGAAGAATAAAAAAAAAGCTTTCGTTGCAAAAAAGTAAAAAAAAATCGTGGAACGTGCACGGGAGCGATACGAGGCAACTATTACTTTTTGGACCCCACTTTTTGGGCCACCCTGTATACGTACACGCACACCTCTATTTTCCCGTAACTTTTTCGTCTAAACGAACCAATTGCGCTTCGCGACGAACAATTAATAATTCCTCGCGCGAACGGATACACCGCAACGACAAATGTTTCATAACAGATGCGATCGCGAGCAAACGTAATTCTCCCGATACCGAGCGCGTTGAAAAAAAAAGAAACGTTTTCCGCGCGCGAATGCACGACATTCCGCTTGTTCGAAAAAAAAATCCGCGCGGCAACGAGCAATTTGTTTTTTATTTATTTATTTTTATTTTATCGCAGCGAACGATGCGAAATTGAAAAAGTCGCGATACTTTTTTAATACTCAAAGGCAAGGGGGCACTGTAAAATATGATGGCAAGATAGTTGAGTCAAATGTAAGGCAGTTTTGGCAAATATTCGGTAGTGGAGCTCCTGCTAGAATCAGGCTAATTTTCTTCAAGGGTTCGAACAAACCCAAACAAACCCAAACAAGCCCAAACAACCCTAAACAACTTCAAACAACTCCAGTCAAGCCCAAACAAAAATTAGCCTGATTCTAGCAGGCGCCCCACTTCCGAATATTTACGGCAGTTTTAGAATGAGAATAAAAATAGGGTAAAAAACTCCCGGAAATAACAAGGCGGAGAAATTTCGTGTTTTAGAATTTGTTCATAGTGATTGAAAAGTCCAGAGCGTAGTAATTGACCAATGGTCTAAATAAAATAATAGTAGAAAGCAAAAAATTGAAACATTAAATTATATTTAATAAAAAACGAAGAAAAAAAATTAATCAATTAAAAATGAATGAATAAAAAATTATGAACGAATTTATGAATGAAAACGTCAAAATTTCGCGCCTTTTTAGGGTCGGCAAATTTATATAATTTTTTTGTTCTATCCTCGTTCCGATTGGAAAATGTATCAGAATAACGATAGTGCCAATAAAATCAAAGTGGCATTGCAATAAAGCTAGTAAACGAATAAAAAATTCTCTGCCATACTTTCAATCTGATTTTTTTTAATTCATTTATTCTACGAAAATTAAATTCCATTCGCAATACTGATTCCATTTCTTCAAATTAAAGAGTACAGAATATCGTAAAGAGATTAGTATAAATCCGATGGCACTGAAATAAAGTTAACAAACGAATAAAAAATTTCCCGTCATTTTTTACAACCGATTGTTTTTTAAGTCAATTTGTTCTCCCTAAATTAAATTCCATTCTCATTTCTGATTCGATTTCTTATAATTAAGAAGTACTGAAAATCGTAATAAGATTAGTATAAATCTGATGGCCTTCGAATAAAGTTTTCAAAAGGATGAAAATTACCTGCTATTTTATTAAAAAAAAAGGTTTTCTTTTCATTAATTTATTCTATCTAAATTATATTCTATTGACAATGCCAATTATATCGATTCTAATTAGAGAGTAGAGAATATCGCTATGAGATTAGCATAAATCTGATGGCATTGAAATAAAATTAACAAAAGAACAAACCATTCTCCGTTATTTTTTAGGACAGAGTTTTTTTGAATTAATTAATTCTACCCAAATAAACTTTCATTCACGATGCTTATTCGATTTCTTCCAATCAAAGAGTACGGAGTATCGTAATGCAATTGGTATAAATCCGATGGCATTGAAATAAAGTTTGCAAACGAACGAAACTTCCCTGCCATTTTTTAAAAGAGAGTTTTTAAAATTTATTCGTTACACCCCAATTAAATTCCATTCATAAAGGGGATTCGGTTTCTTCGTAATATCATAATGAGATTATTAAAAATCTGATGGCATTGGAACAAAGCTAAAAAAAGAATCAATATTACCTGCCATTTTTTACAAAAAGAGTTTTTTTTTCAACTCGTTCTGTCTAAATTGAATTCCATTGATAAGGCCAATTCGATCGATTGTAAATTGAGAGCATGGAATATCTCAATGAGATTAGTATAAATCTGATAGGATTAAAATGAAGTTAGAAAAAGCACGAACAAATCCCCATAATTTTTTAAAACAGATTTTTTTAAAATTAATTGGTTCTGCCTAAATTAAATTTCATTCATAATGCTGATTCGATTGATTCCAATAAAAGAGCACGGAATATCATAATGAAAGTAATATGAATAAATACGAAGGATCGATAAAACGCTCGCTCCTCCATAATATCCAACGTGCAGAAATAAAATAAGGCTCCAGAAATAAAAAGGCTGCTTCGATTGTGAGGGACGAAATCGGCAAGAGCCGATTTTTCGGTCACGAGTATAACGTGTAACTCGATATAGGTCTACATACATGTATGTGTGAGTAATGACTCTCTATGTACATATGTATGTATGTAATGGGATTACGTTGCCGACGGTGAAAGGATATCGCATTTTATAATGCCGGACGAGGACTCGTTCCTAGACTAGCTTTGTATGGCAACGACCACCAAACGATATATATACAGGGTGTCTTGTTACGAATGAATAATCCTGCAACTGTCGATAGGTAAGATCATGCCCTACTATATGCTGGAACTTCAGTTTACAACTAGCAAAAATCCCACGGTTTTCGAAATTTTGGGCTTTGTTTTTATCTTCAAAATTATTTGATTTCGCTGAATTTAGCAATAATAAGAATTAAACCGTTTCAGGCCTGTCTGAGACGAATTGGAAATCACGAAATCAATACTAGCATTATTCGAGATTAAAATGATAAAAATATTCTCAAAAGAATACGATTAATTCGAAAAAAAATAGAAGAAAAAATGGGCCCACGATCAGACTAATCTTAAAAATCATAAAATGGGTAACTGTATTTTGGAGAATTTTTTGAAAAAAATAAAAAATGGCATTCGTCTTTAAAAAAATTACTTTGACTTTAGAAGCCAAAAAAGCGTTGTCATTTATAATTGATAATTTTTCCATATTTTTCTATCGAAAGTATGCTTCAAAATGAAAAAAATTTATATATCGACATTTCTCGATATCTCAATTAGTTCCGGAGTTATCAGCGTTTAAACGTTTCCAAACCTTCCGAAATGGACATTCTCTGGAAAATTATAACTCCTAAAAGAGAAGAGATAAAAATAAGAAAATTGATTTGAATATTCTTTTCTTGGGGTACAATTTTACAACGAAAGAATCAGGAAAATAAAAAATGGTCGGTATCACAGGCTAAGTGAAATGGCATGGAATGTCCCATATATATATATACATATATGCCAACATATGAAGCGTTCATTGCATATCTGCTTGCCGGCGTTCTCCGAGAAACCAGACTAGCCAAGTCTCGTCCTTTTTCTCGTCCCTCAGGTGATACAGAGGAGGGACGACTTCGGTGAACCGCGCGAGAACTTCAACAGGGATTGGGCTGATTACAAAAACGGTTTCGGCGATCCGGCTCGGGAATTTTGGCTCGGCAACGAGAACATCTACATGCTTACGAACAACGAGGATTACTCGCTGCGCGTCGAGCTCGAGGACTTTGAAGGAAACAAGAGGTAATTGTCGATCACATTTCTAATTGTATTGTATTGTATACATTACAATACAATTACAAATATATTTGTAATGTATATGTAATTGTACAATACAATTACAATAACATTTGTATTAACAAATTTGCTTTTCGACAACAACAAAAAATTGAATGATTCGTTATCAAAAAATGCAAAAACATGTATAAAAAAAACCATGCGGTCGATAGAAAATGTTATAAACTATGCTCCGACCTGAATACATTTTTGAGATAAGATTTTAATATACGAAAAAGGGTGAATCGCATGAGCAACCTCACTCTTTACAAAAATCGTCGCAACCCGCTCAATTTTTCGATTTTTTACAAAATCTTTTTTCCAAATCGAAGGTAAGACCCAAGGCTATAAAACCCTGCAATGTAAACTCGTATTTTTCAGTCTTCGAGCTCATCCAGATCCCTTAAAAAAACATCAATAAAATATAGCGTCCCAATATACATTTTTTCATACTATTAAAAATATACATAAATGAATCGGAAAAGAAGAAGTGCCTCCAAAAGAAAATAATACGAACAATCGTTCCGGCGAAACAGAAAACCGGAAACTTTTGCGCTTGTCTCGATTGCCCGAGCAAATCAACAGGCAATATTTCTCAATTTGCCGAAACCAAGAGAAAAAAAATCAGCGAACAAAAAATAATAATTGAATCACACGGGATTTGCCACATTGCTTTTTCACACGTCTATATATCCTCGAGGTTCGGACGTTGCCGCGATATCTCAATATTCTTCGCCCCGCTACGGAAGCGGTACCCACTCGAACTTCTTTTCATCGTCTTTTTTTTCGCGCGGACACCGAAGTGGCGCGAAAAAAACAAAATAGTTCCCATCGTTAAACCTTGTAAGGGATCACTCGCGCGCGAGTGATCATTAGCGGTCATTAGGCACGCGAGACAATTTCCACGCCGGTTCGTTGCCAAATTAATCCGCGAGGATTCTCGCGATCGAATACATGGCCGCGATATTCACTTGCCCAATGTCCACGCACGCTACCTACAATATATATATATATATATGCATCAGTTCTCTTTCATTTCGTTTATAACCGCATGTGGCATAGAGCATAGAGATGAGACGATCGCGTACCGAGAAGATTCGCTCTTCGCGTGCGCGATCAATCAACTGCCTTGACGTGTGTGTGAGAGCTATCGCGCCAATTTTCCACCAACGCGCGGATGGCAGTAAGCGGTATAGATTTCTTCATTTTGCTTTTACTCAACCACATATATATATATATATATATATATATACATACAGGGTGTCCCATTTTAATCTTACACCTGAATTTTCTCGAAAAATATTGCTCGGACGAACTATTGTGTGGAACAAAACTTCTAGGGATTGAAGGGGGACGTTTGAAAAAAATTTATTTGAGGAGCCAAAATTCAAAATGGCGGCGTTACAAAGGCTGACATGTTTTTTTCAAACGGAAACATAACTTTTTTTTATTGCCAAAAAATTTGTCAGCTGAAAACTAAAAACTTTTGTTGAAAAATTTTTTTGATAAAGTTTATAGTTTTCAAATGAGAACATCATTTTCAATTATTTCAGATGTATCCAGGATTTGTGTGTGTGTGTGTGTTTTTCTACCCATCGTGATCAAAGTTCGTCAAGGATTTAAAGAAACACGTTTTTGGGCCTGAAAATGACACAAACGCTATTAAAATGGAAATAAAACTATTTTTCATCGATTTTCCTCCAAAATTTTATCATGAAATATCGTCCAAATTTGAAATAAAAAAAACAAAAAAAAACCAAAATTTTCAACAAAAAAATTTGATTCTTTTTTTGTTCAAGTGGTCATACATTCGAAAATACAACATTGAGCGGCTTGCCGTGAGACATTTAGTCTAATTGTCCCTACCACCGGCATTTGCGTTAGCCAAAGCGTAGGAGGTTGCATGGCTGAGTCTGTTGCAGACCATTCGCGTTACCCAGAATACACCACGTGGAGGTTGTCTATCTAGCATTCCTGGCCCTGAGAAGGGCCGAAGGGCCACACACACACACACACACCCACCCACACACAAATCCTGGATACATCTGAAATAATTGAAAATGATGTTCTCACTTGAAAACTATGAACTTTATCAAAAAATTTTTTCAACAAAAGTTTTTAGTTTTCAGCTGACAAATTTTTTGGCAATAAAAAAAAGTTATGTTTCCGTTTGAAAAAAACATGTCAGCCTTTTTAACGCCGCCATTTTGAATTTTGGCTCCTCAAATAAATTTTTTTCAAACGTCCCCCTTCAATCCCTAGAAGTTTTGTTCCACACAATAGTTCGTCCGAGCAATATTTTTCGAGAAAATTCAGGTGTAAGATTAAAATGGGACACCCTGTATATATATATATATATATATATATGTAGTAAGAATTTCTTAGCTACGATTATATTTCTTTGTAAAATGTAGGGTCCCAAGGGACAGGTACAGTAGTAACAATATGAAGCCTCTCGTGGAGTAGGATAATTATATAAAGTCTCTGAACAATTCTGTCGCGTGACAATGAGGCATCGATATACGACTTGCAGCTCGACCATGCGTTCTCGTCATATATATATATGGGGAACGGGTATTTTGAACCCGTCATATCTATGCTTTGTTGACTATCAGCACATATGGCGCTTTTGAGGACGGTCCTTAAATTTTTGTTCCAACGAATCGTTGATTTTGGGACACAGGACGTTAAGGGGTAAGGCCACTGTAACGGCCCAAAAAAAAGGTTTTTTCACTAATTTTTTGCTCCCGAAATTGAAGGTATTTGAGAAAAAACTTTTAATGGTGTTATCGGGCATACATTAAACTTTATTATAAAATTTTTTTACAGTAAAAAAAAAACAAAATGGCGGTTCTACAGCTATCTTCCCGGGACATGTTTTGCTTCCAGGGCTCCGCGGCACGCAGCACCACTGTTGCACTTTTGAATCTAGAACAAAAAAAAAAAACCATTAATCTAGAGGGCTATAGCTAGAGAATGTCGATCGGATTTTAAAAAGTATCAATTTTTGTGGATTTGGCGTGCGTTTGAAAAAAAAAATTGATTTTTGACGAAAAAAACGGCAAGTTTTTTGTTCATAAAAAATCAATAAATAAAGTTCTTGAAAATTCCGATCGACATTCTCAAGATAATGTAAATGTTCACATCTGGTTAAAATTTCAAGTAAAAAAAATGAAAACTGTTCGAGTTATGCTGCGTGCCATTTTGAAAAACCATGTTTCGAGAAAAACGCGTTTAAAGTTTTGCGAATAGTTTTTTATAGCCAATAAAAAAAAATCGATTTTTCAAAAAATTTACAGTGGCCTTACCCCTTAAAACGACCTTTGTAGAAATCTGCATACATCAATCCGAAGGTAAATTTCAAGACACCGGGCTTCACATAATGTTGAGTATGGGGACAAGTGACTACTGTGAGGACGGTCCACGCAGTCGAATATCTTCAAAATCACGTACACGAATATATACGCATTACCGGCCAAAAGTTTTCGAATACTTGAGATAGTTGCAAAACTTTCGATCACTGGATAATCGCCAAGTAATGTTAGAATAATATATTTCACTGATTATTTTATGAAGATGCTATATAGCTTCGTATTATGAATTTTATTGTTCTAATATAATTTTGCAATTATCTGAAGTGTCCGAAAACTTTTGGCCGATGGTGTTTATGGGGAAATGTGATTTTGAAGACACTATCCTTTATATAATGTAGAGTATGGGGACACTTGGTTACTGTGAGGACGGTCCTCGAAATCGAATATCTTCAAAATCACCTTCCTCCATATGTATATACACATAGACACACACATACATATATATATATTGGGAGAGAGATTCGGAGATCGTATAGGCAACGCGAATTATCAATTACGATAGGCGCTCGCGATTTGTGTACACTCAAGACATTATAGTACATATCGCGCGCGTGCAACTTCGTAAGCAGTCATGTATAGATGCGACCTGGAATCAAGTGTTGCGCCAGAAGAATTACCAGGAGAGCGTCATGCGCAAGCCTTCGCGAATATATATATATATATATATATATACAGCTTAGATTATATTAATATAAACGCGAAACATTCTCTCACCGATAATGCGCGCATCGAGACTGATATAAAGATCTTAATGTTCTGTTCGCTCGAACAAAATCGTATCGTATGTTCATATTTACTCTGTGTAGATATATAAAGGGTTGTCCAACAGGGGCGCTCGAACTTTGACGATGTATAGCGGCCATGTTGGTAAAGCTACATCTATCAAATTTGGAGGTTATATTATCAAAATGAGTAATCAATTCGAGCTACGTGATTTTTACGGTGCACATAACCGCCCCCTTTAGTCGACTAGTCCAACACGTAAAAACCATTGGAGAGGGCTTTCTGCGCCACATTCAATTGTTCCGCGATTTCTCGTTGACTTTGAGTATCATCTTCATCGAATAAGGCTTGCAATTCGTTGTTTCCAAACTTTTTCGGTGTTTTTCCACGCTTTTAGTTTCTCAGGTCAAAATCACGACTTTTGAAGTTTTTGAAACACTCGAAACACTGTTTTGCCAAGAGCGGGTCCACCGAAAGCTTCGACAAGCATTCAATGCGATTCTGCAGCAGTTTTTTTTTCAAATGATAACAGAAAACCAATGCTGTCCCCAAATCGTAGTTCGTAGGCACAAAACTCGATATGTTTAAGGTTATAGAAAAATATACCGGTGTAGGGAAGTTGGGTTGTCGTGTGTTGAAAATCTTCGTCAGCTGTTAGAGGGGGATGATGGCGCTGCGGAAGCGGTCCACGGTCCCTAAACTGATGGCTAGCACCATCTATAGGGAAATTCCGGTTTTATACTTCTACACCTGGTGTATATATATATATATATATATTTCTTTATTTCTTGTTTTTTGTAGATACGCCCAGTACTCGCATTTCAAGATCTACTCGGAAGGCGAGTATTACAAGCTCGAAATCGAGGGATACGAGGGAAACGCCGGTGACTCGCTGAACGATCCGTGGTACGGCTCGAACAACAGTCCCTTCTCAACGTACAATCGGTGAATGAAATATCTAATTAATCCTGACGCGGTAGCGCGCCCGTTCGTATCGTTCGAAAAATGTTCAATTTTTCGTTAGTTTTTTTGTCGGCCTTCGGCGATTGCTAAACGTACTGTTATTGTGGTTTTTTTTTTGCAGGGACAACGACAGATCGTCCTTGAATTGCGCTTCGATGTTGAAAGGCGGTTGGTGGTGGAAGTCGTGTGGACGCGGACTGAATGGGCTTTATTTGAACGATCCTCAGGATCTGACAGCACGACAAGGTGTGCATTCATATATAGATATACAATATATATATATGTGACCGGTAAAAGGCCATCTCACTGTATAAAGAGTACACGGCGTGTTCGGAAGTAGCCTCGAAATTTTCGTTCTTCATTACTGTGCATCTAGACCCTACCTTGAAGATTTTTGAAGCAAAATCATGAACTCGTAGACTCGGACCTAGTTTTCAAATCATTCCGTTGGAACCAAGACCCAATGGCTCAGAACGGGAACTTAATTCTCGAACAAAGTTTTAGTTGCTTTAGTATTACTATTTTTATATTACGGTAACTTAGCGTCCTAAAAAAATTTAAGGGTTTTCTTTAAGGGTTTTCTTCCACTCTTTGGCATCCCTGAGTCAATATAAGGTCACCCCATAAGTATGAAACCTAAATACTTATTCGTGCCGGGGATATTCATACTTTTAAAGTGGGTCTATATGATTACGTGTTTTTTTCCCTTCTAATCGTAGTAGGTCTATCTTCAATCCAGCCTTTCCTATTCTGGGCCTCAGGAGCATCTGCATATTACGGTTAAAAACCCGTTCTCAGTTTGAACGCGCTTTCCCTAGTAAAAACTAGTTTTTCATAGTGACAACTAGAATTTACTGATAAATATGTTTGAATATTAGTTAAGATTAGTTCTAACGAAATGGATCATTTAAAACTTTTTCTAAATGACCGTTAGTGTACATTGGTCGACTAAACGAACGCAATCAACGGTCTTCATTAAGCCTAGCATTAACGAGAAATCGAAAACAAGATGCGTTTGGGTCTGTGAATTATTTTTTTCTAATCGAGGAGTTTCGAAATAAGGCATCTCTAGGGTGGTTCACCCCTTAATTTTTTTTGCAATGTCACTATAGTGGATTTTCCATTGCAAAAAAAAAATTGGTTTTTCGAGGGTCACACTAGTGGTGCCCCTCGAACTGTAATAAGTACATTTGTACAGATATCTATATCGTGTGTCTGTTTGGCTTCGCAGGAATAGTTTGGTTCCGCTGGAGGGGCTGGGACTACACGCTGAAAAAGGCCACGATGATGATAAGACCCAAAGGCATAATGCAGACCCTTTAACGGACACGTACAGCATCTCGTTACCGGAAGAACAAAAATTAAAAGAAAACACAAAACGTTAAGGAAAAAGCGCCAATCGTAGCCTCGCATTTGGTCGATCTTGAGAAATTGGTGCCTTTTTTTTTGTTCGATATGAGAATAAATCCACGTCATCGTCGCAAACCCAAAGTCTAACGAGGCTATTTTTGCGAAATTAGCGAAAGGAAAAACATCACTCGTGCGCGTCATTTGGAAATGCAAAAAAGTGAGAAAAATAATCGAAAAATTGTCGATTACTCCGTTATGAAATGTCTAGAATGTATCGTAGATATTCGTGAAAAATTTGGCTCCAGCGACAAATCTTCGAAGAAATTATGTGCATTTTATTTGCTTCTCGCGAGATCGTCGATTTTTTTGGTCGCGTTATCGCCTTTATATATACAGTATTCGTGATAGCTCGATACGAGGGATGTTAAATCCGCTTTTGTTTGGGTTGTTACTCCATAATAGGGGAGCGCGCGAACCCGCGAATTTTCGGTCACCGCTGCGCGGACGATTGCTCGTGTTTCGTCCATTCGAACGCTAGCGAATACGATGGAAGATACAAATGCCCTAAAGTTCGGCCACACTTTTCCACCAAAAGCAGTCGTGATCACGAAATTTCTAAATTACTTTCAAACTCCGATCCCTTCGATTCGTTCTAAATCGTAACTTTTGTGCGAAAGTAGCCAATAAGAAAAGTGCAGCGTTTTATCTAATGAATACTCTCTTGAAACTTTTCCGCTTTTTCCGACCGTGTTCCGTAACTTCTCGGCCTGTTCGAAGAGTCGAAAAGTTAAGTACGCACGCGAGCGAACGAAAAAAAGAAAAAAAAGCAAAAAAAAAAAGCGATAATATAAGAGAAAAAGGGAAAATGCGAGGAGAAAAATTGCGGTTATCGCGATCAGAGACGAAAATTAACCACGGTTGTAAAAATTCTGCTTTTTTTTCATAAGGATAAAATAATTAACCGATAAGTGAATATATTTGTAAATAATATATATGCGAGCATATTGTGAAGTACGATCGTTTTAAGTTGTAAAAAGACCACGAATAAATGTTCTATTTGTAAAGTAACGTACGTATGCAATTTCAGTTGACGTTGTTTCTAAATCATTTTCCAAGGATGGGGGGAGCAATATGTGCTAATACATTGCGTGACGTCACCAGTGCCAACTTATTGTAGCGAAATATTAGCGTGTACGATTATCGATGAAGTTTTCAGGACAGATCGTCGTAATTATTACTAAAATTTACCGCAGCTAGTAATTCTTTCACTAATATATATTAACCCGTATGTTTATAAGCAACCTCAGATCCTGCGAAAATAATTGCATCATCCATCAAGGACCCACGTGATATTTTCCTATGGGACAGCGAGAAAAATTAATTTCGAGGCTGCAGTTTTTATTGTTTTTCTTTTATTGGCTGACCGTCTCATAAAAATTCGCTGGTGATAAATTATTCTCTCATCATCTTCTCCTTCTGACGAGCGAGCTTCTTCTTGCTGAGCTTCTTTTTGGGCTCCTCCTCGGCCGCCTTGGCGACGACCTCCTCCTTCTCAGTCAGGATCACCTCGATGTGGCAGGGAGAGCTCATGTACGCTGCGAAAACAATCCGCCACTTTAAATCCCTTGTTTGCTTCGGTTGGTGAGCCGCGAGCGTCCGGTCGACGTCGAAATTTCGCGAAAAAAATACAAGCGGAACCTCCCGACGTCCCCCTGCGATACCTGGAGCCTCTCCGAAAGTTACAGGACCGAAAAATAAACGCATTCGCGGCTCTACTCACGGTTGATGCGACCGTGCGCTCTGTAAGTTCTTCTGCGCAGGCAAGGCGCGTGATTGACCTGAATGTGATCGATGACCAGACGGTCGATGTCAAGTCCCTTGTAGTCGGCGTTGCTCTCCGCGTTTCTGAGAAGCTGCAGCAAGAATTCTGCCGACTTCTTGGGCCAACGTCCCTGGGTGGTGCCGAACTGTTTGGCCTGGGCGCACCTGCCGACTCCGCCGTTGAATCTTCGGAACGGCACGCACTCTTTGTGCTCCACTACGCTCTTCAGGTACTTTTGCGCCCTGCGCAGAGCCATGTTCTTGATGGCGCGCGCCGTCTCGTGGGTGTTCTGAAAACAAATGCGGATGAGAAAAATCTTTGTCGGGCAACTTTTGAGGGTTTTGCTTTTGGGAAGGAAGCAACGGTGGGGCTTCGTAGTGTTATTTGAAGCAAAAGCGTACCGTTGTTTGAAAATAAAGTCAACGCTTCTCGAGATTCTCGAGTGGAAAATCTTCACTCCATTTTGCCATGATACACTGAGAGCTCAAATTAGGACTTTGCAGCTTACAAAATACTGTTGTAAATTATTTTTTGGGTTTGAATAAATGAATCGTGTGGCTTTGTCGTGGAAATTGAAGCAAAAGTCGTTTGGTCGTTTTTTTTAAGTGCATAGTTAGTGAGATATTTGAGTACAAAATCCCTAGCGGTCCATTTTGCCCAGACGCCCTCAGAGAGCCAAAAGTACGAGCGCTTCGCAATCCCCAAGATGCTGTAATCTTCAAAATTCATGACAGACAACCAAACTCATCGCTTTCGAAAATTTATCTCAAAATTGACTCTCACCGGGCTACGAGCGCAGACAATGCGCAAACTTCGAAATCGCGGGAAAAACGTCCGTTGTTGCAATCAGCGGGAGAAAAATTTCGTAGAAAACGAAAGTGAGTTGGAAACATAAGGAGGCGAGTTTAGAACGAGTGTGAATCCGTTCCATGAAGAGATCGCGATATTTTGAGGTTAGGTCGCGAGATCGAGCGCTAGTTGTTTACCTTGAAGTGAACACGAAGATTCGACCCGCGTGCTTTGCACGACTTGGACGTGTTGGCCGGCTGGTGAGAGTAACGACCCATCGCGTTTCTGCAATAAACGAAAGAAATTCACCACCGTTTTATTTCAGTAGTCGTCGAAACTCGCGTGTCGCGGTCCGCGAGGGAAAAAGCGATGAAGAGGGGAGGGGGGATCAACGCTGCCATGCAGTCGATATTTATTCATTTTCCACGATCGCCGATTACACATCGTGCGACGGGAATCAATTATCGGTGCGGCACTTTTAACGAGGATCCGTCGTTCACACGAGATTCGCACTCTCAAAAGGGGATTCGAATGGATTTGCGAAACGCTTTAGCGCGGACCGTACCTCTTCACAATGCGATAGTGTAGGAAAAGACGTCAAAGATTCGGGCGCAGGCGCGCTTCGACTTCCTGTCGCGAGGGCGCCACCGGGCTGTACCGAGCACCCGTGACAAACTCGACCGAATGCGCGCGCATGGACGTTCTTTAAAAAAAAATTATCGCCGCAAGGTGCATTCACACTGGTGTCAATTTTTCGTTCATCTCCGAGCAACGCGTTACAAGGTGGTCCAAGCTCTAGTCTTCTCCGAAACTAGCCAAATCTAGTTGGTCACTTATCGACGAGGTGGACGAGAGCGCGATAGTTTTTTTAATTTTGAGCAACCGTCTTTACGCTTATTAAAATCTGTCTCTAATGACTCGACCCAAACGACATCAAACGAGAAATTTTTCATTAAAAATCTGACAGAAACAATTGTTCCTTCATTTTTTTTTTATACATTTGACCCAAATGAGTCGCACAAAAAACTTGAAAAAAAAAAATTATTCCAAGCAAACCGAAACAAAGTGTCTTCCATTAAAGATTGAACCCAAGCAAGCTCAAACCAGAAATATTTTTCAAAGATCCAACCAAAATAAACCCAAACTATAAATTTTTCTTTAAAGATTCGATCCACGCCATGAATCTTTCTTTGGAGATTCAACCGAAACCAGAAATATTTATTTACAGTTTAAGGATGTCAAACGAAAACTCCGTTGATAAGTTATCGACGAGTCAGACGAGAGTGCAATAGTTTTTGCCATTTTTTCGCCGATTTCGATGGCTTAGGTGTGACTCTCCAATTTGCCGCTACCTCAACCGGAAGCTTATTTTTCGACCTTTGAGTAGCCCGATAATTGCACCGTCGAGATAAAAATTTAGGGCCAGCCGTGTTTGTGCAGGCACGAACATTTTTCACGTATTTACCGCCCGAGTCGTCTGTCACGTTGCACTTTATGGCGAAACAGCGCGAAATTCGAACGATATCCACGATGCGTTTGTTCCACACGCGAGCCGGTGCGTACAAAATACGCTATGTGGAAAAAACATTCCTCGCCGTTCGCGCGGACCGCGCAGTCATCTTCGACCTCGCTGACGATCCTCCCACAAGGCCTACCACAGCCTTGAACATCGTCGTATACGTACAGTAGCTGTTGGGCCACCGACGGATCCTCTTCCTGCGGAGAGTGCACAGTGTCAAGGAAACTTGCCGCTAGGCGTCTTCGCGACAGTGTGTGCGCGCGCGTGGCACTATACGGTGTGCCAGTCCGTCCTTTTTTCACGCGCGCATCCCCGTCCTCTTCTTTTTCCCACCCGTCGTCGCGATAATCCTCAACCCGTAAGCGAGAGAGCACGATTTTTTTTTATACGACGACAGTCACGGGAAAGGAAAAAAAGAAGAAAAAGCCGGAAGTCGATGATTCTCGGGGAGTCTCGATACGCCAAATATCCGCAACGCCAGACGGTTAACCTCAAGAATTCCCCTCCAGTGTACGTTTTGTTTTCTATACGAGTGTAAAAAGCAAGAAAAAAAGTTCGCAGCCCATCGGCAATTTTTATTCGCGATCCTCTTCGGGAAGAATCTACGAGAGTAAACACGGAAAAAGAAGACGTCTTTATTCTCGACAATTGAGCGCAAGTGGGCCTAATTAGCGAGCGCAAAGTTCCCCGCGCCCTCTGCGACTATTCGATCTGACAGCTCGAGCTTCTTTTTTTTTCCTCGTATTTTCATTTATACACTGTTATTCCGAAGCGCCCGTCATCGATTGTTCGTGCCCGCGCGATACCCACGCTATGACAACAACGATCAACGCGAAACAATAAATTTAAAAAAAAAAGGCTTTCGCAATTGTTCCGAACTTTTCGAAAGCTCAAAATTCGCCCCCGTAGACACGAAAGAAAAGAAACGAAGTCGATCAAAAAACGAGTAGAATCCGAATTGTTGCACGCTTAGTTCGTGAAGCAATCGCGAGTGCGTAGAGAAAAACATGTCGAAAAACAAATTAAATCTGACACTGCCGCCGGGCTCGATAGAGCCGGTACCAGCCGTATCGCCGTCGCCGCCCGTCCAGCCGCTCACCACGTACGCCGAACCGCCCGTCATACCGGAGTAAGTCGCGGCAGGGAGAGCGAATCATTGAAACAAAAGTGACATGGATTGGGGTGCCACTTTTTCGATACGCCGAAACACAGAAGAAAAAATCATTTTCAAGGCGTAACCCAAACAAATTCAAATGAGAATTCAATTCAAGGACTCAACTCGAGCAAACTCGAATGAAAAAACTTTCTTCAATGATTCGTTGTAGAATAAAACCGAACGAACATCTTTCTCTAATGACTGAACCTTAACAAACGCTAACGACAAATTTTTCTCTAAATATTTAATCGAAACCAATTGTTTTCTAAGCTTTAATCCAAACAAACCCTAACGGGGTAACTTCTTGCGGCTCAACCTGAACAGACCATCTTTCTTTAAGTCTCAACCCAAACAAACGCAGAAGAGAAACTTTTTAGGGATTAACCCGAAGACACCAACTTTCTTTAGAGTCTCAACCCAAACAAACCCGAACAGAGAAACTTTTTGCACATTTCACCTGAACAAACCATTTTTCTTAAATGTTTCCACCTAAACAAACCCAAATAACAAATATTGCTTTAAAGATTTAGCGGACACAACTTTTCTTTTAATTTGTTTTTTTATAGGTTTAACCCAAACAAACTCAGAAAAGGAAACTTTTTCAGTCATTCCAAGCAAAGCTAAAAAATAAATTTTCCTTTAAAGATTGAACCCAAATAAACGATGAAATTTAACCCAAACCCAAATCTTTCCCAAGTCTTTGAGGATTCAACCTAAACTGCAAATCTCTCTTCAAAAATTCAACGCAAACCATAAATCTTTCTTTAAAGATTCAACCCAAACCATAAATCTTTGAAGTTTCAATCGAAACCATAAATCTTGCTTTAAATATTGAACCGAAACAATCCCAAACGAGAAATTCGACCTAAACCATACATCTCCCTTTAAAGATTCAACCCAAAGCATAAATAATTCCTTAAAGATTCACCCTAAACCATAAATCATTTTTTAAAGATTCAACCCAAACTGTAAATGTTCGTTTGAAGTTTCAACCAAAACCATAAATCTCTCCTCAAAGATTAAACCCAAATAATCCCAAACGAGAAATTCAACCTTCACCATACTTTTCCCTTTAAAGATTCAACCCAAACCATAAATTTTTCTTTAAAGATTCAACCCAAACCATAAATCTTTCTGTAAAGATTCAACCCAAACCACAACTCCTTCTTTACAGATTCAACCCAAACCATAAATTTGTGTCCAAAGATGCACCCCAAACCGAGAATCTTTCTTTGAAGCGTTAACCCAAACAATCCCAAACGAGAAATCATTTGTAAAAGTTTAGCCCAAACTGAACCAAACAAAATATTGTCTCACGATAGTTCCTTTTTTCCTCTCTCCCTCAAATTACTCCTTCCTTCATTCTCTCCGCACGAGTTTCTTCTTCGCCTCATCGATATTTCTCATCTCAAGCAGAGTCATGGGGAAAATGAGCATAGACGCGATTCAGGAGAGACTGGAGGAGCTGGAGATGGACGAGGAGCAGCGCAAGAGGCTCGAGAGCTTCCTTGGCCAGAAGGAGAAGGTCGGCGAGCTGAGCGACGAAGATTTCGAAAAATTGGGCGAACTCGGGGCCGGCAACGGCGGCGTAGTCATGAAAGTCAGACACAAAAAGTACGGCCTCATCATGGCGAGAAAGGTGAGCGTCGGAACGATTCGTTCGCTCCGTTGCTTTCCAGGCGAAACGAAACTTCGCGTCTTTCGGTTCGTCTGCATTTTATTATCTCTCTGATCGTTCGAATTTCAATACGCGATGACGATTGGCTCGCAGCTCATTCATCTCGAGGTCAAACCCGCAATCAAGAAACAAATCATACGAGAACTGAAGGTACTTCACGAGTGTAACTTCGCGCACATCGTCGGCTTTTACGGAGCGTTTCACAGGTGAGCGGAAGAGATCACGCGGCATGTACGAGTTGCAAGATGAGTGTAGAAGTGCGGCCAGCAAGCGCGATGTATCATTCGGAATGATGTGTTCCAGCGATGGAGAGATCAGCATATGCATGGAGTACATGGATGGCGGCTCGCTCGATTTGATCCTGAAGAAAGCTGGCAGGATACCGGAGCCCATACTCGGGACGATCACCTCAGCGGTGAGTGCAACGGAAACTGGTCCTTCCTATCCCCTGGCGACCTTTTACCAAACCTTCCGCTTGTCCCTTCGCTGCTTCCAGTTCCTCGAAGATCCTCCCCCGCAATGTTGCCCAGAGCCGCTTTCCAACTGCTACATTTTGACCTGACATCCATTCCCCATCGGGGATATACTCCAGCGCAAGTATCCAAGTACTCGGAGAAAAGTTGCGCCATTGGGCAAGCCCACTTATCATTACACTTTATTGCTAAACGACGGGGGACAGTTGAGCAACGCGAGTCGCAAGTGACAGCCATCGCAGCAGTGCCTTTCCGCACAAACCCACACGTCATTCGCTGTTCACATGTTTGGTCGATTCAACCGGAAGTTCTGGTTCTCACTTCTATCGCTAAAATCACAACCCCGAATTGACGAGTTTCTTAGCCTACGGTCGTTTCGCACCGCTGCCAATCTTCCCCAGATCCTGTACAGGCCAATCCCACCGGAGATTCGCCTCCGGCCGGTTCAGTAGTAAGTTTCACGCTCGACGAAACCACCGGGAAATCTGCGTATGCAGAATCGCCTCAGTTCGTCGTAGATCCAGAGGAAGAATCCGAACGGGAGGCAGGGCCAGTACCAGTAGGCATCGAGCGGCATGGTCTTGAGGACTTTTTCGGTGCCGGGTACGTAGAGCAGCAGCCCGGTGAGCACGACCTCGAAGACGAACGAGAAATTTACGCACCAGTTGCCCATGCCCTGTTGAAATATCGAATTCCTTCGTGTCTTGCACATCACCAGATCGATCATTTGGGTGATTACGATGGAGATGAAGTAGCCGGTTCTCGCCTCGTTCAGGAGATCCATGCGACTCTGATAGTTCCACGTTTGTCCGTAAGAGTCCTCGAGATCGCTGATCGCCCGATTCTCCCAGGGCTGGCGAAGCCCGAGCAGGTGCCCGGGCAGAAATCCGTGATAGCCGAGCACCATGAAGTACGTGAAGAAACCGGCGAGCGATTGGGTCATGCCGATTTGCCCGTAGGTCATCGATATGAGCCTCTTGTTGACGAGCTTGTCGTGTATGGGATTGCGAGGCGGTCGATGCATTATGTCGGACTCGGGTTTCTCGTACGCCAGCGCAATCGCGGGCAACAGATCCGTACCGATGTCCACGCACAGCACCAACTCGATCACGAACGGCAACGGTATTGCGAGAATTATACAACTGAGAAGCGGCAACATCTCGGGCACACTCGAGGTCAGAGTGTAAGCGATGGACTTCTTGAGATTGTCGAATATCAAACGGCCCTCCTCGACGCCAGTGACGATCGACGCGAAATTGTCGTCCATGAGGATCATGTCGGCCGCGTTCTTCGCCACGTCCGAGCCAGCGATTCCCATTGCCACGCCAATGTCGGCCTTCCTGAGGGCCGGCGAATCGTTGACCCCGTCACCCGTTACCGCCACTATCTCACCCAGTCGCTGACAACTCTCCACTATCAGCAACTTCTGCTGGGGCGAAGTACGCGCGAATACGATCTCCTCGTAACTACGCACGATGTCGTCCAACTCGTCGTTGTCCATGTTGCGCAACTCTGCACCCGTCACTATGATCGCCGGTGTGTCGTGTTCCGGCACCTGACTGTACGACTTGTTCTGAACGACCGCTCGCTCGTATCGGGTCTCGTTGCCCTCGCTGATTATTCCGACCTTCTTCGCGATCGCCATCGCTGTCACTGGATGGTCACCCGTTACCATTATCACTTTTATACCCGCGGTACGACACTTGTGCACCGCTTCCGGCACCGAGGCACGCGGAGGATCGATCAGGCTTATCAGACCCAAAAAACGATAACCACGCGCTGGAAAATTGTACTTTGCCGGGGCGTCCGTGTTGAAGACGTATTTAGGACCGTAAGTCGCCCCTGGCAGTGACAAGTCGCAGTAGGCGAGGACACGCTCGCCCAGGTAACCCAACTCCGTGCACGCTCTTCGCGATGTCGTCAAGTCCGCGCTACTCATCTCCTTCGTGTTCCCGTCCGCGTCCAATATCGTTGTGCAGAAGTCCAGTATTACCTGGCTTGGGAAAAAGTGCTTGGACCCTACACTATTGCTCTTTTCAACTTCGACGGCGCTTATTCGTGGCTGTTACGCATATGAAGAACAGAAAACATTCAGAAAATTTCTGTCCTGGAATAATCGGGGGGAAGAGTCAGGGAATTTTGAAAATTATCTCGAAACTTTTCCAGGGTTTAATTTTTGCTAGAATGGCGGAAAATGAAACCGAATCGAAACAAAAACCGTGATGTGTAAAAATAAATATTTTTTATATTTACACTACGAACAAAAATTAAGGGATATTTAAGAAATTCCAATTTTTTGGGTGATTTTGAACAAGGGACGACTCGGAGAAAAATGGTCGTACAGAAAATAAGAAAAAAAGGAAATTGTAGCTTCAAGTGTCTAGTTTTCAGATCTGGACTGTAACATTTTTTAGCGTGGGCGGTTTTCAAGTAATCATACGAAAACCGACGAAAAAGATTATTTCCAAATTTTTGCTCGGCTTTAAAATGGTATGGAGACTTTAAAATTTTGTTTTTTAGCATGTGACCATAAAAGTCTTTCAGACAATTTAATCAGCTTTTATTTGACATTTTAACGAGCACAGTACGATGATTTGGCGCGGAGTAATCGTCGATCAAAGCAAAAAAGTCCATTTTAACTTTGACAATCAATTACGCGGGAACTAATGATTGTACAGAAAATTAAAGTAGGGTTTCGGAAAGTGCAGTACATTCTCTGTGACATGCAGTTAGTGGTTGTTGATAAAAGAAAAAATTCAAAGTGATGTTGACTGAAAGAAAGTTGAAAATTTGCGAATTTAAGGATATTTGGAGATTTGGTATAACTTTGTATATAATGCGTGAACGAAAGATATCGTCGGTAATTTTTTAACCTCGAAGTATCCCCAAAAAACTCTCGAAGTTGCAAAGCGCTGCGATTTTTTTTTCTTAGCGCCCCGAGGGTTTAAATTTATCGTTTCTGTCAAAAATCACCGTAACAAGCAATTTTCGATTTTTATTCATTTTTTCAACTTCAAAATGGTTTCTTTAGCAATAATGCGTAATTTTTCTATTCAAAGACATCAATTACCAGGAAAAAATTTAAATTCCCAAACATTTGGAATTTTTTGAATATCTCATACTTTTTGTGTGTAGTGTATGTTATTCTTTATTATATACAGAGACCGTTATGTCAGTGCCAAACATTGAAAATTTCAAATGGGATGTTGCATAACTCTTCGCTGTCTTTTTCGTGAAAATTAATGCTTTATTTAAATAAATCATTCCTAATGCTTTCGAAACTTTCATGTGATCAACACCTGATGATTCTGGAAGTTCAGCTGGCGTCTGGCCTTCGTGAAGTAGTGCCTCTAATTCAACACTTATTCAAGTCATTATTTTTGAAGCGTCTAAACCAATCTCTGCATGTTGTTTCCGGGACAGCATGATCGTTGTGAGTCTCAACGAGAATTTTGTATGGTTCAGCTGCAGATCTTTTAAAATAAAGTAGTCCAGTGAAATTCCCCGCAAATACTCTTTCTCTTGACAGAAAATTTGACATGTTTAACGCTGAAAAGAATTGTTTACACCTTAGCGAAATGACATACACCGAATTTAAGCTTGTTTTTAGTACTTCTTTATAGATGCGTCACCATATTAAACTACTTGTAGCAGTTCTGGTAGCGCCATCTGTTGGAAAACAGCGAGAACTTATTCAACGTCCCAATGAAAACTAATTTACCCTAAAGCTTTATACATTTGCATTCGATTTGTCGATACACAATGACACAATTATTGTTGAAGACAAGTGTTTATATTTATTTTTTATTGATGGGCACAAACATAAAGAATTCTGTTTATAATAAAGAACAGGTTCTGCATTTTCTTCTATTACTTTAATATTTAACATTTTCATATATTTCATCTTAAAAGTAGGTAATTCTACACGGGTTCTAATTCACTTTACTAAATCAGGGCGAGTTCTGAATCAGGTGAATTAGAGCCCGCGTCTAGGTCAGAAACTCACTCGGAACCCGCCATTGGGTCAGAAACTGACTCAGAACTCGCGTTTGGGTCAGAAACTGACTTAGAACTCGCGTTTGGGTCAGAAACTGACTTAGAACTCGCGTTTGGGTCAGAAGCTGACTCAGAACCCGCGTTTGGGTTAGAAAGTGAATCGGAACCCACGTTTGGGTTAGAATTTGACTCAAAACTTGCCTTTGGGTCAGAAATTGACTCAGAACTCGCGTTTGGGTCAGAAACTGACTCAGAACCCGCGTTTGGGTTAGAAAGTGAATCAGAACCCACGTTTGGGTCAGAAACTTACTCGGAACCCGCGTTTCAGTCGGAAACTGACTTTGAACTCGCGTTTGGGTCAGAATCTGACTCAGAATCCGCGTTTGGGTACAAAAATGACTCAAAGTCCGCGTTGGTTTAAAAAAAAATGACTGAGAATCCGCGTTTGGGTCTAAAACTGACTCGGAAGCCGCGTTTGGATTAGAAACTGACTCGGAACCCGCATTTGGGTCAAATCTGACTCGGAACCAGCGTTTGGGTCAGAAACTGACTCAGATGCCGCGTTTGGGTCAGAAACTGACTCGGAACCCACGTTTGGGTCGAAAACTGACTCGGAACCAGCGTTTGGGTCAGAAACTGACTCAGAACGCGCGTTTGGGTCAAAAACTGACTCGGAACCAGCGTTTGGGTCAAAAACTGACTCTGAACGCGCGTTTGGGTCAAAAACTGACTCTGAACCAGCGTTTGGGTCAGAAACTGACTCAGAATCCGCGTTTGGGTACATAAATGACTCAGAGTTCGCGTTGGTTTAAAAAAATGCCTGAGAATCCGCGTTTGGGTCAAAACCTGACTCGGACCCAGCGTTTGGGTCAGAAACTGACTCAGATGCCGCGTTTGGGTCAGAAACTGACTCGGAACCCACGTTTGGGTCAAAAACTGACTCGGAACCGGCGTTTGGGTCAGAAACTGACTCAGAACGCGCGTTTGGGTCAAAAACTGACTCGGAACCAGCGTTTGGGTCAAAAACTGACACAGAACGCGCGTTTGGGTCAAAAACTGACTCTGAACCAGCGTTTGGGTCAGAAACTGACTGAGAGCCTGCGTTTGGGTCATAAACTGACTCAGAGCCGGCGTTTGGGTCAGAAACTGATTCAAAACCCACGTTTCGGTCAGAATTTGACTTAGAATCCGCGTTTGGGTCAGAATTTGACTCAGAGTCCGCGTTTGGGTCAGGAAGTGACTCAGAACCCGCGTTTGGGTCAGAATTTGACTCAGAGTCCGCACTTGGGTCAGAAAGTGACTCAGAACCCGCCTTGATTCAGAAAGTGAATCGGAACCCGCCCTGATTGAGAAAGCGAGTTAGAACCAGCGTAGATCTACCTACTCTTAAAAAGATGATATTCTTTATTCGACCCCAATCTCTTTGGGATATGTGCAAAACCCGTGTGTAAAACCTGGAAAAGTCCGGTAATTTCTTAGTCGAAAATACGTAACAACCATTTTATTGAAGAAGAGAAGACGAACCTCCGGTGCTCCCTTCAGATACATGGTGTATCCACCGGCGGCCTCCTTGTGTATCGACATCTGATACTTGGTGGTCGAATTGAACGGAATTTCCGCAGCCTTCGGATAGCCCGCGCGGTATCTCTTGGTCGGATGTATGTGCTCGCAAAATTTGAGAATACCCGTCTCCGAGGCGTCGCCGATAACGTCGCGATCCTCGACTCTCAGCAGGGCAGCGGAGTCGGTGCGGAACTCCGCTCTGAGGCAGAGACTGGCAGCTTTGACGATGGCGTTGAAGGCGGGTTTCTCGAGGAGGATATCACGCTCGACACCGAGGGACCACTGATCCGACGGGAAGTGATGTCTCACACCGCCGAACCAAAGATTCGAGACTGTCATGCGATTTTGCGTCAGGGTGCCCGTCTTGTCGGAACAAATGATCGACGTGGAGCCCAGCGTCTCCACCGCCTCGAGATTCTTCACGAGGCAATTCTTGCTCGCCATTTTCTTCGCCGTCAGCGTCAAACTCGTCGTCACCGTGACGAGCAAGACTTCGGGCACGTTGGCGATTATTATGCCCAACAGATAGGTGAACGCCTTCATCATACTTGGCTCGACGATCAGCGAGAGACCGAAAAATACGATCCCACAGGCGATCGCTACGAACGTGATCAAGTGGACAAAGTGCTTTATCTCTTTGGCTATCGGAGTTTCCGTCTTGGCGAGATTCGTCGTCAAACCGGCCAGACGACCGATCATCGTTTTGTCACCGGTCGCTATCACGATACCTCTGCCCTCCCCGGCCACAGCGAACGACGAGAAGAACGCGACGTTCTGAGACTCCATGGGAATCGGATCGGTCGGGTAGTCGGTCCTCGGCACCGGCTCGCTCTCACCTGGTGGTATCAGCTTGTAAATATTACGCTTGGTAAAAACAAAAAAAAATTCATTATTCTTCCATGAAATCGAAGGCAAAAATAATGCATTTCTTTTTACTACACCTTATAATGTCATCTATAGGAACATCCATGGCTGTTGCGCAAAAGAAAAACCGAAAAAACTCATGGTAGTTTGAAGTAGGGAAATATTAAATTAAAAAAAAAAAATTGGCGCGTGTTCAAAGTGGATCTTGATTTTTGCGGCAAAGAATGGGCTTTGTTCGTTCACCGAATCGAAAGTATACAACGAAAAAAAAATCTTTCGATCACATATATTTTTATATGTATAAAGAGTCCTAAAAATTTCGGAAAGATCGATGCAGTAGATTATTAGATATTTTGCACGCCGACGTTGAAAATGTACTTTCGAGAAAAAACGCGTTTAAATTTTTGTCCGACGGGCGTCAACATAGCCTATAAACCAGTCCATCTTTTGTACGTCGAAAGAAAAAAAAATCTAACAGCTTGATATTCATACTAAATAGATGTGTAATTAATTTTACGCGAATCACTTTTTCATACGAAAAAAAAAAATAATCTAACAGCTTGATATTCGTACTAAATAGATGTGTAATTAATTTTACGCGAATCACTTTTTCATAGGAAAAAAAAAATTGTTGAATTCGCACACGTTACTGTGGTCTAAGACCTTAAGATTTTCAGGGAGCGTTTATAAGATTTTATCAGAATATATCAAATCGAAATTCTATCGGAATATATCAGTTTCGAAAAAAGTTATTTTTCGACTTTAACAACTGGGTATAACCCCCTAACGAGATTGTATTTTTGTTTTCAGGCTGACCGTTCACGCACCCGTTATACTCGAGTTCTCCACTCTAAGCCCCACGCTCTTTATAATCCTCAAATCAGCTGGTATCTTATCGCCGAGTCTGATCTCGACCAAATCGCCGCACACGAGTTCCTCGGTTGGCAGAACTTTTCTCTGTCCGTCGCGAACGACCATCGCGAGAGTCGGCACCATTCGGGCGAACGATTCCATCACTTTGGTGTTCTTGCTCTCTTGGGTGTAGGCGAAGAGGCCCGAGATTATACAGATCACGACTATTATCACGCCGAACCACTGGATACCCTCGTCCTCGTGATTGTCCATCAGCACGTTTGCGCCGTAAAGTACGAAGCACAGGAGTGCGCATATCCAGAGCAAGCAGGCGAAACCGCCGTACATGCATTTCAAGAGTTTCACGAATTCGGGTGTCACCTTGGGCGGTGTAAGGGCGTTTGGACCGTTCGCTAGTAGGACCTCCTCGGCGATATCCGTCGTCATACCCGTTGTCGGATTCGTGCGTAGCTTCTCGAAGAGTCTGTTGAGGGCTATGAGGTGATCCTCCGTTCGGAGCTCGCGATGCAAATCCTCGATCTCGTACTCGGTCAGCTTCTTCTTCTGCACGTGCATCGAGGACGCGCGTTTCGCTACCAACTGGCCACTCTTCGACGCGGCCATTTTTCCGTGCTACTTTTCTTCCTTGCCTGTGGGCTTTTGTGAGCGATATAATTGTCAGGTTGTATCGAGATTCGATGCGGACACGTCAGAAGTGATCGCTGGGCGACAGAGCAATAACGCTTTCTCGCGTTCATCTGTTCTTGCTCCGACTGTTGCAAGAGCCGGCTCGCCGAATTGTTCATTTCACGTGGTGCCGGCCGGTAAGGTAGAATGATCCTTAGAAAGTAACTAGGGAGCTGTTACTTGGCATTGGACCGCAAAAAGTAACTAGGGGGGTACTTCGGTAGCGGGCCTTTAAAAGTAACTAGGGAATTACTTCGGTTCTGGACCGCCAAAAGTAACTGGGGAGTTACTTTGGCCCTGGGCGGCAAAAAGTAACTGTGGAGTTACTTTGGCCGTGGACGGCAAAAAGTAACTAGGGAGTTACTTTGGCCCTGGATGGCAAAAAGTAACTAGGGAGTTTGTTTGTCCCTGGACCGCAAAAAAGTAACTAGGGAGTTACTTTATTCCTGGACGACAAAAAGTAAGTAGGGAGTCTGTTTAGCCCCGGACCGCAAAAAGTAACTAGGGAGTTACTTTGGCCCTGGATGGCAAAAAGTAACTAGGGAGTTACTTTGGCCCTGGATGGCAAAAAAGTAATTAGGGAGTTACTTTGGCCCTGGATGGCAAACGTAACTAGGGAGTTACGTTGGCCCTGGACGGCAAAAAGTAACTAGGGAGTTTGTTTGTCCCTAGACCGCACAAAAAGTAACTAGGGAGTAACTTTATCCCTGGACGACAAAAAGTAACTAGGGAGTCTGTTTGGCCCCGGACCGCAAAAAGTAACTAGGGAGTTACTTTGACCCTGGACGGAAAAAAGTAACTAGGGAGTTACTTTGACCCTGGACGGCAAAAAGTAACTAGGGAGTTACTTTGGCCCTGGACGACAAAAAGTAACTAGGGAGTTTGTTTGGCCCTGGACCGCAAAAAGTAACTGGCGAGTTACGTTGGTCCTGTACGGCAAAAAGTAACTAGGGACTTACTTTGGCACTGGACCGCAAAAAGTAACTAGGGAGTTACTTCGGGCCCGGACCGCAAATAGTAACTAGGGAGCTTCTTCGGCCTCGGACCGTAAAAAGTAACTAGAACGTTACTTCGGTCTTGGACGGCGAAAAGTGACTGGGAAGGTACATCGGCTTGAACCGCGAAAAGTAACCAGGGAGGTACTTCCGTACCAGACCTCAAAAAGTAACTAGGGCGTTACTTTGACCCGGGTCGCAAAAAGCAACTAGGAAGCTACTTCGGCCCGCGCCGCAAAATATAACTAGGGAGGTACTCCGATACCGAACCTCGAAAAGTAGCTAGGGAGTTACTTTGTTCCCGGACCCCAAAAAGTAACCGAGGAGTCACTTTGATCCCGGACCCCAAAAAGTAACTAGGGAGCTACTTCGGTTCGGAAACTCAAAAAGTAACTAGGATGCTACTTCGGCTCCGGGTTTGAAAAAGTAACGGGCGAGTTACTTCGGTTCCGCGCCTCAACAAGTAACTCGGCAGTTACTTCAGTCGTGGACCTCAAAAAGTGACGAGGGGCCCCGCACCTCAAAAAGTAACTAGGGAGTTACTTCATTCTCGAACCTCAAGAAGTAACTAGGGAGTTACTTCATTCTCGAACCTCAAGAAGTAACTAGGGAGTTACTTCATTCTCGAACCTCAAGAAGTAACTAGGGCTTAACAAACGTAACTTATTCTTCTCAAGTTTCCAAACAGTAACTGGGGTCACATTTTCCCCTAGATCCTAAAAGTAACCGGCTTACATTTCCCTTGTCCTCCAAAGTAATCAGAGCTTTGGTTCCCTCAAGCCTCCAAAAGTTGCTACAGAACTAGTCCCCCCCCCCCCATGAGTTACTAGAGAATATTTCTCCACCACCCAAAAGTAACAAGAAGGTTACTGTTTCCCCAGGTCTCAAATTACTCCCCCACTTGCCAAACGTAACTAGGGTGCTACGTTCCCCCGAATTTTAAAAAGTAACTAGGAAACTACTTCTTGGAGGCGATGAATTTTGAAAGCTACTCTACCTATACAAACCTCATTAAAAGGAAGCTTTCCAGTGTGACAGCCCGAAAAATCGCTGTTTTTCGTGATTTTTTTTTTAAAGAAAAAATAATCTAATCGGTCTGGTTTTTTTTTTGTATATTAATTGGGTATTGAAGAATACAAAACAATTTTTTAAAGATCGATTTATTTATTAATTAATATCTATAAAAATGATGAAACAATTGTTGCAGAAAATGCACTTGGATGTGGTGTCCACGTTGGGGGTCACAATTTTGATCTGAAACAAAAAATACAAAAAGATTATTGATCGGTATATAATTGGCTTTCGTGCTATGGAGGCTTTTTTTTTTGCAAAAATGGCGCCGGTTTTAACAAAAAGTATCGATTTTAGCATTTTTTTTGGCAGTTTTTTTTACAAAAAAATAGGAAGCTGTCAAAAAAAAAAAAAGCTTCCATAGCACGATAAACAATGACGTTAAGAATATTGTGTAAAAAATTCAACTCGATAGCTTTAAAACTCTGCCCTCCAAGTTGCACACCGTTTTGAAAAATGCTGTTTCGAGAAAAACGCGTTCAAAGTTTCGCTGTAGCTGTAGCGCTCCGTTGCCTTCTTCCAAGAAATGCTGTACAGTAACCGAAATAATCTGAATTTCGGCATGAAAATTTCAGGGAATATTCGGAAGAGTGTATACTATTCGATAACGCAAAAAAAAAAAAAATCGATTTTTTGAAAATTTCACACTGGAAAGCTCCCTTAATCGTTTTTTCGAAAGATTTTCATGAAAATTTCTTCAGGATGTTTCAAAACGTCCGGATATTCGACTTGTCATTCGTAAAGTCAAGCGTCTGAATCCTCGTCTCTGCATCTCTCTTTTTCAAGGTACTGAAGGGTCTGAGTTATCTGCGCGACAAACACTCGATAATGCATCGCGACGTCAAGCCGAGCAACATACTGGTGAACAGCGCCGGGGAAATAAAAATCTGCGACTTTGGCGTCTCCGGGCAGTTGATCGATTCGATGGCGAATTCGTTCGTCGGCACGAGAAGTTATATGTCGGTAAGTTGACGGGACAAAAACGGCTAACGAGTTTCACGGATGTTGGCACAATTCGTTAAAAATAGATTCGCGCCGCGGTACGAGAAGCGCATCGTTCAATCGCTTGGAATTCTCGCTTGTGCAAACAATCGCATTTTTTTTGCCACGTATTTCACTTTTTTATTTATTTATTTCGCTGTGCAATTTTTCTAGCCATTTATATAAAACTTATAATAGTACACCGATAACAGTGATAACGATGATAATGAAATTGTAGGGCATTATATAATATTTTTAGTAATATGAAGAAAAAAATTATAATTTTATTTTGTAGTATATATTGTTATTATTATATTATTTATTCTCATATGTAGGATAATATTAATTATATACATGAGATAGGTGAATTAAAAGTCGATGGAACAGAGAATCAGAAGAATATGAGGCCGTCTATGCCGGTACTGGTTTTGGCAGTGTCCGCAACGGAAGTTAGGTCCGATTAGCCAAGCATGGGCAGGGACTGATAGAAAATGGTACAATCGGAAAAGGCAATACGTAAAAACCCGAAAGGGTATACATTGAAACTCATAAAAAAGTGGATATATAGTATTGAGTATGATATATTACGAAGTATTACAACGCAATGTAATGTTATTCGTCTGTGAATATGCTGAAAAGTCGATAATTCTTCAATTACAGCCGGAAAGACTCCAGGGCACGCATTATTCCGTTCAGAGCGACATCTGGTCGTTGGGATTGTCACTGGTGGAAATGGCGATTGGAATGTATCCTATTCCACCGCCCGACGCGCGAACTTTGATCTCTATATTTGGCCCGCAAGCTGCCCAAACGCCGGTGGAAAATGCGACGATGAATAACGTCTCCACGCCCACGTCCCAATCACCCGCTCACAGTAAGTACTCTTCTCTAGGTAACACGTTTTTGGCCCCTTTTTTCCATAGAATTTTTTTTTTATAGAATTTCATTTTCATAGAATTTTGTTTTTATAGAATTTTGTTTCTATAGAATTTTATTTTTATAGAATTTTATTCTTATAGAATTTTGTTTTTATAGAATTTTATTTTTATAGAATTTTATTTTTAGAGAATTTTATTTTTATAGAATTTTATTTTTATAGAATTTTATTTTTAGAGAATTTTATTTTTATTGAATTTGATTCTTAGAGAATTTTATTTTTATAGAATTTTATTATTATAGAATTTTATTCTTATGAAATTTTATTTTTATAGAATTTTATTCTTATACAATTTTATTTTTATGAAATTTTGTTTTTATAGAATTTTATTTTTATAGAATTTTTTCTTATAGAATTTTATTTTTATGAAACTTGTTTTTATAGAATTTTATTTTTATAGAATTTTATTCTTATACAATTTTATTTTTATGAAATTTTGTTTTTATAGAATTTTATTTTTATAGAATTTTTTCTTATAGAATTTTATTTTTATGAAACTTGTTTTTATAGAATTTTATTTCTATAGAATTTTATTTTTATAGAATTTTATTTTTATGCAATTTTGTTTTTATAGAATTTTATTCTTAAAAAATTTTATTTTTATAGAATTTTATTTTTATAGAATTTTGTTTATACAGAATTTTATTTTGATAGAATTTTATTTTTATAGAATTTTATTCTTACAAAATTTTATTTTTATAGGACTTAGTTTTTATAGAATTTTATTCTTATAGAATTTTATTTGTTATAGAATTTTATTTTCATACAATTTTATTGAAACTATTTTTTTTATAGAAATTTTATACAAGTTTTATTTTATTCGAGATAGGTTTTATGGAGATTATTTGTCGAGTCGTTTTGTAAAATTTGGCGGGAGCACCAAAACAGCTGTTTCCTTTCAGACGCGAGTAGTCCAAGACCAATGGCAATCTTCGAGCTGCTCGACTACATCGTTAACGAGCCCCCGCCGAGGCTGCCTTCGGGCATTTTTACCGACTCGTTCACGGACTTTGTCGATCGATGTTTGAAGAAAAATCCAGCCGAGCGAGCTGATTTGAAAACCCTAATGGTGAGTTTTATTTTTGCGCCTAATGGCCTGATATACTTCAGAGAATGGTGAGCTTCTCTTGTAAGACGCCCTTGAAGAAAATGTCCAAAAATACGTCACGAGATCAACCGACGGTCCCCGCAAATAAAAATGATCTCGGACAATGTGCACATCGCTGATAAACGAAAAAAACCCCATTTTTCTTTCGGTTTGTCGCGCAGAATCACGAGTGGATAAAGAAAGCGGAAATGGAGAATGTCGACATCGCCGGATGGGTATGCCGAACAATGGATCTGCAACCGACTACTCCTACCCGTCTGGAGAACGTACAATCCTGAATAAATGTCACTCTTACATACTTGACCACATACATACGCGTTCAAAATTCCTAAGTCACTTTTTCGTTAATTTCATTTTTACTTTTTCTTTTTCTCCCACTGTTTTTCGCGCAATGTTTTGGAAATCATTTTTTAACACGAGCCAACGAAGAAGAAGAAGAAGAAACGAAAACACGCCACGCCACGGCGTTTCCATACACTCGGTTTTATCACTTTTTATTCTTTCCATGTTTATTTTCATGATTTTTTTTCGTCCCTCCTTTCGATTCGATCGCCTCGGTTTCCTTTGAAAAGTATGTAAGACAATGAAAGAACAAAGGAAGAAAAAAAACGGTCAAAATAATTATAGCGTAACTTTAGATATCGTAATGTGAGAACGAAGAAGACGCGCGCATGCGCGCGCTCGCTGTATGTATTTCCTGTGATAAGAGTTAGGATACAAAAGAATAAGAGGAAGAAGACAGAAAAAATACAGAACGAGAGAACAAACAAACAAACAAAAACATTATACGAGCATCATATATTCTATAGGCATAAATTCCGAAAGAAACAAAAAACAAAATCAATTACTAGCCATGATTCGTTCATGCGAGGATTCGTACCTGAAAGATATGTAGCTTTTCTTTTTCTTTTTTTGCTCATATCGTATCGTTTCAAATCAAATCCTGCGGTAATGTAACCATCCGGCTTGACGATTTTCCGCCAGATACGGGTGTGCCAAAGTCAAAAAGCAAGTATTCACCCTTCAGCGCTTGAAACGGAACCATCAGGTAAAAAGAGGCCTGCCAAGTTCGGGCTCTTCGAGTCGAGTTTCCAATGACGATCGATCATTTTTTTCCCTCATCTTTAACGTCAGTCGGAGTACTTAGATTTGGTCTGGATTCTTTTTCTATCACTCGAAAAGACGAGAGTGGAAAGCATTGTTTTCTTTTTGCACACCCGCCACATCACGCCAACGAGTTGCGATATACGTATATCTGGTGGAAAAAAATATATTTAATCCCGTATGCGCGATGTAAATACTCAAATACTGTATGTGTAAAAGAATTTCCATGCCCTTCGCGCACTCCATATATACATATGCATACATATACAGGGTGATTCGCGACCGTCAAGGTTCCATTGCGAGCCAAACGCTATTTTTTTTTTTTTCATTTCGCGAGATAAAAGTTGGCCGAGATATTCGCGTTTGACGCTGAGTGAACAATTGCATGGTAGTTGCTCACGCGCGACTTTTTTCTTCTCTAAGTATCAAATAACGAACGAAAAAGATCAAATCGTGTTATCGATTTGCGAATCGAGATAATTATTTAGCGAAAAAAATATTTTTGCACGTTCCGCGCGTAAGTGACTATTTGATACCAACTAGTCACATTAGTATTAAGTGACTACTTAGTACTAAGTACTCACTGAGTGCTAGTCACTAAGTAGTCAGTCAGTGCTAAGTACTAAGCAGTCACTGTGGCTACTAAGTGTAATTCACTTACTTAATACTTAGTTGCTACTTAGTGCTAAGTACTCGCTTAGTACTTAGTGCTAAGTACTAGACTTGGTACTAAGTACTAGACTTGGTACTAAGTAGTCGCTTACTACTGTTACTACTAAGTGCAATCCACTAACTTAGTACTTAGTTGCTTCTTCTTACTTAGTTGCTTCTTCTTACTCAGTTGCTACTTAGTACTTAGTACTAAGTAACGACTAAGTTGCTACTAAGCACTAAGCTAGTACTTAGTTGCTACTTAGTTCTTAGTTGCTACTTAGTGTGTGGTACTTAGTACTGACTTAGTACTTAGTTGACACTTAGTACTTAGTTGCTACTTAGTGCTAAGTACTCGCTTAGTACTTAGTGCTAAGTACTAGACTTATTACTAAGTACTCGCTTACTACTGTTACTACTAAGTGCAATTCACTAACTTAGTACTTAGTTGCTTCTTCTTACTTAGTTGCTTCTTTTTACTTAGTTGCTTCTTCTTACTTAGTTGCCACCTAGTACTAAGTACTAAGTAACAACTAAGTTGCTACTAAGCACTAAGCTAGTACTTAGCTACTACTTAGTTTTTAGTTGCTACTTAGTGTGCAGTACTTAGTTGCTACTTATTACTAAGTACTAAGTAACAACTAAGTTGCTACAAAGAACTATGCTAGTACTTAGTGCTAAGTGCTCAGTACTAAGTACTAGCTTAGTTCTTAGTAGCAACTTAGTGTGTAGTACTGAGCACTAAGTACTAAGCTAGTACCAAGTACTGTGTGAGTGACTCCTTACTACTAAGTACTAAGTTAGTGAATACTAACTACTTAGTAATAAGTACTAAGTTAATGAGTAGTCACTGAGACCTTAGTACTAAGTAGCCACATCAGTACTGAGCGGTTACTTGGTACTAAGTAATCACATCAGTGCCAAGTGATTACTTAGTACTAAGTAGTCGCATTACTAAGTAGTCCACTTGGACTTTGAACCCAATTATCTCGGCCAATTTTTGTTGCGCGACATTTTAAAAAGATCGTTTCGCTAGCAATGACACCCTCTGTGCGCTGATAACTGCAGATCGAGCCCTGATAGCTGTGAGCCACCCGGCTAATAATTACGGCGCATCGGCGACGACGTTAAACATTTTTAGCAACTTATTGTACACGTCGAATAAAATGTCCATCATCGTACGATTATCACAGCCCGCTATCAATTTGTTCCATGTTTCGGACTAGTTCCTCGTCCGGCGAGGACAAATCTATACGTACACATATACGACGACGTCGAGAAACGAAACTTTATTATTCCATATAGAGTGTAATAATTATATCGAGATGTAAGCGCATGATCAAGGCGATATATGTGGCAGCTTCGATAAACCGCAGCGTCTCTTGCGTCAATGAGTTTGACTGGACGGATCGCGGTTCCAGCTGTGTATGCACGGGATCAAAATTGATCAGAAGCGCTGCTGGAACTTCGAGCCGTCGAGGGTCCGATATGTGTACATACGAGCGGCGTGCCCGGAGCGTTGAAGTATTTTAAAAAACGCACACGTGTGCATCGCAACATGTATCGCGTAATCCGAGTGAAAAAAAAATGTTTTATCGCTACTTGTTTCTTTTTTTTTCTTTCGTTTACTCGGATCACGTGACACGCGTTTTAATATAAGCAGCGAGAAGCGTATATATTGAGGTATTCCTCCTGCGAACACGAATATTCGACGTTTAATTGTTATTCGTCTACGATTAAGTAAATAAGTACATTCCGGTGTACTGGAAAAAATTCAAGTTGAGAGGTTCGGCTTATGTGGCGACCCGGAAATGGGGCTTAATTTCGAAAAATCGTTTCGACATTTATTCGTATCTAGATTGACAAAGTTGTGTATTAAATTTCGTTGAGGAATACTAATAATTAACATTTTGAATAATGAACAATCTCGTGAAGGACCTTTGAAAGTGAGGGGCTCAACGGTGTACTTGATTTTGGTCACCCGGTCGATCTGAAAGAAAAAAAGTTTTTTTTTCCTCAAAATATAAAACATTGGCTAAGACTTGACCGAGCCTTTTTGTTATCGTGTTTCAGTAATAAAAAAAAGAACAATTTGAAGTTTTTTGTCGATTTTCCGAGGAAAAATGACATCATTGTTGATAACAAATGGAAACAAAATGTTAAGAAGAAAAACGTCAGTGGAGAGTAAACTACTTATTGATGACTAGAATGAAAAGCGACTAGCGCAAGACTTTTCGTAACCGCGATTTTTTCGATAAATTACAAAAGTGTGTAAATCTACAAGATCTAGGCGAAATTCTTTGTTCCAGTTTATCGTTGATTGTAACAATTGATCGTAACTTACTTTTGGTCTACTTAGTCACTACTTAATCACGTGCCACGGTAATTGATTTATGATTCAGAAGGGAGCCCCTTGAAAACGCATAAGGAATACCTCAATGGGCGATAGCAATCGTCTTTTTCATATACATGTTTTTATAGCTGCCAGTTATTGACTATAAGCGCCTAAATTCAGTGTCTTTCCGCATCGTAATTGACCTGCGCGTATATTCAGGACTTTTTAGCCGCTCTTCCGACTCATGGCTTTAAACACATCGGAATGTACTGCAAGTGCAATGTTCAAGGAGATACGCGCGGGGTGGGCTCGCAGCGAGTCTCATCGTGCCTAAGCCTGTAACGTCCGAGGACTGAATATGCTTTTTGTTTTCCTTTTTGTTCGTATTTTGTTTTTTTCTTACTCTTCTTATGTGTCGCAAAACAAAATGAACGCTTACGAACAATGAGCGTGAAGATGCCAAATTTGGGCTTTTTCGTGTTTTCAAGTTTGGTGCATTTCATATTGTTCCAAGAAATGAACGTTGTTTTCTTGTTGAACATCGATCGTTTTACTATAGTAGTTTTAGGCCCGCGCAAGAGGACAATGTCGTGACTTTTAATTTTTTCTTGCGCACTTTACGGATATCTCGCAAAATATAACTAGCAACTGTATCGAAATATATATATGTATATATATATATCGTCTACATGTTAAAACAATAAAATACTATATTGAAATTACGAAGGGTGGGGAAAAGGTCCACACGCAGGAAAGAGCTGCAAACGAATTTCTCGTTTATTGATTATTCGACTCTTTACATTCGTATAAATATCACTAGGCACGTTTTCGCACACACACACATACACACACTTATCAAAAGATTTTCACTACGTTGAAGTTTGCATCGTTGGAATGCGCGAAGTTTGTTTTCCAAATATCTTGGCACTTCAGTTACCAAAATAACGCAAACCTTTTGTACGATTCTTATTTAGGGATTTACAGTCTAAATCTGCATAACACGATTTTGGATGATAACGGAAGTAACGAAAGGGCACTTTCGTTGCGCTCCAACGATGCAAACTCCAATAAATTTGGTCCTTGAGGTAGTACGGTGGCGATTGAAATTTCAGTCGCAGTTGTCCGTTTCACCACCGAGATGCAAATGCAACTGGACTCTGTCGCATTTTCCACAAGCGACCATGATACTTCCGGTTTGAATTTCGCGATCCTTCGGAACCCAAACAAGTCCACGCGTAATATCGCTCGAGTTGGTGTAACAGATGCCGGACACTACCATTCTAGAACATCCACAACAAATAGTTGTTTCGGGTGATCTCTTGATTGTGAGCATCGACGTCGCCAACTGTCCGATCGAGGCAGACATTCACGATCTGCAGCAAGGGCGACACTTCCGTTATTTCGATGAGATTCGTCAGCGTGTCGCCAACGATTATCTTGAGAATGGTATTGTTGTTGCGTCGTCTCGTCGCGCGTATCGCAACTTCGAGGATAGTGTTCGTTACGCGACAGCCTGATAAATCCAACAATTCGAGATTTGGCGCAGTCTCGATCAGGCTCGACACACCGGGATCCTCCAGAGTCACGCAACCGTGACACTCCAACGTTCGCAAATTGTGCATGCCCCGGAGACCATCGGCCGTTATACTCGTTACGTAACTTATACCGAGATGCTGGAGACTCGTAAGTGTCGCGAGACTCGCGAGGCCCTCGTTCGTCACGAATTTCGAACCTGGAAAGATTCGCCATCAGCTATCTCGTTACTGTAGGCTCAAGGTCAAACCAAGGTTAACTGAAGGTCAACTCAAGGTCAATCCAAGGTTAATTGAAGGTCAACCCAATGTTAACTGAAGGTCAACCCAAGGTCAATCCAAGGTTAACTCAAGGTCAAACCAAGGTTAACTGAAGGTCAACTCAAGGTCGACCCAAGGTTAACTCAAGGTCAACTCGAGTTGCGAAAATGGCAACTTTATTTTTTCAAGCCCCTGGTCGACCTCCTTTGAAACGAGAGTTGACCTTGAGTTGACCTTGGAATGACCTTGAGCGAAACCAATGAAACCGCGAATCAACGCGGTATTTCCGGAAGCGGGTAATCATTTTCATTAAACGCGCACGAAATGTTCTCCAATGAGCGCTCGAGGTTTTTTTCATAAGATTTCTGACTGCACCAAGACTCGTTCTTTCAAGTGATTTTTCCTATAGGTATGTCGTTTTTTCTTCCTTACCATAGATGTCCAAATGAGTGAGGCGTTTGCAATTGGCGGCGATGCGATACATCAGCGTATCAGTGAGCAAGTAATTTTTCCTCAACGTCAAACTTTCGAGATTGACGAGCTCGGCAATGTGGTGCATCGCGTCTTCGGAAGCGAGCGGGAAATCGCCGAGTTTCAGACTCGTTAGCGTTTTTCTCGTGCCAATCGCGTGGAGCGCAGTGTCTGTGAGGCAAACACACGAAGTCAACGAGAGAGAACGTAGCGAGTTGCACTTCTTGATGGCCTGTAAAAAAACGTTCGTCAGGTATCTTGTTTTCTGTTTCGTTGCGCGGTTTCTTTTTTTTTTGTTTTTATGATTTTCGCGTAATCATGGTTGTTACGCATTATTGGCGCAGAAAATCCCTGACTTTTCCAGGGTTTGCGAATTTTCCGGGAAAATTAAAACCATTCCGTTTCGAGAAGAATGGGATAATGGTCCGATAAGTGAAAATTGCTTAGCTCCATTAGTTTCGATATTATCTACTTACGCACTTTACCGCGGGAAGGTTGGAGTTTAGTCTTTAGTGCCTTTTTGTTTTTTATTTTATTCAATTGATTTTTTTCTTTTATTTTAGTATCTTTCTGTATTATATGGTATTTGTGCATTTTTTGTGATTCAGTAAATTTTAAAGTGCATGTTTTTTTGTTTTTTATTTTTATTTTTTTAAATTTTGTTTTCTTTTATTTTAGGTTCTTTTTGTATTATATACTATTTGTGCATTTTTTTGTGATTCAGTCAATTTTAAAGTGCATGTTTTTTCTTGCTTTTTATTTATTTGTTTGTTTTTATTTTGTTTTTATTTTATTTTAGCTTCTTTTTGTATTACACACTATTTTGCATTTTTCGTTTGGGTTTGTTTGGGTTGTTTGGGTTTGGTTTTTTTGTTGGGCTTGCTTGGGCTTTTTATTTAATTTTGTTTTTTTTTACTTTGGGTTATTTGGGCTTTTTTGTTTAGATTTGTGTTTGAATTTTTTCGTTGGTTTTGTTTGAGTTTAAATTTAGTTTTTTTCTTTGGGTTAGATAAGGCGATAGATAAGGCGATAATATCGAACGTAATGAAGCTAAGCAATTTTCACTTATTGGACCATTTTCCCATTTTTCTCGAAATGGAATGGTTTTAGACAAAAATTGTATAAAACATAGAAGATCAATATTTTTATAGGCTACAACCTTTTTTAGGAAACATTTTTCTCTTAAATGAATATTTACGAAAAAAAAAAACAAAAAAAAAACTTTAAAAAAAAGTTTTCGTAAGTGTTGACCTTGAAAATCAAATTTGCGGGTACTTTCAATATGATATTCGTGATCAGCTAGTCAAAATGCGAAATGGCTGAATTGACGGAGAATCCCTCGTATATAAAAATGGTAAATAAAATAAAAGTGTAAAAGAACGGAAAATAATGTAAACACTGTACAGTAAAAAAAAAGTATATTAAAAGCCAATGCAGAACCTCATTATAAACCGATATTTGTATATCGGTTTCAATAAATAAAAAGTAAATACAAACACTTATCTACAATGATTTTGCGGTTGTGTATCGACAAATCACATAACTTTTTTTTGTTGTATATAACGAAGAATAATGTAAATAATAAAAATATTTATTTTCATACTTTGCAGTATTTTCGTCAAGTCGGTTTAATTTTTCGCAATTCTTGCAAAAAGTAAATTCTGGACAAAATCCCGAGATTAAAAAAAATTCCCGAGTTTTATTATTCCGGGAGGAAAGAAAAAAACCCTGACTCTTCTCGACGTTCGGTTTTTCATACGCGCAAAAGCCACGGTAACGTAGGAGTTCTCACGTCTACGGTGTGACGGGTGTAAATGTCGACTCCGTAAGCGAGGTCGATCTCCTCGATGGTCTCGAATGGCAATTGAAGCAGGCAACTGCCCCTGATGTGGGAGGCTTTTACGATTCTCAATGACTTGAGTTTCTTGTAAGCGGCGAAGAGCTGAGCCAAGTCCCTTTCGCACGGTCCGGTGAGCGACTTCATGACGAATCTCGTGACGTTGTGGCTGCTCTGCAGCAACGAGCGAATGCCCGCCTGCGAGAGATTTATCTGCGATATGTCGATTATCTGGAGATTGTGGCAGAATTTGCCGACGATCGTGAGGGCGCTCGAGCCGAGCACGTGGGGTTGCGAGAAGTCGAGATGATTCAGGAAGTTGCCGCACTTGAGAAGAACCTTCCTGAGCGCCGGTGTGTCGACGTATTGTTTTCTTATTCGCGGATTTAGGCCCCAGCTGGCCGAGGACAGATCCAGCCGCTTCACCGCGCCCCAAGTTTTCCGGCTGACCGCTTGCCAACGTTTGCAAACTGTTCGAAACGAAACCGTTCTTTTAGCACGATGAAAAATGGTGTGTCGTCTTCGCCATGTTGCCATTCGTTCTTGAAACTTGGTGAAAATATTGGGTGTGCAACTTTGCTTCCGCCGTTTTACGAAAGATGGGAAAAGTAGTAGCCCGCGACGGACGCTACTTTGAATCGTGACTAGCTGATCGCTTTTGAAGAACAAAGCCTCCAATTTTGGAGAAAAGAAACGGCGGAAGCAAAGCAGTACACGTAAGAGGCAATTCGTGAAGAAACGAAGGCTAGCTCGCCTCTTTCCATGCGTATTCTATCGGCGATGGGCAAGTAGAGAAAGACCGCCATGAGGCAATCGTCGTTGAGCACATGAATGGGTGCGTCTTCGTTGCTTCCCTCTTCCTGTGGTCTCTCCTCGCGCTGGCTCTCCTTGTCGGACTTGAACTGTCGGCAGTTCTCCGGGCTGTCGGGTTGATGCCAAGAATCCGCCGGCGAGACTCTCAGTATCCGGCAGTGCAGTTGTATCATCATTTCGCAGGCGGCGCGTCTGGCTCTGCGCAAAAGCCCCAACCCTCTCACTCTCTGTAATCTACCGCGAGCCTCCCTCAACGATTCAAATCTACCCACTCTAGAGCGTCCGCGCTGTTGGAGAACGTCACAAACGCAAAGTTACTCTTGCCGTTGATTCTCTTCAGATAGCAGCTCTCCACTTTGCCGTACGCCGAGAAAAGCTTCTCCAGATCTTTGTTGCTGGTCTGAAATCCAACAAAATTGCGGTCCGAACTGAAATCCAACAAACCGGGAGGAATAACGTCTCCCGGAGGAGGAGAAAAAGTAAAAAAAATTAAAGTTCGGTCTCGGAGCTACTCACCCGGCCGGCGAGATTACTGATGAACAACTTGCGCACCGGCACTCCCTCCTCCGTCTTCTCGTCCAGGAGAGCGTAGAAGCCCCGATGGCCGAGCATCCTTCTCGTCGCGTATACTCTACGAGTGCGAAAAATTCATTCGTCGTTCGAAACGCCGCCGAGGGTAAATCTTTACGGATAATGGAAGAGAAAAAGCGAATCGTTCAGATACGAGGGAACTTACGGCGCACCAGTGAAAACAGAGCAGCCTAAGTGAAAATCACAATTTTGAGAAATTTACTCAAAATCATAATACTAATGTTAATGTTTCCCACCGCAAACTGAGCAAGTGTTTCGTCCGAAGCGATAAAATATGATCATAATAATAATAAGAGAGTGAATAAATTACTAAATAAATGAATGAACGAATGAATGAATGATAATATTGATAAGATAATGATAAGATAATGACGAGATAATGATAATATGAATGAAGAGAATCCTACTTGACATTGCCTACGTTCGTAGGCTTCTTATTGGTGCCGGTTGGATGCTGAGACTTGTATAAAGTGTTGATAATGATAATAATAATGATAATAGTGTTTTAATAGCAATGGAAAAAGATTGGATAAATATTACGATTTCGAGTCTCAGATGTGGGAGGAATAGAGAAAATAAAGTAGAAAGGTGAATAAAAGTGAAAACGGAATAGAAAATCCAATACACCTGATGCAGGATTGACAAGTCAACGTACTGCGGAGAATGGGAACAGAAAAGAGAATGCAGGAATGGGAAAATAATGGGCAGCAGAGTTCAGATGTGACAAGGAAATAAGCGGCAAGGATAAGGTGTAGGAATATAAGGGGAAAAAGGTAACAAGGGATATAGAGACAACTGCTGTTGGATATGCAGGAAAGGGGTGAAGAGTTTGGATCACATTTGTGGCTGGATCCCGCTGAAGGCAAAAATCAGAATGGAAGTAGTGGAAGAACTAGAAGTGCTGAAATACAAGGGGAGGGGAAAGAACTATGGCAACGGAATAGAGGAACTGGATAGAGTTGCGTCGGAGAGCCATGTGCGTATGTAAAGTACATCAACGTGCTGTTATCAACGTGAAGTACAGGTAGAAGGAAATGCCTGTATATAAAAGGGCTATATGTAAATTTGTAATGTAAAATACTAAAATGTAAAATATGTAAACATTCGGCAATTGAAGGCCACCATGACAGTAACGAGTATTGCGATTTTGAGAATTTGACAAAAGTATCAATATGATGATAATAATAACAATGTCATCGGTGTAGGGGAGGGCTAATTTGGTCCCCTGATTATCTCGAGCGCCACACTGATCGCGACAATAATGATAAGAATGATAATAATATCAACTATAATGATGTGTGAATAGTAATAGAAAAAGTGTTTGGGTTAGCTTACATAGAGGTGCCCATATGGAGCAATCAACACAAAATAATGATAACAATAGAAGGTAGGAAAAATTTAAGTAAAAGTAATCTTCTTAATTAACTCAAACTCTAATAATTCTTGTTAATTAAATTGTAACGATTTATGGTAATTAATTAAATAAAAATTCTCATATGATAATAATAATGATGATGTTATAGCAGAGACAGGAACAAGCCGAGACAAACTTCCTAATTTATTTATCCAACCGCCTGTAACAGCATCTTCGCGAATAAAATCCAGCGAGAGGGATCATCTGTCAAAGTGTTTGCTAAAACCTGTGGGGCACAAGCGCAAGTACGTACCCTCGAGAGATATCCGTCCGAAAGTGTATATTATTCCTTCAATAATTGACGTATAGCGAAAGCGCGAAAAAAGACCGAGCGAATATAAAAATAACGATAGAGGCAACAATGCAATACGGAAGTATGTAAACGGCGCTAGTCGCGAAACGAAGACCGGCTCGAGAAGAGAAAACGAAAGGAAAAGTATATAGGCGGTCTCGCGCCCGGTCTGGCCCGGTCGACCGCCCAAAGCCAAACTAGGCACTGCCGACGAGACAGCCAAGCGGAAAAGAAACAAGACGAGAACGAAAAAAGCGAGCGACAGAAGGAAATCGGGGGTTGGGGGTGCATTGTACTCGGATGTACGTCACGCGCGCCCAAGCAGCCATCTTGAAGGTCCACTGTGTTTTTTTTTGTCTCGACGTCTCGAAGCGCCCTCTGTAGACACTTGTTGCAGTCTGCGGATGTGTCAGCGTCAGATGTTATATTTCGCGCACGGATGGGATATTGTGAAAATTGAAAGTGCAAGAGCCGCAGTGCGCGCTGTGACAGTGAACTGTGAACAATGGCGGGAGTGAGTGCGGGTTGACGCGAGGACAAAAAACACAAACGTCGTGACAGTCGGGTGCATCGGCTACGGAGGTCTGTCGGCGTTGGAAGACTCGGACGACCGGGAAGTTGCGGGATTGCGTTTCGTATATGGGTCAGTAATTATTGTAGCGGTGATTACAGTAATTTGACACTTTTGAGGTTACGATACGTCATCTGTGGAAATCGTTGATTGAAGATAACAATTCGTTCGCGTGAAACGTCGCGAATGGATTTTCGAAAAATTGGCTCAGCATTCAATATTGGCGCCCGGGGGCGGCCATCTTGCCTGATACCTTTCGCTCGTGCATGAATATTCGTCACTTCCGATCGCTTTGTTCGCGAGGTGCGAAACTTCACCGGCGTCTGTTGCGTTTTTTAGGATTTTGGAAGAAATTTTGGAACGAATTCGCGACTGTGTGGGTCGGTCTGTTGATTAATGAATTTTTCATAATATTACGGGCAAAAGCGTATTCGAGGACATTGATGGGACACCGATAATGTTCTCCATCTTTCTCGCTCGCCCGCTAGCGCCACTCTCCTTATTTCTCTTGCACGCGTTTCGCATAGCCCTGTCTCTTTCGCTCGGCCTTTAGCGCCACTCTCGCGATCCCTCGCCCTCGTTTCGCATAGCCCTGTCTCTCTCGCTCGGCCTTTAGCGTCGTTGGCGCCATCTCTCCCATTCGGCGCGCACCCGATCAGCCGTACCGACGGAGCGCGCGCAACACGCTGCTCGCATGCGTCGCTAGATGGCGGGGCGGCGCGCGTTCGCAGCTTCGCCGCGCGGCCGTGGCAGCTCGAGAGGGGCGCCAGCCTCGCGGCGTTCGGGAATGTTTTACGGGACGTGTCGTCGTCGTGCGACGCCTCCTCCTCCTCCTTCGTATTTGTCAATATCTCGGTACGTTCTCGAGGCTCTCGTGAAAAACTGCCGAGAAACGAAGAAAAAACGCACACCAGGGCTGTGCGCGAGAGTCCTCGCGATTCGTGAAGAAAAAAAAAACAAAAAATAATCTCGAGCTCTAGTCGCGTGCGTCCGCGTATCGAGAGAGAGAGAGAGAGAGAGAGAGAGAGAGAGAGAGAGAGAGAGAGAGAGAGAGAGAGAGAGAGAGAGAGAGAGCGAGAGAGAGGGAGAGAGAGAGAGAGAGGCCCCCGCGGCAAAAACTTATACCCGCCGGTTAAATCTCACTCCTCCCGTCTCATCTCGCCGAGGGTTGCAAATGAGTATCGCCTGGTCGGCCGAGTAGGAGTGGGGGGCGGACGAAGCTCCCGAGTAACACGAATCCCTCACCCCGATCGAAAAGTATCCAACGTGTCGCGCGCGCGCATGTGTGTGTGTGCTACGGCAGAAACGATTTTTTCCCCCGACCCTTTGTGGCGCCATTGTTTGTTTTCTTTCGCCAAATTGACGTTCACATTTCTACTCGATATTCAATTGAAAAAAAGACTCTAATCTCTCTCTTAAGGTGCCAATAAATTTGCGCATGTTCTCGCGAGTGTCGTGCGCGAAATTCCCCCCTCCATTCGCCCCTTTATTCTTCCTCTCGTGAGCATCCGAATGCACTCGATCGGCTGAAATGTCCGCGAGTTGAATAAAGAATAACGAGACCAGAGCCAGAATTCTAAAGCGCAATAATAGCCACGATATCGTAGGTTCGTCACTCTCGTTGTCAAAGAAAAGGCACACGGATATGCAGCCACTCGCGTTCTTCGTGTTTTAAGATGTAAGTACAAATATGTGTCCCGTGGATGCTTGTGTGCGTGTGCCGTGGACATTCGTGTGGAAGCAGGTAGTGAGTTGACTGAGAGGACTCGAAATTTCGGAACCCGTTGTAGAACGTGTACCTGTGGGGAGACCACGCACTAACGGGATCTCCCCACTCCCCTTGCGAAAAAAAACTTGTACTTTCTATATATATATATATGCACACGCACACACATATCAACAATGATCACAATAAATCGTATAAAAATTCAAAACGTAAGTTTTTTTATCTGTCCAAATTACAAAACAATATGCATACATAAAAACATCGAAAAAAACCGGCAAATATATCTATCTCGGTCGTGTCTCGCGATCCCTACATGGGCAAAAGTACGAAACTCGGCGAGAGTCGATGGCGCGCCAGCCTCTCAAAGAGATCAAAGCAACTCTCGAGGCGCAACGGTCCAAAGGGACACCTGGTATACACGTTGAAGTGTGCATCGTTGGAATGCAACGCAAATTCTTTCATGTCTTCTCTTTTATCTCCCTATTTATTGTTCTCCAAAATGATTATCGATAGATTTGGATTGTAGGTCTTCAATCTTTAAAAAATGTTTGTCGCAGCTCCGATCTGCGAAAACAGATGGGCGGTTTGACGAAAAATTATCTTCGTTGCGTTCCAACGATACAAACTTCACAATATCATTCATGCAGTCGGTCCACGCGGATTTAGACGAAAGCTCTTGATGCGCCTATACGTGACGTTGCTCGCATAGGTAGCCGGACCCACGTAGAGTGAAGAATTCTCCGAGCGTGCGTGCGCGAGACGACGGACCTGCCGGGCGGGAGAAAGCCGGCGGGAGGGGGGGGGGATGGAGAGATAGAAGAGTATATCGAGCGAGCCAAAAATACACGCTCGAGAGCGCTCGGTGACAACAAATAGAAATAGAATGCCGTATATCATATCTGCAGAGTGCAAATCAAAGGATCTTTTTCTTTCTTTCAATTTTTAGATACTGATTGAGAAAAATCTTTGTTATTCGATCGTAGAGAAACGAGCGTATAACTGTCGCTAGGGAAGCCGACATCGGTCGAAAATTCGGGAAACCGCGACTCCAACTCGGTAATGTCGGGTGGCGAAAAGAGGGAGGGTGCACGTATCGGGTGCGTCGAGATAATTTGCGAACAATGTTTTGTGCCGGAGAAAAAATAATCGTTTCGTATCGTGTCGTATCGTGTCGAGTACGCGATATGGCCTTATATAAAATAATAATAATGCTAATAAGAACAATAATAATTTTATACTATTATTGTCAGTATTATCATGGATTTTATTGCTCCGTAATTAACTATTAAATAACTCTGTAAATAACTATTATTATTTTACATATATTATGATAATAATAATAATTATTATATAACAGTAATGACAAAATTACAATCAGGCCGAAAACGGTTTATTTTCAATTTGTGCGGAATGTAACGAAAAAATAATATTTTGAAGAAAATCATTTTTATTTCGCTAAATTCTGCACGAATGAAAAATAAACCGTTTCAGGCCTGACGAAGCCGGATTGGAAGTCACAAAATCATTAATGGCATTATTGGAGATTAAAATGATGAAAATATTGTCAAAAAATATGATTAATTCGGAAGAAAAATAGAAGGAAACATGAGCCCAGAATGAGACTATTCTTAAAAATCATAGAATGGGTCACTCTATTTTAGAACTTTTTTTTAAGAACATAAAAAATGGTAATCATCTTTAAAAAAAACAGTTTTCACTTTAGAAGCAAAAAAATCGTTGACATTGATAATTGATCATTTTTTTCGGACTTTTTAATGAAAGTATGCTTTGAAATGAAAATAAATTATACAGTGACATTTGTCGATATCTCAATTACTTCAGGAGTTATTAGCGTTTAAACGTTTCCTGAACTTCCGAAATCGACATTTTTTGGAAAATTATAACTCCTAAAAGAGAATAAATAAAAATCTAAAAATTGGTGTGGATATTGCTTTCATGGGGTACATTTTTACAAAAAAGAATCAAGACAACCAAAAATGGTCGAGGTCACAGGCCAGGTGAAATGGCGTAGAATGTCCCATATATATATTTATATATATGGGACATTCCACGTGAAAATCCGAAAAATATTGCTCCGGTCAAGTATTGAGTGCAGTGAAACTTTTAGAGTTCAAAGGGCGCTGTTAAGGTGGCTGACATGTTTTTTAAAAACTGGAAACATGACTTTTTCGCAAAAAAATTGCCATCCCAAACCTAACAACTTTTGTAGAAATTTTTTTCTTCATAAAGTCCATAATTTTGACTTTGGAAAACCATTTTTGATTATTTTTGCGTTGTCCAAGATGTATCCCAAGGACGTAGAGTCTTTACATCTTAAGCGTAGGTCTGTGTGGGTGTGAGTTTTTCTTTTTTTTTTTGAGTTTGGGTTTGTTTGATAACGGAACTGACGAGCCGCAAAGACCTGCTCCTTGTTTGGGTTTGCCTGGGTTTTTTGTTAACCCAAACACACCCAAGCGAACCCAAAAAACTCACATACTTACACTTAGGATGTCAAAGACTTTACCTCCTCGTTGTACATCCTGGATAGTGCTTAAATAGTAAAAAATGGTGTTCTAGCTTAAAAATTATGAACCCCATAAAAAAAATTCCGTCAAACATAGTTAGTTCAGAAAAAAGTCGTTTTAGATATAAAAAAAACATGTTGGTCATTTTAAGGTCGCCGTTTTGAATTTTGGACCAAAAATATTTTTTTAACTCTTTGAATCCTAAAAGTTTTATTACACTCAATACTTGATCGGAGCAGTGTTTTTCGAGATAAATCAGGTGTAAGATCAAAATGGGACACCCTATATATGAGGCGATCCATGTCACTTCAGCCAGTAAAAAAAAAATTCCACAAATCATTTTGACAAATAGCTGTTACTTCACGATGTTTAGGAATCCCATAATATAAAAAATACCAAAAATCCGTTTTTCGTATTCACAATTCGGGGAAATTTAAAAAAACAAAATAACGAGTGTCTTTCCTTGAGAAAAAAAATATTTTTGCATATTTTGCTCTGCAACGGACGTTCGACTTGCTCAATAAAATCTAAATTAATTTTTTTCTGGAAGGCCATAAAAAGACGCACATTTTCGTTTTTTACGAATGTAAATACGTCAAATCCTGCCAAAGATACAGCCATTTGAATGGAAAAATGTTAAAAAATGGTAATCAACGTGAAAAAACGTCGATTTGTCAAAATTATTTGTGGATTTTTTTTTTTACTGGCTGAAGTGACATGGATCGCCTCGTATATAGACTTCCACCGGATGCAGCAACACATATATATCGTTTGCTATTTTTCAAGTCCATTTTGCGCTCACGTACCAAAAAGTTCATTTGTTTTTCTCCTGTTATTTTTTTTCGTCATCTCTCGAGCGAACGAAAATAAAGTGGAGTTACGTATAGTACGGTTGCTACAACTGGAACGCGTACATTACTATTTGGAGCGTCGGTTACCAGGGTGCAAATGTGCTCGAGCATTAATGAATTGTTACGTAAGGTTGTATCGATTATCGATAAATGACATCATTGTTAATAAGTAGTGAAAAACAAATGTTAAGAAGAAAAACTTCGGCCAGTACTGAATTACTATATATGAGGCGATTTTGAAAATATCGATTTATGACAAAATGGCGGACGTTTGAACACAAATAGTGATTTTTCGGTCAAAAATTAGTTATTGTTATGCCTATAAAACAAAAACTAAGTAGCGGAAAAAAAATCCTACGACAAGTACTAGATAATGGTGTATAGAATAACCACAAAAAACCTCAAGGCAATCGGTTCATTGGTTTTCGAGAAATTTTGGGTACCGATTTTTTTACGACTCTCCAAGGATCGTGCAATATCCTTGTATATTTTTGACATTCTTAAATAAAGAAAATTAAACATATTTTTTAATGTATATACTTTGAGATAATTAAAACCCCAATCCGAAATTTCAAATTGTTTTCCTTGAAACAATTCACAAAAATGACCTTTTTTTTCCGGTTCCTAAGTGTATATCTCCGGTTAAAAAATGCTCTATTTTAGTACATGTTGTCGGGAACTCCAAAATCCCATAACTTATGGAACTAATAGAAAACGTCAGCCTCCCCCGATGGAATATCAATAGTGGCGACCCAGTAACCCTTTAACAGCTGAGTTTTTTTTTTGGAGCGTTTGGCAAAGTTGGTACATGGTGAACCTGAATTCATGAGTACCCAACGTGAGAGAAAAATTAATCGAGAATTTTTCTACCCCCAGAAAGTACCACTAAATGAAAAAACCACCCCAATCGCTTGAAAACATCTTAATTTCATTTGCCATCGTTCAATTCTGTCCAAAATTGAGGCCAAGTCATTCCAGACCACGTAGTGGAATTCTGAAGAACTTACGGATCAATCAACGCTTATGAACTACCCCTAAATTAAGAGAAATTCACCCCCCCCCCCCAATGGATAAAATGTCATCATCTCATTTTCTGTTATTTTATCCTGATCTGAATCGAAACATGAGTGTTCGAGAACACATAAGCATATTCTGAAGGGCATACGGATAATTCCAACCCTTATGAACAACCCTACAGTTGGGAGGAACTCACCCGCAATGCATAAAACGTCATTACTCATTTCCTGTTATTTCATCCTAATACAAATCGGACTATGAGTAGCCTGAAACACGTGAATATATTCTGAGGAGCTTGCGGATCATTTCAACCCTTATGAACTGCCCCTCAGTTGAGAAAATATCACCTTCAACGCAAAATTCTGCCCCTGGAATAATTGAAGAGTCGATACACACTGGTGACACAGCCCGACATCACTAATGACAGTTGATTCTTAGGCGCATCACAACTTCTTGGGGTAGTTTTCGATGTTTTGTTACTGTTGGGGGTAGTTTTCGAGTCATATGTGTTTTCAAAAATTTATATGAACCGAACATCAACAAAAGTGCATTTTCAGGCGCATCACCACTGCCAAGGGCGGTTTTTCATGTTTTGTTACCGTTAGGGGTAGGTTTTGAATCAGATGATTTTGATACACACTTTTCATGCGTTTTTCGAAAATATAGATGAACTGAACATCAACGGAAGTGCATTTTTGACGGTATCACCATTTTTGGTGGTGATTTTCGATATTTCGTTACTGTTAAGGATAGTTTTCCGTTGGGATATTCTTGCTACAAATTTTTCAAGTGTTTTCAAAAATATTTATGAACTGAACATCGATGAAAGTGGATTATTGGGCGTATCACAATTCCTAGGGGTGGTTATCGATATTTTATTACTGTTATGGGTGGTTTTTGGTCCAGACCTTTTTGCTACAAATTTTCGATGTTATTTTCAAAGCACACACTTGAGATCCCGACGTGATAAAAAATGTTGCCTGAAAGTTATGCTCATTGCTCATTTTTTTTCGCAATTTTCGCACTTTTTGACAGGGTGTGAAGCTGAATGGGTGCAACCCTTGCGTTCGCCGAATTTTTCATGATTAGATGCATCCTTCATCTTCGAAATGGCGTCTGAACGATGTCGATATGTTCATTTTTCTGGAAGTTACGATTTTTCAAAGCAGGCGGGACGATGCCGATACGTTCGTTTTTCTGGAAGTTACGATTTTTCGAAGTAGGTGGGACGCAGGTGTCTCGCCAGCCGTTGAAGGGTTAACGCGTTACCCCCACTTGTAGCGCAAAAAAAAGGCCTTTTTCATGAATTTTTTTAAAGAAAACTACAAAACTTTTTTAATCCATCAATATACCATCTTAAAGAACACATCTTGAAGAACTTTCAGTAATTTTTTTATTGAAAAATATTACATTGTTTAGTGGCAAATGGCCGTCAATGAAATAATGTTTTTATATACACGGTTTGCGGTGACCAACATTGCGGCCAAGTGGATCATCCGAAAAAAAAAATGCGGATGGATTTAGTCAAATATAAGTATAAACTAGTCTTTAATCGAAGGATTTTAAAAAATATTCATTTTTCACAAAATGGCGGACAGTGAAAGTTAATGGTTCGATTTTAACGAAAAAAAAACGGCCGTTTTTTGGCTTATAAAACGGCCATTTTTTATTCGAAAAAAAAAATCGAACGATTAAAGACTACATTTTTATGTATTAAATAAGCCTGCAAAATTTCAAGAAGATCGGTTCATTAGTGTTCGAGTAATCTTGGTCACCGACTTCAGAAATGCCATTTTGAGAAAAACGCGTTTAAAGTTTCAATTTCAGTTCTTTGATTCACGGATTCTTCTCTCTCAACGCTCATATCTCAGTCAATTTTGTTCGGATCGACTTGAAATTTTCAGGACATATTCTCAGATACTTATACTTCAAAAAAATGCAATAAAAAAAATCGATTTTTTCAAAATCGCAAGTGGGGGTAACCCCTTAAAGCAGTTCAGGGCAAAACAGAGATTGTCCTTTTTCGAAAAAGTCCGCAGGCTCCATAATTTCCATACAATCAATTATGTTCCACAATAATATCAATCACAACACAATACTTCACTATAATACAAAAACAACAATAACAACAAAACCAATAATAATAATAATAGAAAAATATGAGAATGGATGGGGCAAGATATACACGAAGCATTGAAAATTAACGTCGAACAGGTGTGAAGAGGTGACGGAGGTGGAAACGCATCATCATCCTCATCATCATCACCATCATCACAACCATCATCATCGGCAAACAGGAGGAACGACGATGGGCGTCGCGGAGGACGAGACACCGTCCTCTCTGACTTCTCATCCGAATCCGAACAACCCCGGCCAAGAGGGTGAGTCACGAGATAAACTTGCGCCCTTTTATCGTGCGATAAGAAACTTTTCCCGGCTGGCGTAAACGTTTTTTCTTATCTTCTTTTTCGACACAAAAAAAGCCAGTACAAAAGAGCGCGAGAAAAATCGGCGAAAAAATCAGAGCTTGGCCTTCTCCGAAGAGGTCACCGTTGAAAGAAAAAAGGCATCGGTATATACGAGCGTACTTTAGTGGCAACCTCCAAACATTCGCGAGCTCTCGTGTACACAACAACGAAGATGGATGAAGATTACCGCAGCGGCGCAGCGGTATTTCTCCCTGATTCGCGCGCTGCTCGGAAGGCCGCTTAGCTCAATTCTTGAAAGTCTGCCAAGCTCGCTCGGCCCGTCCAACCGATCCGCGCAAACTCCCCGCGCTGCGACACGGGAAAACGGCCAACTCGTGTGCATATAGGGTGCCTCGTATCTCGCCTGACATTTCAATTTATTGATAAAACGTACTGTTCGAAAAGTACGAATACTTTCATTTCCATGTAAGGTACAAACGTGGAAGTTTTGTGTGGAAGACTATCCGATAAATGGCCGCCTCGTCTCGTTTAATAGGCTTGCATTTTATTACGTTAATATTATTACGAAGATTACTACCGAGTCGTTGGGAATCTAATTTTTCAGTTTTTATTTGTTCACGTGCAATAAATTCATCATTTACCACATTTGCCACACTATAATCGATAATACGAATAATCAACATTAGTAAATATCAATCCAGAGCAGCTGTGGGTAAAATGAATTTAAACTTTTTTTTTAATCGATACGTCAATTATTCAAGATTATATTTACGAAGTTACAGAGGCGGTAAATATTTTTGAAGATACAATGCCAAGAGCAGAGGCCGGTTGGTATTTGATATTGACATTTCCTCCTATTGAAAACTTTGATGCGCGTTTTCTCCAGTTCTCATTTTTACGATTTTCCAAAATGACGGGCACGATAGCAAAAAAAACTAAACGACCTATTGAATCAAACGAAAGTTTATTTTCTTCGATATGAAAATCTCTTCTAAGTGAACTATAAAAGTCGTTGAAAAAGTCTTTTTAAGGCAGGATTCTACTTTGAAACCATGAAAAAAACGCTATTTTCGTGAATTTTTTCTGAGAATACTATTAAAGATATCGATATGGGGTTTAAACTGTTCAATAAATACACTCTTTAAGTACATAAAAAAAAAAATTTTAATGTATTTTATTCATTTTTTGTACACGTAAAATATGTTTAAAGCCAACGCCTCGAAAAGTAGGTACCGTTGCCGTGGTCGTGAAATCTTCCCGACGGATGGTCTGAAACAAAAAAATCAAATAGTTTCATGTTCAGTATGTCTTCAGGAACCGACCTAACTAGAATATTTTATATACGTGCAAAATTAACAAAATGGCGGCTAAAATACGAAAAAAAAATGCGTTTTTTTGGGTCTTTTTTTGCAATAAAAAAATAGTTCTAATCAAAATTTTAAGTTGATTGTAGTTAGGTCGGTTGGTACACACATATAGAATATGTGTTCCAAATTTCATAAGGATCGGTTCAGTACTTTTTGAGTTATCACGACCACGGTACTTGAAAATGTCGTTTCGAGAAAAACGCGTTTAAAGTTTTGGTGAGTGATAAATCGTAGAAAAAATTATCTTACCCTCAATCAGCGATGCCTGGGCCATATAATGTGCCTTCGACGTGTTCCAGGTGGGTGTTTTCATCCAATTAAGCCTTTTCAAAGTTTCAAAGTAGAATCCTGCCTTAAATTATACTTATAGCACGTTGAAGTGTTTCTTTTAAACACATTTTTTTGTAAACCTGAGAAAAGTTATAATTTCGCGTTTTTTTTAGCTTTTTCTTAATTCACCCAGAAGAAAGATACATGAGAATTAAAAATTTCACGGGTTTACTTGGTTCATTCAAGAATTACGAGCTGCATCTTTCCCACCGATTGGGAACTGCAGTGGCATAAATCTACAGTCACTTATCGTTTCGTGTTGATTTTTTTTTTTATACATTTCAAATATACCTGAAGAGATACCTCAATATTTACCGGGTTCACTTGTTTTTCTCCCTTCTAAAAAAATTCCCAAAAAAAAATGCTTTTTCCGACCTTCTAATTCAGGCTCGAGGGGTCTTCTCACTTTAGACGCTAAAAAGGCTATTCTCATGAATTTTTTTGATAGGTTTATATTATAGATATTGATATAAAAGTTGTTGCACTTAATAAATACACTTTCGACATACATTAATATTTTTATTTATTTATTCAAGTCACTATCAATAGACGAAAATGGTAGTTAAAAAAATGTCCGAAAAAAATTGTAGGTCTGCGCTGTTGATGAAATCTCGGAGATGGATCATCCGAAACAAAAAAATCAAACGGTTTTGGATTCAGTATGTTAATGGCCATAGCGCATATCGTACGATTTTTGACATATGCGAAAATAACAAAATGACGGACATTTTTCGAAAAAACAAAAAACGTTTTTTTTCACCGCTTTTGTCATGAAATAGTAAATATAAAATTTAAAAAAAATCCTTGATATGCGCTATAGCTATAGTTGTAAAGATGTGGTTAAAACTTCGTAAGGATCGGTTTAGTAGTTTCGAAGATTTCATCAACAAGCCGTCGAAAACGAATATGAATACATAAAAAAAATGTTTAACGTATTTCGAAAGTGCATTTATGAAGTGTAAAAACTTTTACATCAATATCTATAATATAAACCTATCAAAAAATTCATGCAAATAGCCTTGTTCAGCGTCTAAAGTGAGAGAACCCCTTAACGGTGCGTCCATTGCTTCTTCGAGCTCTGGACTAGTCTATGGATCATTGGCATACACTTTTCCTCTCAGAAAACTATGCAGCAACGATGCAGCATATAACAATTTCCATACGTTGTTCGATCGTGTGATTTTCCAAGATTAAAGCTCAATACTTCCCCATGCCAGTTACCAAAGCGTGCTCCATATTCGGCACAAAAAAAATGACGCCCAATGTAAAACGTCAGTCATTTTGAGACACCCTTTAGAGGAAGCGAAGTATCGGAGAGATACACAGAGAGAGAGAGAGCGAGAGTTAGCAAAAAAAGTTGCACTCTAGAATCCTGCAAGGCTTATCGTCCTTGGGCGTACGTTGGTTAAGGTGGTTCCGAGTCTTCGAGTCGACCCTCCCATGCCACGTCCCGATACTCACCCTTAGGTAAAGCCGAATGGCTCAAAGGCACCTTTGTTTGACGTAAGCGTGTGAAGGTCATTTCAAGGAGCGTCCTGTCGCCCTAAAATCGACGATTCGTTCGAATGAAAGTAAGGACAGTCCCGAAAAAGCCAGATGTCCCGATAACCGACATTGCATAGATAAAACCGCCTCGAAACGTCCCTTCACTGTATATCTGGCGTTCCGCTTTCCTCGCTTGCCTTCGACTAGTTCAAGTCTTGTCTTGAAGTGCAGACTTGTCCATATGGATACCTTAGTTGGGCACACCCGTACGTGTGTCTCAGCTTGTGCACATGTGGACGTACGTACGATTCTCGGAGGCAGGCCCATGGTGTATATGACGCACGTGGTGGGTCTCGTCTGGGTCAAGTGCCGCGCCGCAGCTCGATGACAATCGATGATGTTGCCCACTTGAGGAGCTTCGTTCGAGGTTTCCGCAATTGCTTGGGGGGGGGGGGGGGGGAGGGAGAGAGAGAGAGGGAGCGGAGAGAGAGAGAGAGAGAGAGAGAGAGAGAGAGAGAGAGAGAGAGAGAGAGAGAGAGAGAGAGAGAGAGAGAGAGAGAGAGAGAGAGAGGAGAGAGAGAGAGAGAGAGAGAGAGAGAGAGAGAGAGAGAGAGAGAGAGAGAGAGAGAGAGAGAGAGAGAGAGAGATTTGATTTGATTTGATTTGGTTTATTTTGCCTTGGTAATACCTTTAGGCAATTGGAAAAAAAGAAAAAAAACATAATTCGTCAGTTACAATGGTTTTACAAATGCAGAATAATCATTGGTAGCAGTACAATAGTTTTACAAATGTAGAATAATAATCGATAACGGTATATTATTGGAAAAATATCTAAAACCTAGAAAAACTAGCAGCTTGCTTTGTACTAACAAAGAAAAATAATCTTAGTCGTACAATTACCGTCGTGTGAGTAATGTTTCATAGTACCTTAATCTTAATCATAATCTACCGCTATTGGTTCGATCACCAGCGCCATGAGGTTTAGCCATCCAACGAAAAAAGGTGGGCATGCAGACTCCGTTTGAAGACAGCTAGCGATGACGAAGTGGTAATCGTGGTCGGTAATGAGTGCCAAAAATAAATAGCAGTCATTGAGAATGAGTTACGAAATGTTGAGGTCCGATGAATAGGGATGTGAAAGGTGGAGGAAGTAGTTTGCCTCGAGGGACGTGCCGAGAGACGGGGTGGATGGAAAAGCTCAGTCAGATAAGAAGGGGCCTTGCCGCGGATGATGTTGTAGATAGAGATTCCCATGAAGTACAGACGCCGAGCTCTAACTGAGAGCCAGCCCAGCTCTCTGCGATACGGGGTGATATGAACATCGCGGCGTATGCTGAAGATAAACCTGATGCAGCAGTTAATTAGCTTTTGTAGCTTCACATTTTGCTCATTAGTCAGGTCATTATATACTAGACAGCCATAGTCTAGTATCGGAAAAATGAGGGAAACAACAAGTGTGGTCTTCAGTTCCTTGGACAGGGCTCTCCTGTGATACCTTAGTTTATAGAGTACAAAATTGACTTTCCTGGAAATGCTGATGATCTGTTCATGCCAAGAGAGGTTTGAAGACATAGTTAAACCCAGGTTGCGTATCTTGCTGACATAAGGGAGAATAGAACTTTGAATCCTGATAGTCGGTAAATCGTCGGTGTTAATTTGATTGATATAGGCACCGCTGCCGAGTAAGATGACTTTGGATTTAGTTAGATTAAGAGTAAGGCCGTTGGTAAGGGCAAACTTCGCTATTTCATGGACGTCCCGTGAGATCCTTGCAATGGCGTCCTCAATTTCGGATGGATAACAGCTTAAGTAAATTTGTAAATCATCAGCAAAAATCATGTGTTGCGAGAAAGAAAGAGCCGTCCCAATATCATTGATGAACAACGAAAACAATAGAGGTCCGAGAACGGATCCCTGAGGAACTCCGGTCGTAGTGTCGAGCCACTTAGAGCACCTACCAGAACTGTCGACAACTGCTTGCGATCTGCCAGTGAGGTATGAGAAAATCCAATGCAGAGCTCTGTTTGAAAAACCGTATTTCCGAAGTTTAGTTAGGAGCTTCAAGTGGGGGACGGTATCAAACGCCTTGCTAAAATCGAATAGCACCAGGATCGTGATTTTACGATCGTCTACTGCAAGCCTCACGTCGTGACATATCCTCAGCAGGGCGGTTTGAGTACTGTATAGTTCTCTATAGCCAGATTGACGAGAGTCAAGGATATCGTTGGTAGCCACGAATTGAGCGATTTGTTTGTGCACCACTCTTTCGAAAATCTTCGAGGGCTCACACAAGTTAGCGATGGGCCGACAATCAGCGGGTGAAGATGGCGGGTTGGATTTTAAAAGGGGGCGGATGTAGGCTCTCTTCCAATCGGCGGGAAAATGCGCTAACTCGAACGATCTATTAAGCAGCTCTGCAAATAACTGCGATAACATAGGAAGAGCGTTAAACATGGCGAATCGCGATATTCCGTCCGGTCCATAACTATGAGACTGTGAGTTGGTTGACGCAATCAAGGAGGCTATCGTTCCAGCAGTAACTGGAGAGAAATCAAACTCAGGTTGACCTAGCGGTAACTCCG
>OX632363.1:38697492-38739992 GCA_951751655.1 Ophion costatus
TCAGTTAGTTAGTTAGTTAGTTACTTAGTTAGTTACTCAGTTAGTTACTTAGTTAATTACTTAGTTACTTAGTTACTTAGCTACTTAGTTAGTTACTTAGCTACTTAGTTAGTTCCTTAGCTACTTAGTTACCTACTTAGTTAGTTAGTTAGTTAGTTAGTTAGTTAGTTAGTTAGTTAGTTAGTTAGTTAGTTAGTTAGTTAGTTAGTTAGTTAGTTAGTTAGTTAGTTAATTAGTTAGTTAGTTAGTTAGATAGTTAGTTAGTTAGTGAGATGATATGAAATGGTCAGGGCGTATACTCGTGTACGGGTACGTACGGGCGTTTGCATCACGCTGTGTGCACACGCGTGATCACTACTAGCTCATGAACGATTACGACGACGACCCGTTTGCACAGCTGACGCGAGTGCAGTGATTGAACTCACTGCTTCGCTGCTCGGTGGCTGCGCAACGCGTAACGTATTCTTGAACTCGCGGGCGAAGTGGACTCGCTCTCTGTCTCTCTCTCTCTCTCTCCCTCTCTCTCTCTCTCTTCTCTCTTCTCTCTTCTCTCTCTATCTCTCTAGACGAATTATATGACCAAACGCGTCTGGGAGCAAGTCCTCATTTAGGTTTCATTTGTTTTACTTTTTAAATTATTCCTCTTATTTATCTATTATTTATCGTTTTATTTGATTATTTATTCAATTATTATTATATTTTTCATGATTCAATTATTACTATAATCAGTATGTAATAATTTATCACTCAATTATCATTGTTAATGTTATTAGTATGAGTATTGTTATTATCATATAGTTTATGTAGTTAATAGTTCGTAATCAGACTTACGGTTGGGTTTACTGTTAGTACATTTACCTGTATGCTTAACAATCCAGTGCCTATGCACTTTGCAGCCTGATGTCCACAGTATACTTAGGAAGCAGATGCTCCAGAGTACGAAATAAATAACATTCTCTTCCTCTCTTTCTCTTCCTCGCTCGCTCGCCCTCTCTCTCTCTCTCTCTCTCCTCTCCCTTACATACCGAGACACGGAAAGAATATTCTTTCCGCGATCAGAACGATCATGACAACCACGTCTATATTTAAAGTTAATTCGATTCTTCTGTAGGTCTCCAATCCTTTTAGCTTCACATCCTAAAGGGTCATATCTACCGAATTCATTATAAAAGAAACATGTTTTCCATCTGAAGCGTGTTTGAAAATGACCTGACATTTTCAATTGCGCGCCATTTTTTTTTTGGGGCGAACATAGATTATTAATCTTTGACAACTGGAATCAGGAAGTATTGAGGTTTAGTGATGGAGAAGTGCACGATCGAACAACGAATGGAAATTGTTATTTGCTGCCTTGTTACTGCATAGTTATTGCAGACGAAGTTTCATAGGCATGTTACTTCGCGTCGTGGCGATGTGAAATGACCACCAAGATCGTACGATTTGACGCCATTGGTCTTCTTTTTCTGGGGTCTTCTGAAAAGAAAATGCCAATGATCCACAAACCATTCCGAAGCTCAAGCAAGCAATTGGACGCACCATTAATGAAATTAGTTCGCAATTGTGCCAAAATGTTATTGAAAATTCCGTCAAAAGAGTAAACGTTCGCAAACAGGTCATTTATCGGATATAGTGTTCCACACATAACCTCCATGTTTGTAGCTTATATTAAAATAAAAATATTCGTACTTTTCAAATAAATAGAACGTTTTATTAATAAATTAAAATGCCACGTTATTTTGAGACACCCTACGCAGGGTGTTAGGAAGGTCGATGCGAAGCCTTAAGGGGATGATAGGTCACCTCGTTAGGAACATAGGACTAGGTTGAACTAGCTTTGGACTAGGTTAGCTTAGTCCAAAGTCTAAGGATTTCGAGTTATCATGGTAATTATAATTTGTGAAAGATTTCCCAAAATCAGGTACCAACTCGTTCGTAATGTTCAAACAGACAATAATTGGCAAGCAAAAACTTATTTGCGTCTTAGCTTAATGTGTATTCAATCGACAAACACCAATACAATCATCTTTATCCACACAACCAACTAAACGGGACGTGTTGAATGATGAAAAACTTGTGAAAAAATAAAAATATCTCTCGTGTTAAGGCTAGTTTCAAAAAGACAGCATTGACATAATACATAAACGAGTTAGTACCTAATGTTGGGGAATTTTCCAAAAATCACTCTCACCATAACTCGAAATCCCTAGATTTTGAATCAAGGTAGCCTACACCGAAAGAAAAGTGCATCGTATTTACAAAAAACGCGCATGGCAAAAGAGAGTATAGTCGAATTCCCTATAGTTTATCGTCATCGCAATCATAATATGGTTAACACAACTATAAGCGAAAAGTATACGTAAACATGCGACTTCGGTGACGTGTTTGATGCACAAATACTAATGCTGCACTGAGAGCAAAGTACATGGTATTTATGAAAGACGCCCACGTCAAAAGAGAGGATAGTAAAATCCTGTATAGTTTACTGGCACCGTAATCGTAATATCGTTAACGCGTTACCCCCACTTGTAGCGCAAAAAAAATATCTTTTTCATGAATTTTTTTAAAGAAAACTACAAAACTTTTTCAATCGATCAATATACCATCTTAAAGAACACATCTTGAAGAACTTTCAGTAATTTTTTTATTGAAAAATATTACATTGTTTAGTGGCAAATGGCCGTCAATGAAATAATGTTTTTATATACACGGTTTGCGGTGACCAACATTGCGGCGAAGTGGATCATCTGAAAAAAAAAATGCGGATGGATTTAGTCAAATATAAGTATAAACTAGTCTTTAATCGAAGGATTTTAAAAAATATTCATTTTTCACAAAATGGCGGACAGTCAAAGTTAATGGTTCAATTTTAACGAAAAAAACGGACGTTTTTTGGCTATAAAACGGCCATTTTTTTTTCGAAAAAAAAGAATCGAACGATTAAAGACTACATTTTTATGTATTAAATAAGCCTGCAAAATTTCAAGAAGATCGGTTCATTAGTGTTCGAGTAATCTTGGTCACCGACTTCAGAAATGCCATTTTGAGAAAAACGCGTTTAAAGTTTCAATTTCAGTTCTTCAATTCACGGATTCTTCTCTTTGAACGCTCATATCTCAGTCAATTTTGTTCGGATCGACTTGAAATTTTCAGGACATATTCTCAGATACTTATACTTCAAAAAAATGCAATAAAAAAAAATCGATTTTTTCAAAATCGCAAGTGGGGGTAACCCCTTAAATATTAAGCAACCTGCGAAAAAAATGATTTTGGGCAGTAAGAAAGCGAGACGCAGGTTCACGGATTGAGGGTTAATTTTACTCTGAGAAACAAAAACTGTGAAACAATTACTGTGTTCACGGCTGTTCCTGTTAGCAGGAAGAGATTTCCAACGGCAAGAAAATAAGACACGAATTCGTTCGAGCATACGCGGGCTCCAGCGGCAATTATATTGTCGTGTGGCTGAAAATGCGGTGATCGCATGCGGAGCCGTAGAATTTATTATCAAATAGCGCTGATCGCTATTATATATATATATATATATATATATATATATATAACAGTGTATACGTAAATTGAGACGTTTCACGCTCGTTTACTCCCGGGGCGACGTTAATCCTCGTCGAAACGGAATCTTGACGCCGTATACGCGCGTTTTGCGTATTTCTTTTCGCTTATCCGTGCGCGCTGGTTACGCCAAGGAAAACACTCGGGCGCACTGTTCTCTCTTTCTCTCTCTCTCTCTCTCTCTCTCTCTCTCTCTCTCTCTCTCTCTCTCTTTCTCCTTCTCTTTTTCTCTCTTTTCGTCCAACGCTTTCCCTCTCTGTCGCACCTTACACACTGCACAGATGCTAGGGGAATATCCGGATAAATAGGGCCCTCGAACGAAGCGAAGCCTACGACGGCGACGACGACGACGACGACGAACAAACTCGACCTTCTTTGTCCGTCGTCGTCTTTGTTGTCATTCTCGCGCCCACGTACGAGATACGTTACTCCCCACTTTTAACGAGTGAGATGCAGTCAGAGGCGTGAAAAAACGAGCATTTACAATAATTGTTTTTTAACAGTAATTAAGTTTGTTTTACAAAAGTGGTTACACAGACGTTTTATGTTATATTTCAACTTGTACAAATTATCAAAGAAAAATGTATAATATAATATATATAATTCAAATTCGAATATAATTCAAAAACCGCTCGATGGATTTTGATGAAATTCAGTGTGCTTATTGATAGCATTAAAAACTAGTCCTTGATGGGAGCTTTTCTTTTTTTTTCATAAATTAACAAAATGGCGGATTCCGAAAGATAACTTATAATAGATAAAAATATAATAGAAATTTTCAACAAAAATGAAAATCCTCCAATTGAGGACTACTTTTTTATGCGATAAATAAGGACACGAAAATTCATCAAAATCCATCGAGTGGTTTTTGAATTATAGTGGTCACGGCAAAGCACACATGCCGAAGAGGACCCGACAAAGATGGCGATATTTTTTATAAATAATCAATTTTTTTCTTTGCAAATTTGTACAAGTCAAGTTGAAATATAACATAAAAAGTCTGTGTAACCACTTTTGTAAAACAAACTTAATTACTATGAAAAAAAAAATGATTGAAAATGCTCGTTCTTTCACACTCTTGACTGCATCTCACTCCTTAACACATCGTCATTGGATGTATAAATACAGTGGAAATTTGATACATAATACAAAATATAAATAAATAAATAAAATAAACAAAATAAATTATAATATAAATAAATAAAATGTATAAAATGAATTTTAAATTTATACATTTAAAAAGTATATTTACAAAATAAAGTCACATAATATAAATAAATACAGTGTAAATACAGTAAAAAAAAATATATCTTGACCGGACGGGGCGATTCGATTTTGCTACCGAGAAAATTACGATCTGTAATGGTTTTTATGGTAAAGTCCTTTTCGACAAAAACATACGGCATATTTTTGGGATGTATAATTTTGTATTCGCCCGAAAAAAATGTAGCATTGTGGCAACAAATTCAAATGCAATTTTTGAGTACAGCGGAATGAAGATAATTAAATTCCTAATACGACGCGGTCCTGGAAAACCTTTTTTGTATATCCTGTCATCGAGAAAAAAATATCATAGATGGATTAGTAGAATTCTATTCGTAATCAAGAAAACTGATAATTCGGAACTGAATAATTTATTTTCAAGCAATAATTTAATACACACACTTACACATACTGAATATAACAAAAAACATTAATTTCGAATGAAAAAAAAAATTCGTTAAATTCAGCATAAATTACAAATAAACCGTTTGCCTGTCGCAGCCGAATCGGAAATCACAAAATCATTAATAGCATTATTGGAATTTAAAATGATAAAAATCGTCTAAAAAATATATGATTAATTCGAAGAAAAATAGAAGAAAAAATGGGCCCACGATGAGACTAGTCTTAAAAATCGTAGAATGGGTCACTCTATTTTAGAGAATTTTTTGAAAAAATCAAAAAATGGTAATCATCTTTAAAAAAAATAGTTCTCACTTTACAAGCAAAAAAAACGTTGACATAGATAATTGATCATTTTTTTCATATTTTTTAACGAAAGTATGCTTCAAAATGAAAACAAATTATAGAGTACCATTTGTCGATATCTCAATTAGTTCAGGAGTTATCAGCGTTCAAACGTTTCCAATACTTCTGAAAAAGTTCGTAGACAACGAATTGCAAGCCTTATTGGATGAAGATGATACTCAAAGAAAACAAGAACTCGCGGATCAATTGAATGTGACGCAGAAAGCCGGCTCCATTCGTTTTTATCATTTTCAAACAGACGTGTAATTTTGACAAAAAAAATCCGGTTTCGTACTTCCACACCTGGTATGGTCTTTATTGTGACAAGGAATAGTCTCGAGGAGCCACTGATCCTGCGATGTGCGCCAGAGAGTCCTTAGCAAAGACTCATACTACAGGGTGCGCCAGAGAAACTTACTTATTTGAAAGGTCAATAAAAACAAAAGTACTTCAATTATTGTTTTAATTTTTTTTTTATTTGAGAATACAATATCCCAATTTTTTTTTTCATGTAGTCTTGAAAATGACATCGGATAAATGGCGACCCCCATTGCGCATACACTGATGAAGTCGATTTCTGAAATTCGTATCCACTCTTTGCAGCATATCAATCGGTATGTTGGCAATGGCGTCGCGAATGTTGTTCTTGAGGTGTGCTATGGTCCGTGGTCGATCGACATAAACCAGAGATTTCAAATAACCCCATAAAAAGAAATCGCATGGAGTCAAATCTGGAGAGCGTGCCGGCCATTGGAGATCGCCTCTGAGAGAGACGAGGCGGTCGGGGAAATGTTGTCGCAACAAATTGACGAAGACCCACCAACAAATTGACTCCATGCGATTTCTTTTTATGGGGTTATTTGAAATCTCTGGTTTATGTCGATCGACCACGGACCATAGCACACCTCAAGAACAACATTCGCGACGCCATTGCCAACATACCGATTGATATGCTGCAAAGAGTGGATACGAATTTCAAAAATCGACTTCATCAGTGTATGCGCAATGGGGGTCGCCATTTATCCTATGTCATTTTCAAGACTACATGAAAAAAAAAATTGGGATATTGTATTCTCAAATAAAAAAAAATTTAAAACAATAATTGAAGTACTTTTGTTTTTATTGACCTTTCATATAAGTAAGTTTCTCTGGCGCACCCTGTACTTGGCGTTGTACAAATGTACCACGAGAGTCCACCTTCCGTTATGGCTGAAGACGGTGAACGCGCGGTGTGCCCCGTTAGCCGACGTATACCGCTTCGTTGGTATATATATCACTCTCGAGTAGACTGCAGGTTCACAGGACATTCTATAGGCGCATGTGCTCCTTACACATCTATCAGTTTGTGTAACGGAGGAGCTCGAGAGGAGGACGAAAGAGCCAAACGATATGACCGAGTTAGATATAAAATTGCGAATCTCCGGATGCGAGAGAGACCACAACATCCGGGTGGTCGCGTATAGTCAGTTACGTAGAATATCGTAACCGAGAACTTTTTCCTCGCTGATATTTCGTTTCTTCAGTAGGTGTATCATCGCTGCACTATCGCGATTTTTATTTCCGTTGGCGAAACGAGCCGAGTTCGTATATCGTCCAAAATTCATTTCGGATCGAAAAATCTTTCGAACGAAGGTTGCACGTTTTTTTACGTTGAATAAGATAGCGTGAAAAAAAAGATGGGTCTCCATTGAAAAAACGAAGGTGATCGACGAATGACCTTGAAACGCGAGGTCTGAAATTCTTTCAAGGTCACCGCGTTCTGGAGACCTTCCGACCATGCAACTTTTGTAGGAAACTTTTTTTCGTATGGGCTGTATTTCTCGAGATATTGGATGTGTTTGGATCGGACACCCGGTATATAGGACGCGCGCATGTACGGGCGCATACACACGCCGCCGCGCGGGCTCGGAACCGCCGTGTTTTGAATTCGCTTTCTTCATTTTTCTTTTTTATTGGGTTTTTTTTTCGACATTGCGTCGCGGTCACCGCTCGCTGGCGGTGCAAAATCGCTTTTTTTTTCCGATCGCGACGAGTACGCGTTTTTAGTGCCGCACGGAAGAATGGGGGGGGGGGGCACGGATGAATTTGCAAATTGCTGACGATGCGCGCCGATACGTGAGGAGGCACAGGCCAAATCTGAATCAGCATGTACACGCGTAGAAATGCAGGGAGGTCCCAATCGATTCGGCACCCCGACCTCGGCATACTGCGCTATCGTGTTGTACGAAAAAGTCCAATATATCTGCATACACACGGACCCACACGAGCTCCGAACCTCCAAATTGAATCATTTTTTTTATTTGTTTTTTTTTTACGCTTTTGTGTATTTGCGGCCCCACGGGATTTTTTTTCTCCGAACATGCCGCTCGATTGAATTTTTTTTTGATACCTAAAAGAACGCGAATGAATTCATTGATAGACAATTTTTTTATTGTTGTGTCATATATGTGGCACTCCGTGTCAAGTCAATTACCTTCGAATCGATTCATGATTTTTTTGCAACGTTCTTATAGACTTGACGTTTTTACGAGATATTTTTTACAGAATTTTACTTTTTGTTAATTTTTTTTTATAGTACCACGAAAGCAATGATATTATTGTAAATATTCTCATGACATTGAAGTACATAATTATTATCATTACTATTCATTATTTATTATTACATTAATTATTATTTCATATTAGTTCATTATTATATTAGAGTACGTTTTTATATTTATCGTATTATAATTTCGAAGTACGAAGACTATTGATTTAATTTATTTAATACTGTTGCACAATTTGAACTTTTTTAATAGCCCCAAAAATGCAATTTCATTAATTATGTTTTATTTAATTTGGGTCACGTAATATATTACACAAGTTGCCACAAAAGAATCACAGATCAATTTTGATACAGTACGTATTTTGTTATAAATAAATATCACAAACAATAAACAAATATTCCATAAGTTGCGAAAAAAAGAATATACTTATAGCAAATGGATTTCAGTTTGTTTTCACCTGGTCTGTTTTTTTTGTACCCAAGGGTATCCAACTGTATTAATTATTTATGCTTATATACCCGAACAAATGATCAATTAATTTTTATTTCGTGGTGTATAAAAACACAGATCAGGAGAAAACAAACCAAAATTGATTTGTCATACATCCATTCCTTTTTGTAACTTGTGCAATATTAATTTATACGTATAAATTTTCGCTCCCGGAACATTTTTTAACAGTATTAAAATCGATCAAATTTTTTTGCATCCAACCAATTGTAAATTTATTAATAATTTATTATCTATATTCTTCGTAAGGTTTTCAATATTTATTGATATATTATTTGTAAAGATAAATTTATTTATACATTAATATTTGTTAGCGTAATTGAACAATTAACTATGGTGATTTATTAATTAGTCAACTGTGTAAATTAGATAATTAATTAACCTATTTATTCATAAATAAAAAAATATTTCGACAATTGCGGCAAAAAATGGCTAAATTTCGATTTGCTACGTGGAGTGAAAAAAGGTCATGACGTTGACGTTTTCATCGTTGGAACCCAACGACAATTAATTCTTATTCAATTGCACAAATTTTATTGGCCCATTCGGGCTCTGGAAATCCTTTCAGACTCAAAAACTTTTTACGAATTCTTCAAAGAGATTTACAATCTCAATTAGCCAAAAAAAAGAAGTTTTTGTAAATGATAGAAAAAAAAGCAAAATAAAAAATGAAGAATAAATCGCTGCATACCAACGATGGAAACTTCAACGTCATAAAAAGGTCGAATATTCGTAAAGTGTATCCTGTGAAACCACAAGCCACACACATATATATTCGTAATTTAACGCGTGTCCCTAGTGGTGACACGTACAAAACGAGAGCCCTCGCTTTACGAACCGGGGCATTTACCTCACCGGCTACGTGTGTCTCCTCGGCCCCGGTGAGCCCGAAGAAAGCGAGCGACATTGTGATAAGAAAAAAATAAAGAGAAATAATGATAAAAGCGACTAAAGCGAAATAGAGCGACAGGCCGTTCGCAGGAGCGGGGGCCAGTACATGCTCCATGCGATAAAGAACGATGAACCGAATGCGGTCCGTATTAAAAGTGTACGAGAGCTCGGTGCCCGGGGGAGCGGAGCACGGAAAGATATGTCTTTCCACTGGGGTAATATAACGTGTTTGTGTATACGCACATCTGATAAGAGGTCCAGTGAATGGCCGTTCAAAACGACGAGAAGAACAAAAATGTCTCTATCTCTCTCGCTCGCTCGCTTTTCTTCTCCTTTCTTCTGAGAGTCAAACGCATTGTAGTTGTTAATATTTCATTATTATTGTTATTTTTATCATCATTATTTTATAAGGTTAAGATTAGTTTTAGTCTTAGTTTTTTTTTTTTTGGTTTTTTCCTTAGATACACGCTTTTCGCGTTTGTTACCTATTCTTTCCCATCATTATGGCCGTTTTCTTCGACTGTTTACACACTCCTTTTTGTTCTCCATCTTTCTCCCTGTTCCCCCCCCCCCTCTTGCGGCCGCAGCCGACTTCCCCCCCTCTGTATTATATTCGTCATGACATTTCTGTCAGGGGTACAGGGAAACTGCGGAAAACCTATACCAATACAGCCGGTCATCGAGTTCGCCCCCCAGTCTTGGAACTAGTCTTATTTCGCCGCGAAATGCCGAAGAAAAATATTTCACGACGAAATGTACGTGACCGGGATTCGAACCCGCGACCTTCCAGTCCGCTGGTTTAGTGGCGAGCACGCTAACCACTAGACCATCGCACCGGTTGTTTTAGTCTTAGTTTAAGTACTAGTTTTGTCTTAGTATTAGTATTTGGTGTTTGTTTTTAGTTTAACCTGAGCTTTGAGTTGAATTTAACTTGAATGCAATTCAACACTTATTCCTGCATTGATTGTTTAATTAATTAAATGCCATGTATGTCGGCACGGTACGTCTCTGTCTCTCTCTCTCTCTCTCTCTAGAATATCTCTCTCTTAGATATTTTTCCTATAATATACCGTTATCGATTATTATTCTACATTTGTAAAACTATTGTACTGCTACCAATGATTATTCTGCATTTGTAAAACCATTGTAACTGACGAATTATGTTTTTTTCTTTTTTTCCAATTGCCTAAAGGTATTACCAAGGCAAAATAAACCAAATCAAATCAAATCTCTCTCTCTGTTTCTTTTTTTCTTTTTTTCTCTCTCTCTTTTGCTCTTTTTTTCTTTTTTTCTCTCTCTTTGTATGTGTCAACTCCGCGACGTAAATGGTGTAAAAAAGCTCCAAAGTTTTTAAATCCTCCCAACTGCGCAACGAGTTCGAGAAGCCGTGAAAATTCATTTACATTGAAATGAGCAAGCCCATAGAATATTCATTATTTTCTGCGGGCATATTTTTTTTTCCCAAGCTCGTTTCTTTTTTTTTTTTCTTCGTACGTCGTACACGTCGATGCGACGAATATTTTTCTGCGTGCAAAGTCGAACTTGTTGTTTTTCAAGTTACGTAAATTGTTTTGAAAATTGGTAATTGATGGGGAGCCCAGCCTCGGGAGGATCTAACGTCAGGCTTAGATTACGGAACGTAATCGATGCATCGTTGACGCGAAGCCAAAATAATACGGCCAATTCGTGACTGGATTTGTTGCAAGTGGTTTATAATATATGTGCACGCGTATATTTAGTGTGGATGACGTGCTCGTTGTACCGGAAAAAATAAATACGTACGCGTATAGGCGAACGAGAATAAATTTATCGTACGTATATTTCTTGCAAATTGAAATGTGAAAAAAAAACGCGTATGAATATGAATTTGTCATACGCAAATATACTGAAAATCGTAAAATCATAAAATGTATGGTCGGAAATTAATTGTCTGTATTGATTATTAAATTTGATGTTTAGTAAGGGAGGACTGTGTAGGGCCGAAAAAAGTCGTGTTTTCGATTTTTTTTGCCTAGAAGATTATTTATTTGGAATTTGGAAAAAGGTATGTTACGGAGCATGCATTGAACGCATTTCGTATCATTTTTTAATTTGTCCCTACGTTGACAGAGTGGGTTATTTTGATCCGGTTTAATTTTTAGTAAAATCCCTTACGTTTCCAAAATTGAACATTTTTTAAAACGATTTAATTTCATATTTGACGAATTTTAATTATGCAGACATATTAAGAATGGTTTGAAGTGTATCCCTGATTTTTTTCAATAAAAATCGACCGAAGGAACGTTAATGGCAGGTGGATGAAATACTATCGGATCAAATTGATCCAGTGTGTCAAAATCATGGCAAAACATGTCAACGATTGAGAAAATAAAAAAAATAACCTTATTGAGGTATGATAGAGCCTCTGTATGAAAACCATGTGGTCCAACGGTCGAACCGACAACTTGACGTTGGTTGATCTGAACGATAAAAAAAAGTTTTATAATAATCTGCATAAATGTATTTATCGTTGTACGTAGCCGTTTTTCGGGCAAACAGTTTTTTTTACGAAATGCCTGGTGTTGAAAAAAAAAGTGTAATTTTCGCAAAAGTTTTACTCATATTGGTGGCTTAGAAAATACCAAATATAAAAAGGCTACGTACAACGATAGCTACTGCAATTACGGAAATTTTCGATTTTAAAATTGAAAATCGGGCAATTATAGATGGATTTATGATTCCGGCCATCTCGAAAAGACTCGTTTCGAGACAAAAGCGATGAAAAGGGTTAGTATACGTAAATTGTTGCACTACATGCTCTCACTAAATTGCCTGTAACTTGGTCAAATTTCAACATTCTAACGTCAGAATTTTTTCAGATGTTCTTGAATATGTATACTTTGATAAAATGCAGAAAAAATATCAATTTTTTTCGACCGGTCATAGTGGCGTCGCGCATTAATATTAATTAATAAATTTGGAATAAAGCGCGACTAAATACATATACACATTTCGATGTATTATTATAAATATTTGAAATAAGCTGCTTAGATGTATTACCGTGAACCGGGGTATCTTTGGGACTGGAGGTACAACTTTGGGGCATCGCGTAATATTCGTCTTTTGAATTTCTCACCAACACCATGCCTTCTGAATTGGCGCGCAATCACCGCTACTGCCGTAGGCTGGTACGTGTTGGTACGCGGAAAGTATTTGAAGCTGTAATTGTACCGACGTGTCCCAAAGATACCCAAAATTGTCCCAAAATTACCCAAAATCGTCCCAAAATTACCCAAAATTGTCCCAAAGTTACCCAAAAATGTCCCAAAGTTACCCAAAATTGTCCCAAAGTTACCCAAAATTGTCCCAAAGTTGCCCAAAATTGTCCCAAAGTTACCCAAAATTGTCCAAAAGTTACCCAAAGTTGTCCCAAAGTTACCCAAAATTGTCCCAAAGTTACCCCGGTTTACGGTATATAAGTGCATAAATATATATTTCTCATAAATGTAAGTAACAAGGAACATCCCTCAGGTGACACCTTTCGATTTTGTTGAAATTTGGATATGTTATGAAGCACCGAAAAGTAAGCGATACGTATTTTTTTTATCGGCGGAAAAACGGTTTTAAGGGGTGAAACCACCCCTCGAGAAAAGGCATCTCTAGGGTGGTTCATCCCTGAACTTTTTTTTTGCAATGTCACTATAGTGGATTTTTCATTGCTTCAGATTAGAAGAATTTTCGTTTTTGTTTCACCCCTTGAAACCGTTTTCCGCCGATTAAAAAAGAAACGTATCGCTTATTTATCGGTGCTTTATAACATATCCAAATGTTCCTTGTAAGCCAAAAAGTGCTCAAAAACAAAAATTCATATTGATTCGGTTTTGCCATTATCTTAGTTTTTTGTACCATTATTTTTTTGCCGTTTTTGCCGTTATCATCATCATAATCATCATCATCATCATCATCATTATTATTCTTACGATGACCTCTATCGTTAAACTCAAATTCATATTATTGTTGATTTTAAATACAAGCACAAAACACTCCAATGGATAAACAAATTGAACGTTTATATTTACGATATCAGTAAATATAGAAAAAAGAGGACAATACATTTATATTCACTATAAATATTGATATAAACAGTTCATAATCATCATATCTATAATTATTATTATTGAATATAAACAACAAAAATTATTATAATTAAACAATAACATTGATAACAACTATTCAATGATAATAATAAAAATAATAATTATTATCCAATGATAATAATTATTATTCAATGATAACAATAAAAGTAATTATTATTATTCAATGATAACGACAAAATTACTATTATTAAATAATCATAACAATAATAATTATTTAACATTCACAATATTTATTATAATTAAATGACAATAATAATCATAGTCGTTATTATTATTGTTTCTTCTTGATTGAAAAGTCATTGCGAACGTTATTCGAGTGACCACAGTCCTTTCCAAAGTCGAATAATGAATGAACTTGAACGAACAAACACGAATAAACAAATTGAACGTTTATATTCATGATAAACATAGAAAAAGGTGAACGCATAAATTTATATTCAATATAAGTGTTAACATAAACAGTTCATAATCATCATATCTATAATAATTATTGTTGAGTATAAGCAACAAAACTTAAATAACAACAATGATGATAACTATTCAATTATAATAATAACAATAATTTATCAATATCATAATTATAATTTATTATTATCCAATTATAACAATAACACTAATTATTGTTATTCAATGATGACAATTATGACAATAATTACTATCATTGAATAATCATAATAACAATAATCATTTTTTAATCGTCACATTTATTATAATCAAATGATGATAATAATAATAATAGTTATAATAATAATAACAACAACAACAACAACAACAACAACAACAACAACAACAACAACAACAACAACAACAACAACAACAACAACAACAACAACAATAATAATAATAATAATAATAGTTATATTAATAATAATAATAATAGTTATTATTATTATTACTTGATTGAAAAGTCATTACAAACGATTCGTTATTCGAGTGACGGCAATCTTTGCCAAAGTCTGCCAACAACTGCACACCCGCGCGAGAGTTCGAAAACTTGGACTGTAACTGTGGCTCTTTCTCTTGCTCTATCGCGCTCTTTCCCTCTCTATCACGGTCTCTCCCCTTTCTCTCTCTCTCTCTCTTTCTCTCTCTGGCACGTTCTTTTTCGCTCCCTCTTTCTCGCGGAGCTCTCTCCGCCGAGAGTGTTGAGGTGGGTACGGAGAGGCGCAAAAGCCTAGTAACTTGGCTATACTCGCAGTCCCCGTGTAGTCTCGCGTCGGGTCTCGTCCTCGCGCGCGGTTCGCGCAACAGTCGCACTCCGCGCCTCCATCGTCGTCCGTCCGCTGTGTCGCGTTGCGCTGTTCGTGTCATCATCGCGTCTTTTATATATATACATATATATATATATATATATGCAGACAGAGGAGAGCTCGAGGCCTTCCGCGCTAAAAACACAAAGTACCTTTCGCCCTCTATCGCGCATACGTAAATACACACACCCATACACACATCTAAATGTGCAAACTAAAAAACGTTAGTACGAAGTATGCACACAAAGTGTCGCGTATGCGGAGGATTATCGAAATATAAAACCGTCGTATAGGGTGGCGCGTAGCAGTCTCTCGCGAGGACGGCGAGTGCTCTCGTGTGGTGCACTTCGTAACGGGCTGTGTCCTCCGCCTTGTCGTTCACACGCCTGCCTGCAATTTCACTTTTTCTCCCTGTCACCTATGCTTCAACTTCGCGAAAAGTTCATCAGCGTGAGCAAAGCACAATAATAAATAAATAAATAAATAAATAGATAGATAAATAAATAAATGCATAAATAAATAAATAAATAAATAAATAAATAAATAAATAAATAAATTATTTGAAAAAAAAAAACACAAAGTGTAAATCAATTATCGATGAATCCCGCGGCAAACTTCCGCTGCTCTTATCTAAGCAGCGTCACGGAAGAAATAAAAATAAAAAACAAACAAAAGGAAAAACTACAAAGATAAGATAAGGAGAGAACATTCGATGTTTGAATGAAAAAAAAAAAAGTTGCGCGTGCGTTGCGTCGTCGCGAAATCTCGATCCTCCAGACACGATTCCTGTAATCCCCCCCCCCCCTTTCCGCCTCTCCTGTAAACGTGAATTCAATGACGTTGATATCTCTATCTTTCTCTCTCTCTCTGATCCCTCGCTGGATCGCGTCTAAGATCGACGAAATTTTTCAAGTATGCGTAACGAAGCGAGCCCTCTCGCGAAGGGATTCGCACGGAACACGCGCCGAGACCCGTAACTCATTTGCGGCCCGCGCGTTGTAAACGAGCGAAGGAGACGTGAACACGAGGACAAGTCGAAATCTGTGCGTCGTGTGTGTGTGTGTGTGTGTGTGAGTGTGCGCGCGTGTAGATGTGCACGACCGCGCGCACGTTCGAGCCTCTCTGAGATGGCTCTCCGGTGTGCTCTTGGCGCGTTTGTATAGCCAATGCGCTTATATTTGTAGAGCACTGTAGGAGCCCGCGAGTGAGCCTTGGTGAGCAAGCCGTTCTCCCTCGTCTCCGAATACCCCCTTTCTACCGCTTCTATCGCAACTCTTATGAATTCATCGGAGTCGTATCGATATGCATTTCGTAAACGTTCGACTTTTCACTGGATATTTGGCAATCGAATTCACGACGCAATACATTTGTGTGTGTGTGTGTGTGTGTGAGTATGTATGCTTGGCATGTTTCTATTATCAAGCATATAATAAGCGTACATATGTATGCACGTGTGACCGGGCATTTCCTACTTTTTATTCGGCCCTGATCAGACTCGCGTTGTCTGATTAAGGGGGGAAATCATAGCAGCACACAAAAAAATATGCATATTTTCGGGAATTAATTTTGGCTGAATAAAAGTATCAATCGAAAATCTGTAAAGTAGGTTTTATAGCGATACTAAAAAAGTACAAAATGTAATTTTTTCAATAAAAAATATTTAAAAATGGCGGCTGCGCAGCATATGCCCGAAGGCGCCTATTTTTGAAAGCGTGTCGATGGCCGAAGACGTAGACTCCTTAATTTTTGACCTGGAAGAAAAAACCAAAATTTTTTAGTTTCCATGCAACAACAGCTAGCGAGCTACGTAGGATTTTTTCGATATATTGATTTTTCGCAAAATGGTGCATGTTTGAAAATAAAGTTAAATTTTTAACAAAAAAAAAACGCCATAAAATCGTCGATAAAAAAAACTAAGCCATATAAAATAAAAAATCCTACGTAGCTCCGTGGAGAAGGATGTTTCGAAGCTACTGTCGAAATTTTAAGTCGATCGGTAAAGATTTGCTCGAGTTATGTCTTCGGCGAGCTCAAAAAAAGTGGTTTCGAGAAAAACGCGTTTAAAGTTTTAAGTACTGAGAAACCATATGAAAATTTCATATACCTCTAATCTGCAATGCCTGCACCGTACAGTCGATTTTCGTACGCAGTATCCTTTTTCGTCCCTTTTCTAACACGACTCGACGATGTGTCACTCATAATGACAATGATTTACAAATATCACTGTTTTTTATCACTATTTATGTTATATATGTATGCACGAAAGTGAAGCGTCGTGAAAAAGCGTTGTATTCAACGCAAGAAATTTGGGCACTCGGACACTTTTGCCGTATTCCATCATTTGGTATATTATTTTTAAGACCCTAAAGCACCTTTTAAGCGAAATTTTTTTTTTTCGAAAAATTGAAAATTTTACGGTGATTTTCCCCCTTAAGGCCTCAGGCCACAGTAACGGGTATAAAATCATGTGCGAATTTGACAATTTTTTTTTCATACCAAAAAGTGATTCACTCGTAAAAGTAATTACACTATTTAGTACGAATATCAAGCTGTTAGAAAAAATATAGATATTTTTTTCGATCTACAAAATGGCCGACTACAAAATTTTTTAAAATCTTTTTTTAGGCGCTCCGCGGCGTGACATTTAGCATTCACAATTTTTTACCTAGAACATAAAAGAAAAATTCTCGTCAATCTACACGAGAGTACCTAGAGAAGTACGCACGGAATTAAAAAAAGATTGTTTTATTCAACAGCTGTAGGTAATTGAACATAAGAAATGAATTTTCAGTGAATAATTTCGTTATAACTGTTCATAAACTGCTCATAAAATGAAAAGTTTTCGATTAACGGGAGATATACACCTAGGGGCCGGAAAAAAGGTCATTTTTGTGAATTTTTTCAAGGAAAACTATTTGAAATTTTGGATTGGGCTTTTAATTATCTAAAAGGATATACATTCGAAAATATGTTTAATCTTCTTTATTTAAAAATATCAAAAATATACAAGGATATTGTATGATCCTTGGAGCGTCGTAAAAAATCGGTACCCAAAATTTCTCGAAAACCAATGAACCGATTGCCGTGAGGTATTTTGTGGTTATTCTATACACCATTATCTAGTACTTGTCATAGGATTTTTTTTCCGTTAGTTTTTGTTTTATAGGCAAAATAATGACACTAATGTTTGGCCCAAAAATCACTATTTATGTTCAAACGTCCGCCATTTTGTCATAAGTCGATATTTTCAAAATCGGCTCTGTCAAGTACTGGATAATAGTGTATAGAATAACCACAAACACTTCAAGGCAATCGGTTCATTGGTTTTCGAGAAATTTTGGGTACCGATCTTTTTTACGACGCTTCAAGGATCATACAATATCCTTGTATATTTTTGATATTTTTAAATAAAGAAAATTCAACATATTTTTGAATCTATATACTTTTAGATAATTAAAACTCCAATCCAAAATTTCAAATTCGGCTCCTAGGTGTATATCTGCCCTTAATCAGATATTCCATAGGAAATTCTCTCTGAAATGCAATTAGGAACATAACTTTTAAATTTGAAGTGAATCTAGTGAACATTGTTGAAGTTATTTGTCACGTCAATTGGAAAAAGCTGTTTCGAGAAGTTTCGAGTAGTCGGCCATTTTGTATATCGAAAAAATATATATATATATATTTTTTTTCTAACAGCGTGATATTCATATTAAATAGATGTGTAATTAATTTTATGAGTGAATCACTTTTTTATACGAAAAAAAATTGTTAAATTCGCAGTAATTGTATACTCTTTACTGTGGTCTAAGGCCTTAACCTGACGGGACCTTGCCATGGAACAAACCGGGAAGATCGCAAAATCGTTTTTTTACAGCTTCCCTCTGTGTTCGGAAATTACAACCTTCTGGCCGGGATACATTGCGAGCGTGTCCATCTTCACGTAACGTCTACCCGGCCAGAAAATTGACATGTTTTGAAAAGTGGAGCCTGTTTTTAGGAACTAAAGAAAAGCTAATTTGCTTTTCACCTTATCAAAGATATTTATAATCGATCGGGTCGAAACTAATACATCTGTTGTAATTCTATTAATCATCAAAAGCATTAATTTCATCAATGATAATCGACGAGGATAATAATGCTTATCGTAAATACCGGGATTACGATAACTAATGATTTGAGCATAAAGAATAGCCAGATCATTTTATGAGGCAAAAAAGTAAAACAGGTCATTCGTGGTTTTTGAACGCCTTGTCGCTATGTTGGGAAATATCAATGTTCCGGCCGGGAAGACATTACCTGAATGTATTTCGCCAACAATCCGCCAGGTGGCCACAAGCGAAGCCCTTCGCGTAAGCGAGGCACCACCGTACGAGGATAAAAGTTCGTCGTGTGAGTTGTACCACGTACAGAAGTGCTACGCTTACAGCGTCCACTTACGATTATGATTTTGCGATACTTGCGAAATAACCCTTTGCACTCTTGGTCCTTTTCGCTCGGATAGTGATCTGTGTACGTTTTTATGTCTCTTTGCCTATCAGGAAATGCGAGCAAGCCTATGTAAACACTCATATACTACCTTAGCAAGTAGATAACCAACAAACAATATGTTGTCGAAATGCCTAATTTGAACACACTCCCGATTTTACCTCCTCAAGGCTTCCAAAAACGCTAAAACGTCACTTTTCATTTCCTCGTTTGTTCCTGGTTATTTCCCGATCTATTCCGTACAACTTTCCTGGTCATTCACCGCTTGTTCTCCGGCCTGTTCCTGATCAATTCTCCAGAGAGGGAACGCCATTGATGACCTTGAGAACGCAAAAACTATGACCTTGAGAACGCAAAAACTATGACCTTGACAAAAATGAATTTTTCACGGCGTATCAGCCCTTCGAAATCAATCGAATTACCTCCTGACATTTTTTTCGTCACTCTAAAGGCAACGGAGGTATTTGGGGTGGTCACGTTAAATGGTTCATCCTGTATAAATACCAACACCCAACACACTCACCTATACACATATACACATATGTAGGGTTATATGTTTGGTAAGCGAAATTTACATATACATAAGGATATATGGGTATGCGTGTGGGTAATTATAATACTCGATTTATGTATACACAGTATCGTTAAGAATTAAGTACTATTCTCAATATTATTATTCGAATATTATTAAAAATATCAATTATTACCAAGAAAGTCTAGAAATGAATAATTAATAAAATTTCTATATATAAATCATGGAAACAAATAAATTAAAGCATATATAAATGTATAAATGTGCATCTATGCATACACCCACGCGTTCGTAAATATTGCTGATTGCATTGATTGCGACAAGTTAAAACCCGCGATATGTCGGCAAAATAAAATATATCTCCAGAATGCAAGAACAGAATTTAGTGGCTCAAAATAATCTTCTTCGACACCTTCTCTTGTCGTTTTTCCATTATTTTTTCAAGTGCTTCTCTGAAATTCGCGGCTCATCGTCGGCGATACTTTTCGCATGCAAAACAAAAACTGATGATTTTGCATACCAACGGGAGAGACAGTGTATTTTCAGAATTTTAAAAATCGACGAAATGGCATCAATGGGCAATAACGAGACGGATGTGTCGCGGAAAACAAGGAGGGGAAATAATGTAATAAAGAGTTGTTCGGATATTTGGGCGAATTAATCAAATTAATTGGGCAAATTGATATTGAATTAACGTTCGTGAATTTTTATTCGGCGTAATTAATGTTATTTGAAGAATTGACATTCAATTAAAATGTAATATTCAATTAATCTTCGAGAAATTTCGTTCGCAGGAATTAATGTAGAAGAATTGACATTTGATTCAGAATCAATATTCAATTAATATGCAAACATTTTACTCGTAGTAATTAAATTCGGAAGAATTAATATTCAATTTAAAAATGAATATTCAATTAATATTGAAGACTTTTTATTCAGGGTAATTAATGCATTTGAAAGAATTAACATTCCATTAAAGATCGATATCCAATTAATATTCGAGAACTTCCATTCGTAATAATTGGTGTATTCAGAAGAATTAACATTCAATTGAAAATCGATATTTCATTAATATTCAAGAATTTTCATCCTGAGTAATAAATATATTCGGAAGGATTAACGTTTGATTATAAACGATATTTAACTAATGTTCAAGATTTTTCATTCGAAGTAATTAATGCATTTGGAAAAATTGACATTCATTTAAAAACCAATATTCAATTGATATTCAAGAATTTTTATTCCGAGTAATTAAACTACTTAGAAAAATGAACATTTAATCAAAAGTCAATATTCAATGAATATTTAGTTAACATCTCACATAATGAATATTCGAAACATAAATACATAAATATTAAATATACGACTCGTAAACCGTCTGAGGAAGAATTCAGAAAATCCTGAAAAAAGAGAAAAGAGTGTAGGACACGGTAATAAAAGGTGACAACCACAATGTTGGCCAGTCAAACGTGGATCGCCCCGTACATATTTGTAGACTCTTCAAGTTAAGAAGACTCTTTTTCTCTCTCTTTCTCTGGAGACCATCAGGGAGTACCGGGTGTGCATACAAGCCTCGAGGCTGGGGGGGGGGGGGGGGGGGGGGAACGTACGAACGGGTTTTTCGTGTTGCTTTGTCTATAAACACATACAGCATAGAGACACACATACAGGGGCCCTCACGTTAGACGCAAGATAACATTAGGCTGCGTGTGGGTATTATGCACCGGCGGTCTCGCAATTGGTGCGCATGTGTCGTGAATGCATCGACGAACGTACGTCGCATCGCATGAATAACGAAAAGACAATTAGAATTTTTAATAATAATAATAATTACTATTGAGTAATTATTAATTAATTTAATACTTACTATTAAGTAATTATTAATTAATTAATTATTATTTAAAGAAGTAGTAGTAATAATAGTAGTACATAGCAGTAGTAATAATAATGATGTCGAATAAAAAATCGAGGTCAGTGTATGTACCACCATTTCTTAACTATTGTTTTTGTCATTAGTGTCGTATTATTATTATTATGATAATTATATTATCACATATTATATAGTGAAAATAAAATAAAACATTTGGGAAATGAGACGAATTCGAACAATCAAGTCCAATGTTTTAGTCGTTAAAAAGTAGAGAATTTATTGTTGTAATTATTATTATATTATTACATATTGCCGAGTGCATATAATATGGGCAAATTTGGGAAATGAGATCAGTTCTAATAATCAAGTCTAATATTTCAAAAGTTTAGAAATGATTGTTATTATGACTATGGTAAAATTGTTATAACAATAATATTATCACGTATTACATAGTAAACAATGTGGACAAATTTGGAAAATGAGGTGAATTCTTATAATCAATGTCCAATGTTTTCGAAGTCGAGATGATATTATTGTTATTATGTTATCATATACTACACAGTGAAAACAAAATGGAAAAATTTGGAAAATTACAACAATTCTAATAATCAAATTTAATATTTAAAAAAGTGAGAAATTATTTTTATAGTTATTATTTTATCACGTGACGGATAGAAAAAATTGGAGAACGAAATCAGTTTTAATAATCGAGTCGAATATTCAAAATGTAGAAAATGATTACTATCATAATTATTTTATCTTATATTATACAGTAATAATAATATATGTTTATTTGCTTATGTAAGGCAAAATGTATGCAGGAGAAATAAATTTAAAAAAAAGTGAAAACTTGTAACGCAAAATGTAAATTGAGCCATGTCACAGCAAATGCAAGACATATGGAATAAACTACTACAGTAATAATAATATAGAAAAAAATGGAAAATGAAATCAGTTCTAATAGGCAAGTTGAATATTTAAAAAGTTGAGAAATTATTATTATTATTATTATTATTGTCATTATAGTAAAAATAAGAAGGAAGAATTTAAAATATCGGAAGCCGCACAAAAAAAATATTTTACGCTACTTGGGTGTTCGAAGTTTATTGCAAAATAAAAACGAAATTTCGCCGTCCGAGTCGAGTAAATTGAAGGTGTTTTGTTTTCCCAGTGAAAAGACGCGTCAAGAAGGAAAAAAGCACGCGAATGCAAATTGCCACACGAAACTAAAAATGACGAAGGAAAATTCAATTCGTATGAAAAATTGATGGGCCGTAGAGCGCGGCGATTCGTCGCGGTTGATATTCGTAGAAAGTAGATAAAGTGCTTATCCGAGCGGACCTAGTAGACCTTGAATTTCCAAGTAACGAAAATGTACATATGAATAAAATAGTCGCGACAAGATAATTATGTATCTATGTGTTCGTACAATGGCCTTCAGACGAGCGCGTAGAATTTCGGGGAAAAATCCCATAGCCGAATAATCTTGCTTGCCTGTACAAAAAATTGGGAAACCGTTTGGGTCCGGGAGATTGAGGGGGAGAAAAAATTGCACAGAATTCGCGGCATTAAAATGGTCACGATGAAAACAGTCCGTCCAAACGAACCCAAACGGGTTCCTGATGAAAATTCGACGGATTTCGGGCAATCCGAAACAGCTAAAAATTCTAGACTAATTCTCACTGTCGACGCTCTTCCTCTTTGTCGTTTTTTTCTCGGCCCCTTCCGAGCCTCTCTCGCCCTTGTTCGGAAAATCAACGCAACGCGCCAATCGTCACGAAATCTTATTTTTCCAAAATGCTAAACACGTGCCGCTCTTTATCGCGAAACAAAAGGAAAAAAAAAAAACGGCGTATCTCGCTTCGTCGTAGCGAGGACGGAGTTCGTGTCGACTCGAACGCACACGCCGATTATTCGGCCGTGGAATTCGTGAGCGATGCATTATTACGCCCGTTAAATGGGAATGCAAATGAACCGGGGAGGGCAACGCACAATTTATGGACGCGAAATTATGTAACGCCGAGATGTCGAGTAATTCGACTCTTGGCGTTAAGGGGGGACGTTGCAATAATAATATTTTATATATTGGGAGTACAAACGAGTCTCCGCCGTTTGACAAAAGGTGGCCCCACCAGGAGATTACGGTTGAAATTGGCAGACGTGAAACGTCATATCGTAAGGTTGGACATTTGGCAAGATCATAACCTTGAAATATTAGCGATTTTGTATCAGTATCGCATAATTTTTTTCGTGCGAAAATTTCGAGTTTTCAGCCGAATAAGCGTCATTTGTGGAAACTTTTGATTTAAAGGGTTACCCCCACTTGTAGCGCAAAAAAAGGCCTTTTTCATGAATTTTTTTAAAGAAAACTACAAAACTTTTTCAATCGATCAATATTCCATCTTAAAGAACACATCTTGAAGAACTTTCAGTAATTTTTTTATTGAAAAATATTACATTGTTTAGTGGCAAATGGCCGTCAATGAAATAATGTTTTTATATACACGGTTTGCGGTGACCAACATTGCGGCGAAGTGGATCATCCGAAAAAAAAATGCGGATGGATTTAGTCAAATATAAGTATAAACTAGTCTTTAATCGAAGGATTTTAAAAAATATTCATTTTTCACAAAATGGCGGACAGTCAAAGTTAATGGTTCGATTTTAACGAAAAAAAACGGCCGTTTTTTGGCTATAAAACGGCAATTTTTTTTTCGAAAAAAAAAATCGAACGATTAAAGACTGCATTTTTATGTATTAAATAAGCCTGCAAAATTTCAAGAAGATCGGTTCATTGGTGTTCGAGTAATCTTGGTCACCGACTTCAGAAATGCCATTTTGAGAAAAACGCGTTTAAAGTTTCAATTGCAGTTCTTCAATTCACGGATTCTTCTCTTTCAACGCTAATATCTCAGTCAATTTTGTTCGGATCGACTTGAAATTTTCAGGACATATTCTCAGATACTTATACTTCAAAAAAATGCAATAAAAAAATCGATGTTTTCAAAATCGCAAGTGGGGGTAACCCCTTAATGGATCGGTAGGTTTAAAACGAGTTCAGCGACCTATAAAATAAGGTCATTGAAGGTCACAGAAAGTACAGAAAGGCGATAATACTTACAGTTTCGGTAGTAAATAAAATTACTACGTTTATAGTAAGTGAAATGGGGAATAGGAATAAAGGAAGCAACGGAAAGTGTAGGTGAGGGGGCGAACTGGCAAGCCGTATGGAATGGAAATGTAAGGGAGCTGGAAATAAAAATAGAAAGAGCCTTAAAAATTAAAATTGAACCATAGATTCAATACGATCGGAGCAAATTCAATGGTTCAACATACTGCAAGGAATATAAACATGGGAAAACAGGTATACGCATGGAAAAATATTGGGAGAACAAGATGATTAGCGGAGAGTTATCAAAGAAACGTGGGCGAAGATAAGATGTGGAGTCGGGAAAGACGGGGAAAAAGGGTATGTAGACACCAAATGTAGAATATGCAAGCAGGCAATTGAAAATTTGAGACGTATTTGCGAGTGTACGGAAGTTAAGGGAAAACTTAAACAAGAAATAATATATGAACTGAAGCAGGGGTTGGAAAGTAGCAGGGAGTCAGAAATTGACCGGAAAATAAAAGCGCAACTGAAAATGCAGACAGCAAAGCAACCGTGTGATTACATCAGACAATTTGAGAAACTAGCAACTAGGATAGATATAAGAAAACCGATGTAAAAGAAATTATGTCGACGAGAAAGGAGAAGCATTTATTTGAACACCCTTAAAAAGGTTATATAAGGAACTTATAATTTTGATTTATCATATCTTAAGAGTTTTCGAAATGGTCCCGAAGAAAAAAAAATGGTTTTTTTGCATCACCCTAATATTTATATATATATATAGCAGGGTGACATAAAAAAAAATTCTCCGTGCCCATATAAAAAAATCTCAGCAAACGATAACCACAAAATTCTCGCGACGGGAGGTCACTATAGGTAAATAAAAAAATACAGCGCAAGTCATTTCCAGCTATTTTCCATGACATTGAAGTTTACATAGTTGGAATGCAACGAAAATAAATTCTTATCGATGGCTCAATTTTTTTTCGCCCGAAGGCTGTGACCATCACTCAAACCCTTTATGCACAGAGATTTATCATTTATCATTTTTTTTTACCGTCTACTATCATTTTTCGCTTTGGCGACAAAGAAACAATATCGAAAAAAATCAATTTAAAAAATAGATATTTATCCGGTTGTATAAAATTAGGTATAAAATCCAAAAAAGTATCGTATCTTGGATTTTATATACATCGGGTTGCCCAGAAAGTTCGTGCGGATTTTTCATTGTGTCATCTAGTGAAAATCGGCACGAACTTTTCTGACCACCCCAATATATAAAATCGAAATAAGAGTCCTTTTTTCCATAGCAGAAAAATTATTATAAGGTAAAAAAAGAATCAACACGAAACAAGGCGACCCCTCCCCCCCACACATATATATATATAAACGAGTAGTTTTTACACCTCGTCCCCGGTGATGAACAAAAGTGATCAGGTCGGTCCTGACACAACGAGTATAAAGTGAGTTGCAAGGTTAACATTGCTTTGTCACCGGGCGTGGACTGCGTCTCGTAGGCAGCTGAATTCCCCCTCCCCCTCCTCTCTCTAACTCACTCACTCACGCACTCACTCTTTCACAAACTATACGTGGAGAGGCGGAAATTCGATCAGGGTCTGGCTCGAGGTCATGCGAGCATACAACACACATCACACTCCCGAGTAGCAAGTTCCCCAACATACTTTACCGGAATCATATACGTACCACATAGGCACATAGTCCTTTACTTTTTGTTGTTGCGAAGTCGAATGTCTGTAGACCACGAATTCATGTACATTATATATATATATATATATATATATATATATATATATATATATATATATATATATATATATAAGTACCTACGTACGGCAGGCCACTACGTGTACACACATACACACACGCACGAGATTTTGCGAGTGAGAAAAATATAATTTTCAATGGTTTCCAAGTGTTCTTTGCAAAAAAAAAAAATTCAGGATATTTTTGTGACGAGTAGTATTTGCCAGAAAAACTTGGGCATTCTGGAAGAAGATCAAAATTTCATTTTGTGTACAGCAAAATGTAGAAAATTAAACTCTGAATACGAAACACTCCTGCAAGACTCTTGGAGTGCATCCTTTCATCGAAAAAAAAAATTATCGAAGATGCTTTATAAAGCTTTATATACACGCGATTTCGCCGATCTTCGAAGGTACTTTTCTAGACGCGGTTAAAGAAAAATTACGCATATATTGACATTTTTTTTACAGATCATTTATGCACATGGTTAAGTATATGTAAAAAGAATCAGAAATATTAACAAATGGCGGAGATATAACATAATAAGGCAATGTATTTTTTTGCGCGTGCGTTGGTGGTGAAAGTTGTTGGCATCGATGTGGGTGTCCGAAAAAAAGAACGTATTGATAATTGCATAATGAATGTATCTTTAGTGGGCACCAATAATATTATTTAAAAAAAATTATTATAATAAAAATTTGAAACTTAACGTTTTTTTACTCAATTTTCGGTCGGTATTTTATTTTTTATATTTTTTTGTGTCATTGCAATTTTTTACGTCTTTAAATTAATTTAAAGCAATTTAAAGCGTCTCCAGAATGTTCTTTGTCGTTTCTGGCAAATAAGTGAACAATAGAAAAGGGTAGTTGCCGATTTAGCGCACCTGTCTCCGTATAGCGCGGCCAGTCACCGCCGCTACCTGGCTGTTTCCATGAAAATAAAAGTTTTTACGCTCTAAATGCTGTAACTTTATCAATTTTTGGAATGTTTCAATTCTGTAAAGCTTAATATATTCCTAACCGTTCAGGCTAATGGAATAAGAAATTAAAAAATGAAAATTTCGAAATGTTTCGCGTATATAAGGCCTTAAAGTGGACAAATGAAGTTTGAGTCAATTCCACTGTACTCTAAATAGAGTTTTGATCTTTTTTCATAATGCTCGATTTATTTTTCTGGCAAATCCTACTGCTCAAAAAAAGGGTTTATTTTTTTTCGGAATAGGCTTGAAGAACCATTAAACATTATATTTTACGCGGTCGCAAAATCCCCGCGCCAGACTTTACGTTGCGAACCAAAGAACGCTGCGAAAATCCGCGTACGTAGCTAGAAAAAAGGTAAAAAAAAAGAAGAAATCTTTCGACTTCCGAATAAGCATAGTCGCACGTTAAGGGAGCTTTCCAGTGTGACAGCCCGAAAAATCGCTGTTTTTCGCGATTTTGTTTTTTAAAGAAAAAATAATCTAATCGGTCTGGTTTTTTTTTGTGTATATTAATTGGGTATTGAAGAATACAAAACAATTTTTTAAAGATCGATTTATTTATTAATTAATATCTATAAAAATGATGAAACAATTGTTGCAGAAAATGCACTTGGATGTGGTGTCCACGTTGGGGGTCACAATTTTGATCTGAAACAAAAAACACAAAAATATTATTGATCGGTATATAATTGGCTTTCGTGCTATGGAGGCTTTTTTTTTTGCAAAAATGGCGCCGGTTTGAACAAAAAGTATCGATTTTAGCATTTTTTTTGGCAGTTTTTTTTACAAAAAAATAGGAAGATGTCAAAAAAAAAAAAGCTTCCATAGCACGATAAACAATGACGTTAAGAATATTGTGTAAAAAATTCAACTCGATAGCTTTAAAACTCTGCCCTCCAAGTTGGACACCGTTTTGAAAAATGCTGTTTCGAGAAAAACGCGTTCAAAGTTTCGCTGTAGCTGTACCGCTCCGTTGCCTTCTTCCAAGAAATGCTGTACAGTAACCGAAATAATCTGAATTTCGGCATGAAAATTTCAGGGAATATTCGGAAGAGTGTATACTATTCGATAAAGCAAAAAAAAAAAATCGATTTTTTGAAAATTTCACACTGGAAAGCTCCCTTAATCGCAGTGGAATAATGTACACACACGTATACAGGACATCCTGTTATGAATCCTGCTACTGTCGATAGGTCAGATCATGTCCTACTATATGCTGGAATTTCAGCGTAGTAAAAGTCCCACGGTTTTCGAGGTTTTCGACTTTATGTCATTTAAAAAAGAATCATCTGCCTTTTTTCGCACGCCATTCCTACGAATTATATAAACCGACAATAAGTAAGCAACTTTTTAGTATTTTTTTTTTAAGTCGGGTCACAAAAGTTATAATTTATAGAAATAGCATGCGAGAAACCAAAAGCAGATGATTTTCATCTCGAAAACCGTGGGACTTAAGCTAAACTTAAAATCCAGCATACAGTAGGACATGAACTGACCTACACTGAGAGAAAAGTGCATGGTATTTACAACAAACGCGCATGGTAAAAGAGAGTATAGTCGAATTCCCTATAGTTTATTGGCAACGCAATCATAATATGGTTAATACAACTATAAGCGGAAAGTATGAGTAAACATGCGACTTTGGTGGCGTATTTGACTAACTATTATCCCGGGAAAAATTACTAACTATTGTAAAAATATTAACTGAATTAACTATATCGATATGGTAAAGTCTTTCACAGTAGTTAATAGTTATTTCAGGGATACTAGATTTAAAAAAACACTACCAAAACGGCATGATTAGATAGACACTTATAGTTGTGTTAACCATATTATGATTGCGGTAGCAATGAGCTAAATGAATGTTACTATTCCCACTTTTACCATGGGCATTTTTTTATATTATAAATACTATGGACATTTTTCTCAGTGCAAGTTTGTACTATTTATATGGTTGACATAAACACTTGTTGAGTATAAACTGTTACAAGATCTTACGAAAAGTGACTATACGAACAACATTATGGTAATCGTATAGTGAAGACGTAAATCATTTGTCAATAAAGTAGAGACAGCGGTGGCACGCTATGATCGATATAGATATATTAGCGCATTCATTTATCAGTTTTTAGAATTCGATATTTCGAAAACTATCGGGCTGCGCCAAAAAATCCATTTAAGCAGTGACATATATTATCAAAAAAGCAATCTGTGCAAAATTTCACCTATATCAGAGGTAGCAGCTGTTCGGAAATGCAGCTGGAATTACTTTTATCCGTTGTGGCAAATCTACGATCGAAATACCATAAGTACCCGGTAGCATAGTGGCAGCGTGCCTGAATATAGATAGGTAGGTCGTAGGTTCGAATCTCCATGTAGGTGAAATATTTTCTTCGATAGGAATCATTTCAGGAGGTCAGGGAATAACAAATCATGACGAACAATCATACAGGTAGTACTCTCAATTGAAAATTTTTGAATTTTTGAATTTATGAAATATCATATACATTTAGTAGACGTACTATTCAATATGGTAAAAACCACTATCCTTTGATAGTGTAAGGAATCATCAATTTTATGAAAACCTACTATATTACGTAGCATTGACAAACAAGGTATGCTTGAGAGATTGTTGGTTGCGGTTAGCATATGATCATAGTTAACACAACTGGTAAAATAGCAGTACTATATTTTCGGCAGTAACCATGACTATAAAATATTATTGTCGCCTCAGGGTAATATAAAATATAGTTGAATTATGGTTGAGGTTACTATACATTTCTCTCTGTGTAGGACATGATTTGACCTATCGACAGTTCCAGGATTATCCATTCACAACAGGACTCCCTGTTTACATACACTCTCAAATAATCCGTATCTATGGCATTAGTTGCTCGATCATTCGTCCACTCAATCCATCGAACGACGTAACACGAGGCCCCAATTTTATCTCCCAATGCCGCGGAAAAAATCTCCGATAACGCGAGTGTGGCGGGGAAGCACGAGACCGCGATCTGGATGAAGGTGGAGTTGGAGTTCAGTCTGGGGGGATCCCCCGAAAAGTGAGAATTTTCGATGTATTCGCGGCGCGCTATGGTTCGACGACCAACAGAGGCACATACAGCGTTAGTAGGCAGTGAGATTGCGCGCCGCGAGCACCGTAATCGGAAGCACCGTAGGCGCGTTCGATCGTTTTGGTCATTCGTCGTCCCTGGGGGTATAAAAATTGTCCGGGGGGTCTGTACATTCCCAGGATCGAAAAACCCGAATTGTTTTTCAAAATTGGAGTGATAGTTGAGTTTGTTGGAAATATATACATGTGGATGTAATCACGCGCACACAAAAACACAATTGGAATACGCGATCACCAGTGAAGAAAAACCCAAGTCATTTTTCACGATCCAGTAAAATTCCGGTTTTTTTTTGTCGCATTCTTGACATTTTTCATTTATTTTATTTTACTTTCAATATAATTTTTCCCGAAACCAGTGCTTGCTCATCGAGACTCATTTTCGTGTTGTTTTTTTTTTGCAAAGAAAAAGAATGAAAAGAAAAACATCGCGCGTGGACAAAAACTGAGCAAGAAAGTTGGGCGATTGACGCCAGTTGCGCAAGTGAAGTCGTTATCTCGATCCGCGAGGTGAGAGAGTTACGAGAAACATTGACGGTCCGAGAAGAGGGAGAAGGAGGTGCAACAGTTAGAGAAATAAAAAGGATAGAAGGACCAGAAGAAAAGCACGAAGGAAAAGAATAAGAAAAAACACGGGGAAAAAGTGCCAAAGGAAAAGCACTAAGAAAAAGGTTAAAAAGAAAGACACATAGGAAACGATCAACAAGACGAGTACAAAGAAAAAGTCGAAGAAGAAAGTTACAAAGAACAAGAGTCCGACGAAAGGCTCTCAAGAATAGGGCAGTCAGAAAAGTTTAAAGAAAAAGTTCACGAAGAAAAGCACAAAGTGAAAGAGCGAGTAGAAAAGCTCTCAGGAATAGAGCAATAAGAAAAGCTCACAGAAAAAGTGCAAGAGAAAAGCACAAAGAAAAACATCGATACTAAATCTCAAAGAAAAATTTCAAGAAGAAAAGCACAAAGAAAAAGAGCAATAAAAAAGCTCAAAGAAAAAGAGCAATAAAAAAGCTCAAAGAAAAAGTTCAAGAGAAAAGCACAAAGAAAAACATCGATACTAAATCTCAAAGAAAAATTTCGAGAAGAAAAGCACAAAGAAAAAGAGCAATAAAAAAGCTCAAAGAAAAAGAGCAATAAAAAAGCTCAAAGAAAAAGAGCAATAAAAAAGCTCAAAGAAAAAGAGCAATAAAAAAGCTCAAAGAAAAAGTTCAAGAGAAAAGCACAAAGAAAAACATCGATACTAAATCTCAAAGAAAAATTTCGAGAAGAAAAGCACAAAGAAAAAGAGCAATAAAAAAGCTCAAAGAAAAAGAGCAATAAAAAAGCTCAAAGAAAAAGAGCAATAAAAAAGCTCAAAGAAAAAGAGCAATAAAAAAGCTCAAAGAAAAAGAGCAATAAAAAAGCTCAAAGAAAAAGAGCAATAAAAAAGCTCAAAGAAAAAGAGCAATAAAAAAGCTCAAAGAAAAAGAGCAACAAAAAAGCTCAAAGAAAAAGAGCAATAAAAAAGCTCAAAGGAAAAGAGCAATAAAAAAGCTCAAAGAAAAAGTCCAAGAAGAGAAGCCCAACCGAAAACAAGCAGAGCGTGATTAGACAGGAAGACGAACCGGAAAAGAAAGAGGAAAAAGTGCTACAAGACCAGTAAGAGGAGGAACGCGCGGAAATCCTCCGGAAATTCCTCCCTCGCGACAATATCGTTCCATCGGTTGTTCGCAAAGGTCACGGATGACTTTTCTATTCTGCGGCTTCATCTTCGACTCCTCGGACGAGGAGGAGACGGCCAAACGTTCCCACCAACAACAGCAACACCAGCAAGGTCGAATAATGCCCGTGCAATCCTCGAATTATCCCAATTGGCTGCCCGAGCCGGCCAAGCTCAACCTGAAATCGTCGACGACCTGCAACGCCTGGATGTACAGCCGTAATCAGGCTTGCCAGGACTCGTCGCCGGTGGTCGAGCGCGCCAGCGTTGTTCGGGACGTCCTTGACGATCCTACGGTGGTCGTGATCACCGCCGGTGACGATCGGCGCCTCCTCCACGATCTACCGACCGCCCTGACGTCGAACAATCCTGGCGTCAATCATCTCGGTCACCGTCTCACCGACGTCCAAAATAATCACAACAACCTCCGACACCGTCATATCAATTTGAATCACAACAACAACAACAACAATAGGCACAACCACAACAACAATAATAGTCACAACAACGGTAGCGGCCTCGTGATACTCGATGGATGCCGGCCACCAAGCGCCACTACCGCACGCAGGTTTCTCAAATGGTTCAGCCGCATCGGTCAACCACCCACGGAAAAGTCAGGTGGGCCATTTTACCCCCTTCATTTTTCGTTCTCGTTCCTTTTGCTTTGCTTTCGAGCCTCCAGCGGCAAATTTTTACAGCTCTTTTTTGGACTCTCATCCCGTGCGGAAACGTAACCGGGTATTCCCTACTTTGTGCCCTGCCCTGACCGGACTTACCTTGTGTGATTTATCTGACCGGGCCCTTCCATGGAACAAACCGGATTGCAAAATCGTTTTTTTACGGCTTACCCTCTATGCTTGGAAATTACAATCTTATGGCCGGGATACGTTGCGAGCGAGTCCATCTTCACGTAATGTCCACCCGGCCATAGAACGTTGACATGTTTTGAAAAGTGGAGCCTGTTTTTAGGAAATAAAAAAAGGCTACTTTGCTTTCTGGCTTATCAAAGATATTTATCATCGATTGGGATGAAACTGATACATCTGTTGTAATTCTATTAATCATCAAAAGCATTAATTTCATCAATGATAATCGACGAGGATAATAATGCTTATCGTAAATACCGGGATTACGATAACTAATGATTTGAGCATAAAGAATAGCCAGATCATTTTATGAGGCAAAAAAGTAAAACAGGTCATTCGTGGTTTTTGAACGCCTTGTCGCTATGTTGGGAAATATCAATGTTCCGGCCGGGAAGACATTACCTGAATGTATTTCGCCAACAATCCGCCAGGTGGCCACAAGCGAAGCCCTTCGCGTAAGCGAGGCACCACCGTACGAGGATAAAAGTTCGTCGTGTGAGTTGTACCACGTACAGAAGTGCTACGCTTACAGCGTCCACTTACGATTATGATTTTGCGATACTTGCGAAATAACCCTTTGCACTCTTGGCCTTTTTCGCTCGGATAGTGATCTGTGTACGTTTTTGTGTCTCTTTGCCTATCAGGAAATGCGAGCAAGCCTATGTAAACACTCATATACTACCTTAGCAAGTAGATAACCAACAAACAATATGTTGTCGAAACACTAATTTGAACACACTCCCGATTTTACCTCCTCAAGGCTTCCAAAAACGCTAAAACGTCACTTTTCATTTCCTCGTTTGTTCCTGGTTATTTCCCGATCTATTCCGTACAACTTTCCTGCTCATTCACCGCTTGTTCTCCGGCCCATTTCTGATCAGTTCTCCCGAAGGGGAACAGCGGATCGGGACCTAGCCTTAGACTCGTTACATTGCGAACCAGAGCCTGATATTATCTAGGGAAGGCAGATCAGGAGCAGTACTTTTTCCCGACTCAAATTTCTACACGGGATGCCTCCACTATTTTTAAGGATTAAAAAAACAAGAAAATGGCAATGAAATCTTATCATTAAAAAAACATGAAAATCGGCAAATCTTTTTGTCGCCTAAAGGCATCACCCTCCTTGACCACAACACACCCAAACAATTTGAAAAGGCCCAGACAATTCTTTTTTCAAATCCATACATCTTAATTTCGTTGAATCCATTGAAAATATTTATTTTTATATAAACAAAAATGTCAAATTTTATATATAAATAAACATTAACATATACTTATATATATAGGGATCCTTGGACGATACGAAAGAGATCGGTTTGGCGGATCGTACACCCGAGAGACTCATCACCCCCCTCTCGTCCTTTTTCTCCCCCTCCCACGCCGCGCCGTTAACGGGCCGCCTGGCCCCAATAACTGGGCCGGAAAGAGGATGAACCGTAAACTCGATAAATAAACATTAGATTCCCCCTCGACCCCCCCCCCCCTCCCTCCGTATTTATATATTACGAATTCGTACGAGAATAGCCACTCGTACCGTCAGGATAATCCGAAAGAAAATCTACTTCCTCTCAGCTTCGTTGCTTCGCGATGCGTTGATAGAGGGGCCCAAGGAGGGCGCGGGGGATTGACCAACTTAACGTCAGATTTGCGTATAGGCACGAGTCACTTCCGCTTGGGATAGTCCCCACCCGAACGTGTTCGACATCCCACAAAATCTTAATCCAAATTCTAATTTTTTATAATTTATTTTTGAAAATCATTATAGACCCGTATTTTTGGAAAAAAATTTTTGGGTAAATTTTTTTTATTTGTCCAATGAATGTATCGAAATTTGTTATCGACGACTTTTTCTTATTGTTGATATTAATTATGTTCGTCGGATCGTGAAGTTACGAGTGCTGCAGCTATTTTTCAATTATTTTTGTATATGAAGGCCATTTTTTAATTGAGATCATTCGAGGGTTTGGGGCCGCAGAATTTTATTGATACGCGCGAGCTTGATATGCGAAGGAGGACTGAAACTCGATATGAGGCCAAATCGGAGTCAGGCCAGGAAGACGCGGTGAAGGCGAAGTCGTCGCTTCTTTTCTATGTCAAGCCGAATATAAAAGCTGGGGCTGCTCCTACACACGCTTGCGCCCATTTGAATGTACACGCATTCAGCGTGTCGTAGTCGACTGCCCAAGCGGGAATGATTCTCCCCCTCCCCCTCTTTTTCTCTCTCACATATATTTATGCAGATGTGATATTAATATTGACAAATTGATATTTCATTTTAATTCGAATACAACACCGGCCATGTAATTAAAAATTGCTCAATACTTTCCTCACGGTGATATCGAACTGTTTGTATTAAATTCATAGTAAAACTAAAAATATCACAATTAATATTCATATAATTCGATAATGAAATTAACGAAATCTGAATAAAATTAATTTTCCAACTATTATCGAATTTTAATGCGATAATTATATTTTATTAAAATTCGATTCATTTGGATTAATTTGTAATCTCCGTATTAAACTGACAATCTGATATCAATATTATAATCAATAGTTCATTTAATTAACAATTAGCCAAATTAATAATGAATTTAAGTATTAATTGAATTGAGTATTAGTTTAATTAATTATTAATTCGAGCATTAATTCGAGCATTAATTCGATATTACACGAACGACAATTGTTCCGATTGCTCACATCAAATTAATATCCACATCCTCGTTGCAAGCGAGGTATCAACCAACTTGAATTATTTTCAAAAAGTAGCCAATAAAGAAATCACGAAAAAAAAGTATTTAAACGAATTATTTTCATACTCCGTGATCTTTCTCAGAAACAGAAAACAATAATGCGGCTCTTCAGGAAAAACGGACGTTCAATAGTTAAAGAAAAAGACAAAAGTCTAGATTACAAAATCGTTCGTAATATACAAATTAATTTGTGAACTAGTCGAACTGTTTCAACATTTTTTCTTTCTATTTAATTGAGCTACGTGTAACACGGATTGATGAACTAAATGGTCGCGGTCCGTGCTGATTGTTATCGCGAAATTATTTCTTGCAAAAAGTGTGTCTCCATTCGTGAGTTGCGATGCGTGTACCTCGTGCCTTTCCGCACGTTTCTTTTAGGACCGCGTACCGTGTGGCTCGTAAGGAATTGTATTTTTTTTCTCCCACGCTTCCGAATGGAGGACATTCGCAAGAGGGCATGTGTACATATATATATATATGTATGTATGTATGTATGCATGTATGCATGTATGTATGTATGTATGTATGTATGCATGCATGTATGTATGTATGTATGCATGTATGCATGTATTTATGTATGTATGTATGTATGTATGTATGTATGTATGTATGTATGTATGTATGTATGTTTGTATATATATATCTGCACATGTATATATGTATGTCTATACTGCTTCATGAATATGCATATATATATTGCCAACGGCGTTTTACGATTCACCGAGATTTCCGCAGATACGAAAGTTACGTCGCATGCACGCATTGTACAAGAAATGCGCGCAACTTCTGCACTAAGCACCATGCGCAGGCTTCAACTTGTAATCCGTTAGGAAAACCCTCCAAATTGCCATGGATGCAATATCCGATTGTAATGTAAATTATTACTAATGATATTACTAAATTTTCGGATAAATTAACTTTAATTTATCATCAAATAGTGAATTTGTTCCGAAGTGTTACGTGCCGGATGATATTGGAGCTTGCGTTGAAGGGTTATGAGATTTTGCAAGTATGCAAAAGTTGCACTAATTTATATTGCAATTCGACATTCGGTTAGCACTGATTGTAGTGGTTGCTCTAATAAAATTACATTCGACACACACATGCACGCCAATCATTCGTAATCGTAATAACAAAAATTATTGCTGTTGATACGATTTTAATAATCATAAATAAATAAGTAGAATCAGATAAAGGAGATAAAAAATAATAAATAATAATAGTTATAAGAAATAATATAACCATCAGATAAAGTTGAATTTTACTCGAATTTCTTATTTCGTAGTGAGGTCAGACTAGTTATATGACATGTATATGCGTGACTATACACGGATATTAAAATATTAGAGTTGTATATATATTACATATTTTCTAATATATATATATAATAATAGTAATGTAATATATATATATAAATAAAGATATATATATATATATATATATATATATATTACTTTCATATATACACACATATTTACATATATATATCCGTATAGGAACAGCGTTTCATTTTACCGGCTATAACAAGAGTTTTGTACGTACTTATTGCCGTACAAGAAAAAGAGAAAGAACCCTTGATGGCGTGTTACTTTTTCTGCCACAACGTAGATGAGGCGTGGGCACGAAAACGTGCTCTATACGCACGTATCGTTCTCTCTCTCTCTCTCTTTCTCTCTCTCTCTCTCTCTCTCTCTCTCTCTATTTTTCTTTTCCTCGCGAGAAACCGCAAGATATCAACTACGACGATATATTATGTATAACGACGATCGCGGCAATAATCGAGGTGGTCTGTCGTCATCGGATCGAGATGATGATGATGATGGGAGCCTGTACAAACACAAACACACACAGAGTGAGAGAGAGAGAGAGAGAGAGAGAGAGAGAGAGAGAGAGAGAGAGAGAGAGAGAGAGAGCGAGAGAGAGAGAGAGACGTACACACGAACGGAGTGGCCCGAGGACGATGACGACGATCGACGTCGTACACCGCAACACATATAGTAGACGAGCCCCCACCAAGGCCGCGCAAAACATCCTGTCCCTTCCTACGGTCCACGGGCAGCACGCGCAGTGGATGCTGTAAACACCGATCGTCCTCGTACACTACCGGTGAATTACGAACAAATTTTACAACATTTTATTACATTTTTAAATGTTTTTTATAAAAATGTAAAATTTTATCACACTTTGATGAATTTTGATAAACTTTTGTAAAATTGTTATGAAAGTTTTATAAAATTTCACAACACCGATAAAATTCCAATACAATATTTAAATCTTGAGAAATTACAACCAACACATTGATAAAAATTTTTTTTTAAAATAAAACTAATCAAATTTGAACAAATTTGAATGACGTCGAAGCAAATCAAATCAATCAATACAAACGAATACTTTTATGAAATTTAAAAACGATATGGCTAAGGTATAATAGAGTTTTGTAAAATTTTGTATCATTTCAAATGGTGCTGAAGTTTGCATCGTTGGAACGCAACGAAAGTTCCGCTTTACATTTTATTTTCCACATTTTTATTGTTATAGGCGATCTTTTTTTGATAGATTTTTATGTAGATCGCAAAACAAATATCTTAAAAAATGGTTGATGGATTTTTGTAGGCGAAATCTGCCGAAATAAATTAAATTCGTTGCAGTCCAACGACGCAAACTTCAGCATCGTCATTTCAATACAATTTGACGAACTTAAAAAATCTACAACATTTCGATACAATTTCAAGAAGTGAAAAAAATCTACAACATTTAAATACAATTTTAAGACATTTTTATAATATTGTGGTCAAACCTTAAGAAATTTCATAAAATTATTTCTGACGAACCCAAGATTTGCTCTGTAAAAAAATGCTCAGAGTTGGACCTATTTTTCTCGTCTACGAATTAGCCTTACTCCTCAATTAAAAAAAAAAAACATAATTCAACAAATAAAAAACGACCCTTTTACGCGAATTGCGCGGAGTGCGTTCTAGATCTGCCACTTTTATATATATATATATATATATACAATATACACGCGCACATATACAGGGTGTCCTGTAATTAATGGATAATCCTACAATGGTCGATAGGTCAGATCATGTTTATGCTGCACTTTCAGTTTAGCAAAAATCCCACCATTTTCGAGATTTTGGGAATTATGTTATTTTTTGAAAAATAAAATCATCTGCTTTTGGTTCGGTTTCGCATGCAATTTCTACAAATGATACGAATCGACAGTATCTACGCAACTTTTGGAAGTAATTGGCACGATATACGGGGTACACTTTTTTTTTTACACCGCGTGCTATCAAAGGCATATGTTTGAATTGGTTTGTATGAAAATTCTGCACAAGATCTTTTTTCATAAAGTTTCCGTAAGGATGTTGAGTCCCAAATCGCAAATGATAATAAAATTCTGAAAATTTGGTACGATTTTGTATGAAGTATTTCAGAGGTCGTGTAAAAATTTCACGACAATTAGGAAGCTCGTTATTGAACAATTAACATTCACAAATTAAATGTTGTCTTATGGAAACTGATGTAACTTTGCAATAAGTTTCTTTTTGACCTCTCAATTTTGTAATATCTACAATATACTGAAAGCAACGGAAACAAAACGGAGTTTATTGATAAATTTTGTTTTATTTCTTTTAAAAATTGTTCTTAAGAAAATGTTAATTTTTTATTAACGAGCTTCCTAATCGTCGTGAAATTTTAACACGACCTCTTAAACCCTTCATACAAAAACATACCAAATTTTCCGAATTTTATCATTTTTTATTTCAACCCCTAAGGAGGTTGAATTAATGATGATAGAATTCGGAAAATTTGGTATGTTTTTACACGAAGTATTCACGAGGTCGTGTAAAAATTTCATGACCATTAGGAAGCTATTTATTGAACAATTAACATTAACATGTTTCATAGGGATTCAACATCCTTAACATATCTGCTATAAAAACGGACTAAAAACACAAAAAAAAAAACAGCCGGAAACCCATCAAAATAGGCTTGAATTACCTCAGCGGAATTAACACGACAGGCAGAATATAATCATACATATTATTGATACGTGATAAGTGATAAAACTCATTGTTATTTACGCGTTGTTATTATTCATTCAACGTTCATTCAACGTGACCACCCCAAATATCTCCGGTGCCTTTAGAGTGACAAAAAGATGTCAGGCGGTAATTCGATTGATTTCGAAGTGCCGATACAGCGGTGAAAAATTCATTTCTTTTCAAGGTCATAGTTTCAGCGTTCTCAAGGTCATCAATGATATCTCGAATGGGAAGATGTTTTTTTTAGACGTAGCTGACATTCAGACGAATCCAACGACCTATGATATGACCTTGAAATGATTGTTCACCAAAATATTTTGGTTTTGTTTGGGTTTCTTTCGTCACTCTAAAGGGGAGATATTTCGAGTGGTCACGTTAAATGGTCCACCCTGTAGATGCGGTGGCGCGTTGCGTCACACAGGCGCAGCGTAGGCCACAGCGCGGTATCCTCGCCGGGCTGTGCGTTCGCCCCCCCCTCCCCCCTCTTTCCTCTCATCCCCACGACCGCGATGTCAGTCGCGAGTTAGTCAGCAGTCACGCACGGACGCACGCGCGCGTTATATCGGCCTGTACCGTGACATCGTGCTCTCTTGCATCGAACATCACCACCCCCCCCCCCCCGCCCCCCTTCGCCATCGTAAATATTCCCCTATTACACGTGCGTTGTTATCCGCCGGGCCGCGGGTTTTCGAATTCTCGACAGAGCCCTGCCGAAATGACTGTGATTGAAACTAGTGCGAACGGCGAGAATCGTACGAGAACGAAAACAGAAACGAACGAATAGGAAGAAAAAGAAAAAAAAATAACGAACCTGGAAGAAATAAACGGCAGGACGGAAAAAAAGGAAGATAAAGAAAAAAAAGAAATATCACGAAACCGGGAGAACTGGATTTACGGCAGTGATTACGTAGACGGATCCTGAGATGTAGATGTATATGTGTGTATATATATATATATATTTATGCAAGAATATACACGCACACGCATATAAGCATAGTAATAATTTATTATAACATTTCGTACATCAAGTGCAATTGGTACGAAATTGTTGGTAACTTTATCAAAATGTAATCAACCTAGGTATTAATACGAAAAAAGATTATTGCGACTCAATATCGTATTGATACGAATTATTACAAATTTTTAAATCGAAATTCGAATGAATTTATCATTTTATTGATTTTTGAGTGCTTTATAAATTACTACAATTTGATATTGTATTGTTGCGAATTATTTCAAATTTTTAGATTCAAATTCGAATGAATTTATTATATTATTGATATTCGATTGCTATATAAATTGCTACAATTTAATATCGTATTGTTACGAATTATTGCAATTTTTTTATCGATTGATGAAATTTATAATTTTTTATCGTGATTGATAATAATATTCGATTGATTTCGAATTGCGATATAAAGTACTACAATTTATTATCGCAATGTTACGAACTATTATTATTTTTTCAATTGAAACTTGGATTGAGTATTTTATTCATTGAAAATTGCAATTTAATATCATATTGTTACGAATTACGACAGTGTTTTTTTTTATTGGAACTTAATTGATTCAAAGATTTTATTGATTTGTAACTTCGATATGAATTGCTCGAATTTAATATCGTATTGCAACGAGTTATGACAATTTTTTATTGAAATTTAATGAATATAAATATTTTATTGATTTTTAAGTGCAACACGAAATTGCAAACTTCTAATGTAATAGTTCTAATGTTGTGTTGTGTTCTAATGTAATAGTTACTTCGAAAGTATTTCATATTGAATCAAATATAATCCGATGGATCCGATGGATTTGGATCATGATATATATTCATATGTAGCCATATCCTTAAAATGACAATTCAATATTAGCGATTTTTTATTACGTCAATTGAAAATAATTCGAAAAGTCAAATTTGCAGCCACACGACAAGACTGAAAAGTTCTCGGCCTCGATATTCCTCAATATTCCATTCGTTCCTCAGCATCTCAGGCCGAGAACTTTTCGGCCTTGACTCGTACCGTAAAATACGTAAGAGGAAAAAAAAGGATAATACTCGGGGCCCCAAATTTGCCGGATGCTCTTCGGAATGTCCACGTCTGATTCATACCCGCTGCGCAATCGATTTCGCGGATGTTCACCTCATAGTTCTTCTCATTCTTTCACCACCACCGCCGCGGCTGCTGACTCGATACTTGTCTCGCGAGAGATATCGCAGTGTAAGCCGATAGCTCAATGGTGCACCAGGATCCGGCCAGATCCCTTCTACTATATACAACTGTGCAGCGATATACACTGCTTGGTCTATTACACACGGATATATATATATATATATATATATATTCATATAAATACAT
>OX632363.1:38742492-38867492 GCA_951751655.1 Ophion costatus
TTGCTAAGGAGGCAGGAATGAGCTCCGAATTACACCTGAGCTCTATACTATAGTGGATTTCATAGAGTGCCGTGAGACACGTCAGTCCCAACAGCAGACATCGAACCCGTGCCGCCGCTGCACGGACTTTCTATTTTTTTCATGTGATTTTTTTTCTTATTTTATATATATATATATTGTATTTTATTGTCCTCTAATCATGACAGCGTGACGAGGAGAGAACCCGTACGGAACGTTGGTGTATATCAGTGCAGAAAACAATACATACGTATGTGCGTTTACGTGCGTGTGTAAAAATAGCATTGTTATCGTTGTTTTGTGTCGATGTTTTTTTTTTCGTGCCTTTTTTTCTTTCTTTTTTTTTTGTTCGATAAATGTACATTGTGTGCTCTCGGATCGCGCGGTCACCGAGCCAAATGAAAAAGCCGGAAATCCGAGCCGCGAGTGGTGACAGCGGCCAGATGTACAACTCGGAAGTTCTGAAGACCCTGTGGACGAAGATCGGCCAGATGTGCGGATACATCACTTGCGCAAAGTCGTATCTCACAGGTTCGTCGGGAACGAGGGACGGCGGGGAAAAAAGGACACACGGAGATGAATTAAGGATGTTGAGTCCCTATGAAACATGTTAATGTTAATTGTTCAATAAATTGCTTCTTAATCGTCATGAAATTTTTACACGACCTCCTGAATACTTCATGTAAAAACATACCAAATTTTCCGAATTCTATCATCATTACTTCAACCTCCTTAAGGGTTGAAATAAAAAATGATAAGGAAATTCTGAAAATTTGGTATGTTTTTGTATGAAGTACTTAAGAGGTCGTGTTAAAATTTCACGACGATTAGGAAGCTCGTTATTAAAAAATTAACATTTTGTTAAGAACAATTTTTAAAAGGAATAAAAAAAAATTTATCAATAAACTTCGTTTTGTTTCCGTTGCTTTCAGTATATTGTAGATATAATAAAATTGAGAGGTCAAAAAAAAACTTATTGCAAAGTTACATCAGTTTCCATAAAACAACATTTAATTTGTGAATGTTAATTGTTCAATAACGAGCTTCCTAATTGTCGTGAAATTTGTACACGACCTCTGAAATACTTCATACAAAAACATTTAAAAAATTCAGAATTTTATCATCATTTGCGTTTTGGGACTCAACATCCTTAACGATGGGGGTTTTTGTTTGGGTTTGTTTGGTGTTTGGTGTCGCGTGTCGAAGTTCGCGTTGCGTCGGAATGGAATTTTTTGTTTTTTGTCTTGAGTTTATTTTACTTTTATTTTTGTTGATGCGTGAAATGTTTTTTTTTGGGAATTTGGGTGTCAGGGGTCTGACCAGGCGACCTGAAAATTTCGGAGGAATTTTCGTAGCTGAAATCTGGGGAAGTGAATTGGAGAAATGAGAAGAGGAAAAAATGATTCTTATCCAAGGAAACGCAGAGTTAAATCTCGTTGTTCGGAGTTGTTCGGGCTCGCGAGATTCGCAGTTTTTTTTTAGGAGAAAGAGAAAAAGCAAACTGTTCGTCAAAACTCAAACTTTCATTCAAAAAGAAAAAAATCTAAATTAAATGTTTGAAGGAAAAAATATTGAAAACAAAAATTTCAATAACATTTTTCGCAATTTTTTTTCTTCATAACATCTGCGTGATAATTTGCGTACAAAACATTGAAAAGTAATTTATTATAAAAGTGTTATTGTCATTAAAAAAAAACTTATTGAAATTTTATTCAAGTTTCATTAAAATATGATTGAAATTTGGTTGATTAAAGTTTTATTAAAATTTCATTTATAAGTTCTATTAGAATTTCATTACAATTTTATTCACGTTTGTGAAAAAAATGTGTTTAAAAGTTTCGTCAAAATTTTATTACAATTTTTACAAACTTTTTTCCAATAAATATCTCCATCAAAAAAATTCTCACGAAAACTTTTTCAATACAGATTTTTTTCTTTTCACAAACCCACGCATCTAATACGTTCGTTGTGCTCCGAAGTCCGCTGAGACATTCGAACAGGAACCGTCGACTTACCGTATCCCCGTACCGTACAATTGCCGAACATCATCGAACTGGGGGGGAGGGGGGGATTGTCCAAGCATTTTTTTAATGTAGGTTAAGCCCTTTGCGCCTCGTTCGCGAGCGACGCGCCGATAATAGGTACGTGCGTTATACATTCGATAGGAGAGTTTAAGTGGTCACTTGAGCTCGGTCGCGCTGTTTAAAAACGTGACGCAAAAGAGGAGAGCCCGCACTGTGAAATCGGGCCTCGTTACTTTATTCGATCGTGTGTACGCTCCCCGGTGCGTGCCGCGAATTAAACGATCATCATTGGGAGGGCAGCTCGCTGCGTGGCTGTAGCGGTAATGCCGCGCGCTAAGTTGGGCACGAGGACCTTTATATATATATATATATATATATATATATATACTATACACATATATATAATATAATATATATATAATAATTAATATGTATATATATATATATATATATATATATATATATATAATATATATATATATAATAATAACATATATATATAATAATTAATATGTAGCTATAAGATTTGTCACTACAATGGTAACAATTGATAACAGTAATAATTCGTAACGTTAATATCAACATAGATAACTGTCAATATTATAACCACTAATGAATCTTTGTTTTGCAATTACTAATGACTACTGTCGTTAACTGTTACTAGTATGGTGATGAGGCCTTTTTCGCTCAGACAGTAAGTGGTGAGCGAGACTCACACCTCGAATGCAAACGGTTAATCATTATTGTTAATACTTTAATTATTAATAATGATTCATTATTATTGATAGTTTTGTTATTAATAATGATTCATTATTATTAATACTTTTATTATTAATAATGATTCATTATCATTAATACTTTTATTATTAATAATAATTAATTATCATTGATACTCTTATTAATTATCGTTGTTCCTATTCCTATGCGCCGTTCGCGCTGATTGGTGATATAATATGGCGATGAACGAGCAAGGAGACAAAGTGTCATTTATCGAGGTTAAGGGAGACTTTGTCCTTGGAGTGCCATATTTCAGGTGTTTACATTTTATTTTTTTTAAAGGAAACGAGTAAAGCTTTCTGAGTGCGGTTTTTTTCTTGCTTTTATTCATGATATAAAGAACGGTAAAAAATTAAAAAAAAAAAAAAAACGAAAATGGCGGCCGTTGCAGCTCCGCGAAAACAGGTCCTCAAATCGCGGGAGGTAAACGGCTGACATCACTGCCCCCTCTTTGTGGATCTGAAACACAAATTCAAAGCATATTATCAATCTGTGACCCTTTGGTCACGGAATGATGGATGGGTTTTTCATTTAGTACAAATTTCGGAAAATGGCGGCGATTTAAAAAAAATCGAATTTTCGCGTTTTTTTTCGCATAAAAAGATAAATAATAAATGCAAAAATGTATCTATCGAAAAAACGATTCGTCATTCCGTGAAGACATATTTTCTGAGTATGCTTTCCAAATTTCAGGTCGATACGTTAATTACAGCGGTCAGGAGAACGTCAGCCATTTTTAAAAACGTGTTTTCGAGAAAAACGCGTTTAAAGTTTTGTAATGTGTTTACACAAATGTGTTTATAATTACCGCTGATCGGCAATGCCTGGTCCATGGAGGCATCCCTCCTCTTCTTCTAGCTGCTCATGTTGAGCCGCTAACATCTCCCGCTGCTCAATCAAGGACAAAGTCTCCGTTAATTAACATATTATAAAGGCTCATTGTGGTATAACTAATGTTTTACCTGACAAAACACTATTTATTGTCATTTTTCTATACTGTTACTCGGACTATTATTCTTATATTGTCTATAATTACATACATCCATACATATACAGGGTGTCCCATTTTAATCTTACACCTGAATTTTCTCGAAAAATATTGCTCGGACGAACTATTGTGTGGAACAAAACTTCTAGGGATTGAAGGGGGACGTTTGAAAAAAATTTATTTGAGGAGCCAAAATTCAAAATGGCGGCGTTACAAAGGTTGACATGTTTTTTTCAAACGGAAACATAACTTTTTTTTATTGCCAAAAAATTTGTCAGCTCAAAACTAAAAAGTTTTGTTGAAAAAATTTTTTGATAAAGTTTATAGTTTTCAAGTGAGAACATCATTTTCAATTATTTCAGATGTATCCAGGATTTGTGTGTGTGTGTGTGTGTTTCCGTTTGAAAAAAACATGTCAGCCTTTGTAACGCCGCCATTTTGAATTTTGGCTCCTCAAATAAATTTTTTCAACCGTCCCCCTTCAATCCCTAGAAGTTTTGTTCCACACAATAGTTCGTCCGAGCAATATTTTTTGAGAAAATTCAGGTGTAAGATTAAAATGGGATACCCTGTATATATATATATATATATGTGTGTGCCAACGTCTATCCACGTGTACATGCATACGTAAACGCGATCGAGCTTGACTTTGCGATTTGTTCGTTCGCCCACTTGTTGTGTGCGCCCGAGCGAGATCCACGGCGCAAAGCTCCGGCGGTTAGGAGTAACTGTTGTTCGTGCGATCGATATGCAACACTCGCGCGGCTCCTCGTGGTACAAACGACGCGCGGCTTTCCCCGCACATATAAGAATTACGCTGTATATACACGGTATAATACGAAGATTATGTACTATACGCTGTGGGGCACCTACGGCCGATAATCGACAGCTCTGCAACGTAATTCCCATTCATCAATCGTTAATTCCCAACACGAATTGGCCATCTTCGGTTCCGGCCCCGCGTCGTCGATGCCGTTTCGAAGCGCGCCGCTTGTTTGGCCATTATTAATGTCACGGTGGTCACGAAGGCTGGGAGATATATGTGTATAGAGTAGTCGGTGGTTCGAGTAGTTTGCAAAAAGTCCGCTAGGTGGCCAGCGAGCCGGGCGCCTCGCGCACGCACTCGCGGCCTCCCGAACGTATATGGGCTATCATAGCAGGAGACATAAATGTAGGTACTGCTAGGAATAACAGTTTTGGATGGGAAAATCGTGCGCCAGAAAAAAAACATCATATTGAAGTTTGCATCGTCGGAATGGAACGAAAGGTTAGTAGCCCAAACTTTTTTTGGATAAACTTAGGCTACAAATAAATGAAACGTTATTTAGGATCCTTATGAAAAAAATCTAAGTTCAAGTTTATACGGCAAGGTTTTGGATGGTGAAGAAAATGAAGAAATATAAAATTTTGAAGTTTTCGTTGCGTTCCAACGATGCGAACTTCAACGTGGTCGGAAAAAATAACTTTACCGATCTCTGTACCGATCTTCATACCGATCTCTGTACCGATCTTAATGTCGATCTCCGTACCGATCTCAATACCGATCCCCGTACCGATCTCAATACCGATCCCCGTACCGATCTCCGTACCAATCTCAATACCGATCCCCGTACCGATCTCCGTACCAATCTCAATACCGATCTCAATACCGATCTCCCTACCGATCTCAATACCGATCTCCCTATCGATCTCAATACCGATCCCCGTACCGATCTCCGTACCAATCTCAATACCGATCTCAATACCGATCTCAATACCGATCTCAATACCGATCTCCGTACCGATCTCAATACCGATCTCCGTACCGATCTCAATACCGAACTCCTTACCGATCTCAATACCGATCTCCGTACCGATCTCAATACCGATTTCCGTACCGATCTTTCATGAAAATCTGACCCGTCGCCAGCGAAGGGTCGATCAGCGCCCGTCTCCGATAATCTCTCGCGGCAAGCAGTGCTCGCTTGGGTCGGTACTCGGATGGGTGACCGCTCATGCGCGGCTCGGCACTGCGTTCGGAACTGAGCGCCCATAGGCAACACTCCGGAACTCTTTTTTTTTCCACCAACCGGAAATAGCTACGTGACAAGTAGCCAAATTTCCGGGGGGGGGGGGGCACTCGATTTACACGTAAACGCGACTCCACTGTTGCACCAGCAGCCCAGTTCCACTGTAGACCCGGCCTATACGAGCATGAGCCAGGAACCTATTCGACCTCCCTCGTAATACCTCCCACGTTCCGTTTCCGACGTTGCGAGTCACGACTATCTTACCTCGCACACGCGCATCCCAGTGTAACACACTCTGAGATGTAGGGACACAGATTATTATTATTATACAGTGAGACGGAAGACTTTGATATTGTGTACGCCTCGTCCCGGGCCATATAATGTATACCATAACTCTTTTGCAAAATCTCTATCTCCCCCCCCCCCCCCCATATAACGTCCCTCTGTCTTTCTACCTGTCACGAGAGCGTGCATGACTCGTGCCAGTCCACAATCTCCCTGCTTCTCTCTCTCTCTCTCTCTCTCTCTCTTGCGCTCTCCCTTCTGCCTATGATTTGCCATGGCAGCAAATGAGTAACTGAGACTCGGTTGGTTTTCCCAAACAAGAGAGAGAGCGGAAACGAGAGAGATAATCATTTGAGAGGATCCGTACAGTTTGCTACGTGAGCGTGCCTCGTTTTGTTCCGCGTTCGTTGACTCTTCTGCGGATGTACAGCATGCGATATTGTGCCCCCCTTTTTTCCTTCCTTATTTCCTTGATATACTTTTACGTATGGGAGATTTGGCGCGGGTGATGTCCCATAGGGGAGCGGTTTCGAGATCTTTCACTCTGCCTTGTGCACATATATATATATATATATATATATATACGAACTTCCTTGTGCACCTATATATATAAATAGGTGCACAAGGAAGTTCGTTATAGGAAGAAAATATATATACACTAGCTGCCTATATATATATATATATATATATATATATATATATATACACAGGGTGAGGCACATAAAGTGTTACAGCGCAATAGCACCAAAACTATTGATCGTATCCAAAAATGTTTCAGACAAAAGTTTCAGTGTTCGAGAAGGCCGTCATACTAGACCAGCCTATTTTTTTTTATCTGTGGAGGCGCTGAAGCTCCGTCAAGGTCAACTCCACTTTTTTAAATGGAACCATGTATTTATTTTTCGATGACATTATGGTGTAGATCGCTGAATTCGTCTTTACATCGGTAATAATTTCATGGAAAAAAATACATGGTTTCATTTTAAAAAGTGGAGTTGATCTTGGCGTAGCTTCAGCGCCACCACCGATAAAAAAAGTAAGGTGGTCCAGTATGACGGCCTTCTCGAACACTGAAGCTTTTGTCTGAAACGTTTTTGGATATGATCAATAGTTTAAGCGCTATTGCTCTGTAACACTTTATGTGCCTCACCCTGTATATATATATATATATATCGTGTATCTTTTTCATAAAGTTTCCTTGAGGCCTTAGGCCACTAATGCTTTATGCAAAGTGAATTTGTAACTTTTTTAAACGAGGGGTGGGCAACTTTAAACATTATTTTTTAAGCTGCAACAACTGTTATGCGAAGTCAAAGTTTTGTATTATTTGTAGTTTAAGGACACAGTAACAAAGAATTATCAATAATAAAATAAGAATAATTGTAAGACATGCAGAGTTTTGGACCCCTAATTTAAAAATGTTTGCAGATTATTCTTATTTTGTTGTTGATTATTCTTTTTTAATGTGTCCTGAAACTAAAATAAATACAAAAATTTGATTCCATCGAGCAGTTTTTTTTTTTTATTAATTTTTTATGTTGCCGACCCCTTACTCTAAAAAACGTTATAAAAATGAATAATATAAAATGGTTCACTTTTGCATAAAGCATTGTAGGATTATTTGATAGCGAAAAACATGTCTAAAATCCCTTCACGAGATCGTGACTAATAACTTGTAGCCCAGTGTATATATATATATATATGTATATATGGTGACCTGATAATTGACGTCACAAAGGAAAATCTAAATGTCTCGTAGCAATACCTCTCCGAATCACTCCCAAGTATATTCAACGATCTTTTTTACTTTTCGAGAAAAAAGCATTTTTCATCATTTAGTCATTTAGACTAGTGTAAGTATTTTTTTGTTGTTGTCATCTGAACTCTAGCGACTGATGCTCTCAAAACGATCATTTTTTCTACTCTCGATCTAAATCTAAGGCATTTACATTGGTGTTCAGTCGCTCATTTATTTATTGCTCAACACTGCACTCCGTGACGATACCACAAGTAAAATAAAAAACCGCTACGAAAGTACATACACAAATGAGAAAAATGAAAAAACAGCTTCTTTCTCGAAAAGTAAAAAAATATCGTAGAACATAGATGGGGTTAGGGGGCTAGCCGTTATTTATTTTATTCTCTCTTGCAGAGGTTTACGAAAGAGCGAGATTGAAAAAAAATAGTTGGGTGCGTTCCGGAGTAACGTGTCCCCGGGAGTATCATCATCGCGATTAACCGCGCAGTTCTTTATTATTAGATGCTTACACTGTATATATATATGTATGGGCCACACACGTGGGACACGTAAGCGACGAACATACATGGGCGCGACTAATCTCCATAAGTGTACGAAAGCACTTACCCGGTCGATGATGAGACTTTTCGTTTCTTTTTCGTTTTTTTTTTTCGTCAACATCACAGAGTAATTCACCTCGTGGGTTTCGCCACACACGTATACAGAGAGGTACTTCGGGCAATGGAATTTACCCCCGTATTTTTTCTCTCGTCGCCTTAATATGATTAATAACAATAATAATCACTCGTATTAAAAATATATCGACGTGAAAAAAAGAGACACTGTAGCGATAATAATAACGATAGTAATTATTATTATACAAATCATTATATCGGCTTGCAAAAAGAATAAATACAACGATAATAATGATAACAATAACGCGGGAATGGGAAAAAAAATAAAATTGTGCGGCCAATGTTGACGATGAGGAGCAAACATTTCCGGCACCAACCTCGTCATCATTTGCTGCAGTATCTAATTATTTTTCTTCCCTTCCTCGCGTACAATTTCCTACGCGAGAATAATGACAACAATAATTAATATTATGATTATTGATGTTACAAAAATTTCTATAACAGTAATCATTATTGGTATTAATATATTAATACTTTTTGGTATTTTCGCTTAGTTCCATGGTGCACCCTCTAGAGGTGTTTTGACGAAGTCCCTCTCGCATAGTATTCCCTTTACAATATTAGTGTACTATTAATATATTATCATTGTATCCATTCTTTGTGCAAGCCGATTTAATAATTTGATGATGATGATGATGATGATGATATATGTATATGGATAAAATTCCGGAAAAAGAATAGATAAGTCTCGGTACTTTCGTCTATGCTTGGAACAAATATTCTGCACGTGCGTTCGAGATTGCAGGAGTGGCTTTCCTCGTCACTGACGCATTGTCGCTCCTATAATCGCTTGTCTCCGACTTCTGATTTTCTCTATTGTCACGGTACGTTCGTATATACCGTTTTATCGTGGACATACGTGCACATCCATGTATACACTGTAAAAAATTTCTGTATAAAAATTAATACACAAGTGTAGGAAGTTTTTATGAGGATACCGCTTATGAAATTTCAGATACGACTTTGAAAATCCAAAACAGGTTATTTGAAAAATGAAAGTGTAGCTCCGTAATATTAATATACTTGTGCGTTTGAAAAATAATGCACGTGTAAAGAAATAATCGCATCCAAGTATATTGAAATCAAGAACCATTTGCTGATATCAATATACGAGTGTATATTAAATTCAAGAACCATTTGCTAATATCAGCATACGGGTGTGTATTAATTTCACAGAACCAAAGTATTAGCTTTTAAAGTACACTGTAGAAAGCTTCTGTATAAAAATTAATACACAAGTGTATGATGTTTTTATGCGGACGCCGTTTATGAAATTTCAGATAATATTTTGAAAATCCAAAGCAGGTTATTTTAAAAATAAAACTGTAGCCCCGTAATATTAATATACTAGTGCGTTTGAAAAATAATGCACGTGTAAAAAAATGTCCACATCCATGTATATTAAATTCAAGAACCATTTGCTAATATCAATATACGGGTGTGTATTAAAATTACTGATCCTAAGTATTAAGTTTATTTCAGAAATTGATAATTAAGCCCACTGAAAATGTGACTCGTATTTATCCTCCTCGACGGGAGCTAGAGATAAAAAAGGTGGTTTTTGTGAAATTTCATCCTTCAACACCTGGCGGCGTAAAAAGGGAAAAATAATTTCCTTCCGGAAAGGCGAGTTTAAGAACTGCGACTCTGGCGTGGATATGGAGAGGTAACGAATTTGTGACACTCTCCGACTCGTGCACGAGTTGCAAACGCGTCTGATTTTCCCAGGACGATCGTAGCCGGTGCTCGGGTTATATCCCCGACCGAAGCTGCGAGTGGCTATGGGAAAGTGCGGAACAAGGCGCCGTCCCTCGGGCGCTACGCGAACTACGCGTGACCATCGGTCGTCGCGAGCGTCCGAGGTGGGTTGAGCGCGTTTTGTATTTGCAATACTCTGTTTTTTATATTTGAATCAATATACAACTGTTGTAATCTTTAATTTAAGGCACGGGTTGATGCAATACATTTTCCATAAATTTGCAAACTTTTCTTGGAAATTCCTTGTTGCATCTATTAAATTCTATATCCACGTTAGAATTTCATGTTCCTGTTTTCAATTTACGGTACAAGTGTCTTAAATTCAATTTCATTTACTGAGCTCGTAAAATTCAATTCTTTTGTCCCTTAAATGTAGTGTAAATTTAATATAATTTTCACGTTGTTTCATGTGATTTTCATCAGCGTTTATGAATTCTTTTTTCAATTCCAGTTTCGCACTTTTAAATAAATCTGTTGTGATCATGCATTGTACGTATCGTAAAATTCAGTTTCACATATATTATATTTTTCAGGCAGCTGTAAATAAATTTCAAACTTGTTTTTTATTTTCAATGCTCTGTTTTTTATAGTTGATTTATCATACATCTGTGGTAATTTTCAATTGAAGACACGGGTTAATGCAATACATTTTCCACAAATTTACAAACGTGTCTTTGAAATTGCACGTTCCATCTATTAAATTCTATATCCACGTTAGAATTTCATGTTCCTATTTTAAATTTACGATACAAGTGTTTCAAATTTAATTTCATCTACTGAGTTCGTAAAATTCAATTCTTTTGTATCTTAAATGTATTGTAAATTTCATATCTTTTTTTACAGTGTATGTTAAAGAAAATCTGAAACTATGTTCCATATTCGCCTCAGGTAGATTCGAGTGAAACATCTGCGCCTCTCTCTCTCTCTCTCTCTCTCTCTCTCTCTCTCTTGGGCATGTATGCGTGCGTCATTGTCCGGGGAGGCACCGAGCACACGCGTTACTCAAGAGGCTACACAGATTCGAGTGTACATTCGCGATCGGTCTTCAGCATTGCACCGAAGATAACGCGTTCCGATATCACATCCGCCAAGTTTGTATACATAATACCGATAACGTTATCGACACTCTCGACAACCAAGAAACGGAACAAAAAGAAGCAAAAAAGCACGGCAAAGCAAACAAAGAATTACGACAGTATGGCAAATTGTTTGCCCAACATTTTTTACACTCTCGCGCATATCTCGGATCTTTCAACTAAACCGGGATTACTTCGGTAGCACTTGATAGTAATAATAATAGATAATAATAATAATTTTTTTTTAAATGTATATTAAGAATTGCAGAATGATTATAACGGTGATGATGGTAACAGTTATATCAATAGCAAGAATAGAATATTAATGATTATTGTATCTGCTCACTTTGGCGAGGGGGAGGGGGGGGTTTAGCTGGTATGCATCTTGTGGAAACTCCGGCCGAGAGGGATGACCCCCTTTCGAGCCCACAAAGCGGGATGAGAATCCAGCACACGGACGATGCTCTGCGTATTAGAGAGCAACGCCTAAATCCCGAGGCGATGAGGACGTCCACGGTATTTGATAGATTTTCCCCCATTTTTATCAAGATAAAAGAAAATAATTAAAAACAAATGATTGTATCAATAGTAATAAAGAGTTCAAAGTAATCGTAATAATACTCTGGCAAAGCTGAGAATAATTATAACGATGATGATAGTCATGATAATATTGATAATAATGATAACAACAACTATCAATAATAATCATAAAACGATCAGAGCAATAATAACAACACTAGTGACAATAAGCATGATAATAATCATAACGATGATAATAATGATGACAATTAATGAGAATGATGATGATAGTGATAATATTGACAATAAGTACAACAACAACAAGAACAACAACAAGAACAACAATAATAATCATTTGAGCGCTCAGGATAACAATAACATTAACAAAATGCTCATATTAATAATTACAATAATGAAAATGATGATCATGATGATAATGACAACATAGTTAACAATCTTACGGATTACGTGATGTCGATCCTGTGGAGCAAAATAATGGATGGGTGCCTGGAAGACTAAACGAAGGCGACAACAGAAAAGATCGCGGGCACGAGTAACAAACGGATTTTAAGGAAGCTTTCCAGTGTGACAGCCCGAAAAATCGCTGTTTTTCGCGATTTTTTTTTTTAAAGAAAAAATAATCTAATCGGTCTGGTTTTTTTTTTGTATATTAATTGGGTATTGAAGAATACAAAACAATTTTTTAAAGATCGATTTATTTATTAATTAATATCTATAAAAATGATGAAACAATTGTTGAAGAAAATGCACTTGGATGTGGTGTCCACGTTGGGGGTCACAATTTTGATCTGAAAAAAAAAACACAAAAAAATTATTGATCGGTATATAATTGGCTTTCGTGCTCCGGAGGCTTTTTTTTTTTTTTTTTTTGCAAAAATGGCGCCGGTTTGAACAAAAAGTATCGATTTTAGCATTTTTTTTGGCAGTTTTTTTACAAAAAAATAGGAAGATGTCAAAAAAGAAAAAAGCTTCCATAGCACGATAAACAATGACGTTAAGAATATTGTGTAAAAAATTCAACTCGATAGCTTTAAAACTCTGCCCTCCAAGTTGGACACCGTTTTGAAAAATGCTGTTTCGAGAAAAACGCGTTCAAAGTTTCGCTGTAGCTGTAGCGCTCCGTTGCCTTCTTCCAAGAAATGCTGTACAGTAACCGAAATAATCTGAATTTCGGCATGAAAATTTCAGGGAATATTCGGAAGAGTGTATACTATTCGATAAAGCAAAAAAAAAAAAAATCGATTTTTTGAAAATTTCACACTGGAAAGCTCCCTTAAGGGAAGGGAATTGTCTGTAGAGCATGCAAGGACAGTGGTCCAGTCTGAAGTAATGTGAATAACAGCTCCGGGCTGGTTTCGGGCGTACTGGGAGATATGTGTTTAGTGGGTAGGGACGGTTGACTAGCCGCCGAGTTCTGCACTCGACGGAACACCACCACGGTGGCCCATCGGTAGTGCGTCAAAGCATTCACAGACCCGTTGAAAGACGAAAAAGTTATCTTATTGATGCGGGATACAAGGGAATAGGGATTCCGATGAAAAGGAATACCGGCGGGTTAGATAGAAGAAAATCATGGGTTTAAAGCGTTACCCCCACTTGTAGGGCAAAAAAAGGCCTTTTTCATGAATTTTTTTAAAGAAAACTACAAAACTTTTTTAATCGATCAATCTACCATCTTAAAGAACACATCTTGAAGAACTTTCAGTAATTTTTTTATCGAAAAATATTACATTGTTTAGTGGCAAATAGCCGTCAATGAAATAATGTTTTTATATACACGGTTTGCGGTGACCAACATTGCGGCGAAGTGGATCACCTGAAAAAAAAAATGCGGATGGATTTAGTCAAATATAAGTATAAACTAGTCTTTAATCGAAGGATTTTAAAAAATATTCATTTTTCACAAAATGGCGGACAGTCAAAGTTAATGGTTCGATTTTAACGAAAAAAAACGGCCGTTTTTTGGCTGTAAAACGGCCATTTTTTTCGAAAAAAAAAATCGAACGATTAAAGACTACATTTTTATGTATTAAATAAGCCTGCAAAATTTCAAGAAGATCGGTTCATTAGTGTTCGAGTAATCTTGGTCACCGACTTCAGAAATGCCATTTTGAGAAAAACGCGTTTAAAGTTTCAATTTCAGTTCTTCAATTCACGGATTCTTCTCTTTCAACGCTCATATCTCAGTCAATTTTGTTCGGATCGACTCGAAGTTTTCAGGACATATTCTCAGATACTTATACTTCAAAAAAATGCAATAAAAAAAATCGATTTTTTCAAAATCGCAAGTGGGGGTAACCCCTTAAAAGAGGAGCGATGGTCGAAGAAACGTCCGAGGGAAGAGGCGAGAGGGATGCAAGACGGGAACGAGAAGTGGAAGAAGCCATGAACCAGACAGGAGAGGGACCTATAGGTGGCACAGTCAGGAGACGTAACAATGAGGAATGGGCGATGAAAACAAGAGTGCAATTAGACAAATGAGATGAAATATGAGAGAGAAATGAGATGAAATGAGAGAAATATGACAATGTAGAAAATACAGCGAAACGGAGAAAATTGAGAGATCAGGAAAATAAAGACAGGAAGAAAGAGCTGGGGGAAAGAAAGTGTAAGGGGAGAAATCAGAGAATTACAGGCAAGGACGATGGGTGGGGAAGGAGAAGAAGGATCCTTCAGGCCTACGAGATACAGAGTGTGCAGTAGAGGAAGAGGAGACGCAGACGTATATATGGGAATGTGAGGAAGCAAAGTCACAGATTCAGAAGGAAGCGATAAAGAAATTTCAAGGATGGGCGGGATAGCAGAGGGATCGATCGGGGCCCTAGAAGGGAAGGAAATAGTTGGAGAAATGTGTAGCGCAGTGAGACAGTTCGGGGAGCTAGCAAGGAAGAGGGTAGATAAGAAAGGGCGAGAAGACTAGCAATAAAAAATAGAAAATAAGAGTAGGAATAAGTGGTACCACGGAATGTGGAGGGAGGAAAAAAAACAGACATACCGTTGTAAAAGACATAATATAAAAAGGAAACTATATACATGGGGAATAAATTTATGAGGCTGTACATGTAGAATAAACTGCTACTAATTAGTAATCATAAGAATTGCTAATTTTCATGATTTTTTTTGAAAGGAAATATTTGTTCGCCATTTTTTAGACTGGGGTATGTTTTATTATTACATTTCGCTGTTACATGGTATTTCATTAATTAATCTTTAAAAGTAGCGGAGGTATGGCACGGCCTTCTAAACCGGTTGCGCCGGATGTTGTCAGACGGCGTGACATGTAGCGTCGACGGGATTGATCTGACAAGATAAACCAACAAAGATTGTTCTTTCATTAACACTCATACGCAGAATATGAACCAAGAAAAAGTGAGAAATGTTATAAATTGATGAAATGGTATGCTTTGAAACAAAAAGATTGAATTCTTCAAAAAACATGGCTGCCTTTGGCAGTAAAAAATATTTTTTTGGTTTTCAAGAATATTTAGGGTCATGTTTTAGACAATAAGGTTAGAAAGATGTATACCAAAATTCAATAGAATCGATCGATTGGTTTATTAGCCATACGTCACGTCAATTGCGAAAATGCTGTTTAGAAGACCGTGTCAAACCTCCGCCATTTTTAAAGATTCATTAAAAAAATACCATGTAACGGCCAAAAGTAGTTATAAAACATACCCTAAGTCTCAAAAATGGCGCTAAAATCTTTCCTTTAAAAAAAAATCATGAAAATCGGCGCCTAAAGGGATCTTTCCCCTCAATAATAATAACAACGATGACAATGATCATAACAACAACAATAAGTTCAATTTGTCCACAATCCACGCAGAGTGCACTCTCACCATCCTCCAGGGGAAAAGCAAAAAAAAACAAACTCGTACCCTTACCCCGTAGACCCTCAATTCCCAAATCATGCACAGCCGAAGCTGAAGACTAAATAAGTAAAAGAAAAGTCAATTCAAAGTTCTGTTTTTCCTTCTATCTATCTACAAGGGATATAGAGCACACTCCAAAAAAAAATAAGTAGAATGAATTAACTCTTTCGATGCATTCGGTGCATCGTCGTCGTTCGCGATGTTTCCGCGTAGATAAATTGTTCGCGAGAGACGCATAGGCGGAAATTGTTCGCGATCACGCTCTCCGTGTCCGACTCGCGTGTCTCGCACACTATACGCCCCGAATCTCCTTCGCGTCATCGTCCAAGGATCCGCGCTGTTCTTGCCCCCCCTCCCCCACACACAAGCCGTGGATCTAGGCCGTCGTCGTGGCGACGTATTTTATATAGCCCATGGCCATCGACGGGGAGGATGTAAAGGCACCATCGAGCGCGCGAACGCAAAAGGAAAAAAGGACGACACATACACACACATATATATATATATTAGTAGAATTAATTCTGAACACTTTTAATTTTTTTCATTTTCGCGTTTATCGATTATTTTACGTTATGATCACTTATTTTTTATATTCTTATCAAAGTAGGCTTATTAAGGCGAATATTAAGTAGAAACATTATAGATGAAGGTATATATATATGGCGTGTGTCTGTGTGTATGTGTGTGTATGAATTAGCACGTGTGCCAGTTCAATTCGACCTCCAAATACCTATCCGACGACCGAACGATCAATGATAATATGAACAAGGATAGATACAATAATAATCATGATTATTATCATATCAGTAATAATGATAGATATAATATATTCGTTAACAGTAATATATACGAACAATGTGCAATAATACATATAGTAATAATGATCACAACAGTATCGATAAATAATACGAACGAAAATTAGTAACAATAATATATATGTATACACGGAGAGAATTTTTAAGTATTTTTTACGGTGAAATCTCCGTAAAAATTACATTAAAAATTTGAAACCGGTGACAAATGTGCACATAGTTAAAAATTGACACTAGCTTTTAATATTTTGCTTTCATTTATGTAAAAATTTAAGCAAGTAGCATAATTTTTTACATTTCTTTCAGTAAAAATTCTGACACATTCTCATGTAGAATTTTAACAATGGGCTGCCTCAAACATTCCAAGTTTCCACAGTGAAAATAACCTGGACAAACTTGAAATTTCTAAAATCCCTAGCGAAAAATTAATTCCCTATGATTAAATAAATACTCTATATACTGTATTTCTGAACATTTGTGTTCTTGATTGCTACTTATTTTAGCATATCATCTTTCCGTACCATTGTAGACGTCCTTTATCGAAGTTTCTTTTCACGTTTCTTTGTTTTCTTGCGTAGAACTGCGTAGAACACGTTAGACTGCACGAGACCACGAGGCTTTCTTGGCCCGTGCTTCGTACTATAACGCGCATGCGCGGTACCGCTGTTGCTAAGCAACGCGGGTCGGCGTCGTTCGTGCTCGTCATACTGCGTCATACACAAGCGCACTCTCACAGCTTGCGTTCACGTATACGCACGCTCACACGCAGAGCTCACGCGTACGGTCAGGCGACCTAGCCCTAACTGATTTTACTATAAAGAACGTAAAATTCCGGTGGACGCACGGAAAATTTCGGCTTCCTTTTTTAAATTTTTATGGAAAACACGCAAATTTCTCAATGTTCCACTGAAAAATTTCATTTATATTAGCACTTTTTTAACTTATTGTCGTAATCTTTACGTTTCATGAAATTTTACTATTAATTTCACTAGAAATTCTGGAATATATTTTAAATTTCTGTTACGCAAAAGTAAATTTTGATTCATTTCCATGAAAATTTATAATTTATTTCCTAAAAACCTGAAGAATTGCACATTTGTCACCGAGTTACTGTGATTTCACAGTAAAAATTACTTAAAAATTCTCTCCGTGTATAAATAATTGTTACCAAGTAACAGCCATAGTCGATCATTTTGCTCGATACAGAGTCGAAAACGCCTTTTGGAATTTGCCACTTAGATTTATGTAGCGTGGGATATTTCCAAAAACTATAAACCGCCATAATTTCCTTGATTTTCGAGCCACTAAAAGCTAGCTTACTGAAAAAAGGGATAATAAACTTTGAAAAACACTTTTATTAATTATACGTAGCTGAAAAAGTTTTTCAGTGGTGGAAATAGCCAAGAAGTCGCGTGTTGTGATTCGAGTTGGTAAAAGAGGGAAGTAGAAACGGCGCGACATGGTCCGCCGGTGCTGCGCCAAACAGAGAGTGAAGAGATAGACGCGCGAGCGCGAGACGCCCAGTGGAAACGGAACGCCGCGTAGCGGAATAGATTTTACAAAAAAATATGCATACGACTGTTGGGTTACGGAAAAAAGGGATGAATTTTCGTAGATTGATACTTGGCCGTGTAGTTTGGGCTTAGCTGGATTCTCGGCGAATATATAGATATACACTGATGGTCTAACGTTTTCGGACACTTCGGATAATTGCCAAACTTTCGATCACTTTGGATAATTGCAAAATTATGTTAGAACAATATAACTCATTATCTACAGCTATATAGCATCTTCGTAAAATAATAAATGAAATGAATTATATTATTCTATTAATTGGCAATTATCCAGTGATGAAAAGTTTTGCAATTATCTGAAGCGTCCGAAAATTTTTGGCCGCCAGTGTATATGGGGTTGAAGTTTGCATAGTTGGAATCCAACGAAAATTCTCTACAATTTCTTATTTTCATTATTGTCCAAAATCATACTTTGTAAATTTGTAGTAGATGGCTACATACGAATCCAATAGAATGTTTGCATGGTCACGGTTGTTACGCATATGGAAAACAGGGAAAACCGGAAAAACTCCGAGAATTTCTTTCCTTCAGGAATAATCAGGGAAAAGTCAGGGAATTTAGAAAATGTTTCGGCATTTCTCCAGAATTTACTTTTAGCAAGAATTACGAGGAATGCAACCAACTTGAAAAAAAAGCCGGAAGGTATGAAAATAAATATCTTTATATTTTTTTCAATTTTTATATTACTTATTACTATGAAAAAAAAAGTTGCTCCAGTGCCAAACATTGCAAATTTCAAAAGCCAAAAACTAATTTACTCTAAAGCTCTGTGCATTTGCATTCGATGTGCCGAAACACAACCACACAATTATTATTGTAGATAAGTGTTTATATTAATTTTTTATTTATTGGCACCTTTTTTATGTATTGGCATATTTTTTATTTATTGATTGGCACCTTTTTTATGTATTGGCATATTTTTTATTTATCATTTATTTATTGGCATATTTATTATTTATTTTCACTTATTGGCACCGACATAAAAATGTCTACAACGAGCAAAAGGCTCTGTATTTCCTCCGATGTATTTTTTTTTCACTTTACTATGTCAACATTATTTTTCGTATTTCTATTTTTTCAAATAGCATTCTAATATTAAACATTTTAATACAGTCGATGAAAAAATAAAATTATGTTCTTTATTGGACCACAATCTCTCTGAAATATTTTCAAAAGCTGGAAAAGTTAGAGAATTTCTGAGTCATTGATGCGTAACAACCATCGTGACTTTCGTAACTCAAATCTGCTGAACGATATTCGCGGCAAAAAAATAGTAATTTTCCTTGCATTCCAACGATACAAACTTTAACCTCATATATATATATATATATATATATATATATATATATATATATATTGTACGATAAAACGATACAAAGACGACGCGCAATGACTCTCCTAAATTCTTCACGGTGCTCTCGTTGTCGTCTTCGTGCCCAGCGACGATGAATGACGAGAAACCCTTGATTCGTTGTCCGTATCGCCGGTAAAGAGAGACAGAGAGAGAGAGAGGTTGGGTGGCCGGTTAGGAAAGCGGCCGGGCGGGCGGGGATGGGTTAACGGGCTAGGCCAGAGAGGATGAAGAAAAAAGAGACTATTTCCGCTCCGTGGACCGGAAAAAGTAGAGACCGGGCAAGAGACACCCCACAGGGCCGAGGAACAATTACACTCTGCTTGTTACGAGTAGGATGGATATACGTGCCATGTATATACGTGTTTACTCGTGGACTTACGGTACAATCGGCAACGGGCGATAAATCCAGCCAAGAACTTGACGACGGTATCTAAATGGCGTTTCCTTCGCGTTTTCCGGGTGTACACACACACACACACACACACACACACACGTGATGACAATTATAAGGTGGTCGTATGCTATTCAAATGGCCGAGCCTTTTTTCGTTGCCGTGCTTTAAAAAAACGATTTTTTTTCTTCGATTTTTCGTGGTAAAACGACATCATTATTGTCAATGACGAATGAACAAAAAGTGTTAAGAAGAAAAACGTCCGTCAAGACTAAACTACTATTAAGGATGTTGAGTCCCTGTGAAACATGTTAATGCTAATTGTCCAATAAATAGCTTCTTAATCGTCATGAAATTTTTACACGACATCCTGAATACTTCATGTAAAAACATACAAAATTTTCAGAATTCTATCATCATTACTTCAACCTCCTTAAGGGTTGAAATAAAAAATGATAAGAAAATTCGGAAAATTTGGTATGTTTTTGTATGAAGTATTTAAGAGGTCGTGTTAAAATTTCACGACGAATAGGAAGCTCGTTATTAAAAAATTAACATTTTGTTGAGAACAATTTTTAAAAGAAATTGAAAAAAAAAATTCAATAAACTTCGTTTTGTTTGGGTTGCTTTCAGTATATTGTAGATATTACAAAATTGAGAGGTCAAAAAAAAACTTATTGCAAAGTTACATCAGTTTCCATAAGACAGCATTTAATTTGTGAATGTTGATTGTTCAGTAACGAGCTTCCTAATTGTCGTGAAATTTTTACACGACCTCTGAAATACTTCATATAAAAACATACCAAATTTTCAGAATTTGATCATCATTTGCGATTTGGGACTCAACATCCTTAAACTGAATAAGTGTACCAAATTTTTTGTCAATCCATTCATTAGATTTCGAGAAATAATGTAGGCCGTTTTGAAAAACATAGTTTCGAGAAAAACACTTTTAAAATTTCACTAACAGGTCCATCGTTGTAATCATAAGTTTACCTTCAATCTGCTATTTCTAAGAATAAGAATATAGCATAAGTAATGATACTATACTCTATAGTATAATTATAGTATAATATAGTATATATATTATATATACTATACTCTATAGTATAATTATAGTATAATATAGTATATATATTATATATACTATACTATACTATATACAATAATGTAGAGTATACATAGTATATATATTCGTATGCTATATAATGCAGCATAAGAATATAATAGTAATCTAGAAGAGGGTCCATATGTTGGATATTCCTCTTCAATTTGAGTTGCTTCAAGCCATGAACATGTTCATCATGGTCACAGCAGCCTAATCCCTTAATCGAAATAAATTCCATTGTTTCACATTGAAATTCGTTTTTGATCATTTTTTTTCCTCGATGATCGGATTCACAAATAAAGTTTTCCAGGAGCGTTTCGTATTCGGAATTTTATTATCTTCACATTCGCGCACTTAAAATGGAATTTTGCTCTTTCCCCCGAATGCTCAATTTTTTCTGGCGAATACTACTCGTCGCAAAAATACGCTATATTTTTTTCCGAAGAGGACTTGGAAATCCATTGAAGATCATTATTCTCTCGGTCGCAAAATTTTCGCCCAAGACCCTTAAAAACGTTGAGGTGTTGCACGTCAACGTGTCAAATTTTTTTCAACCGATTAATGCTGTAAAAATTCACGCGAACGGTATCGTGTCTTTTTTTAAAGAGATTCATGACCTCAATTCCCCAAAAAGGCTTCGGATAATGACCAGAATAGAGAAATTAAAAATTAAGAAAAAAATCGTTGCGTTCCAACGATGCAAACTTCAACCTCATCAAAACCCACGTAACAATCTTATAATTGTCACCCGGTAAGGCCAAACGTGCGATTTGCGTTATTTATATTTACATTTGCTAAAAATATTTACACGTTTTTTTCACGTATCTTTTTTTTTTCTCTCGAAAACCTTCCACGCCTTTGGTCCCTCGGGGCTTTTTTTAGCGCATCACGAAGCGTGACCAAAACACAAACGAGCAATGAAAGAGATTCGACCGGAAAGGAGCCGACAAGAGAGGAGAGAGAGAGAGAGAGAGAGAGAGAGAGAGAGAGAGAGAGAGAGAGAGAGAGAGAGAGAGAGAGAGAGAGAGAGAGAGAGAGAGAGAGAGAGAGAGAGAACGCCGAAAGCTCGGAAAACAAGAGAAATTGATATTCTTCCGGAACGAAAGATTCAATAAAATGCGCTGCACGTTCCATGTGAATGCGTATCATCGATACGCGAAGATCAAAGGACGGCGGGAAAACGTGCAGTGAGAGCACTTCGCAGCTGTGCGATGAATTAGACAAAAAAATACTAGAACAAAAAACAACAAGAAACAACAACTATGCAAGAATGATGAGCGTCAAAGAGTTTGGCCGGGCGGAGGAGTATTGGTAGGGTGCGGAGGGGTGGTGGTGGCGATGGTGATAGAAGCCGTGGTTACGGTTGACCGAGCTTACAGTTGGTACCGAAACGTTCAGTGGAGCATGACCCCGATGAAATCTAACACGAATCTTCATTCCTGTCTCATATATATATATATATATATATATATATATATATATATATATATATATATATGTTTATGAAGAGGTACATATGGCGACCGAATGTACATATGGTATAACGAGTATACAAAGGTTTACAATAATCATTAAACGTGTACAAATCTATTGATATTCATATGTACACGCAATAAACACCGATATCCTCGAGTTTAGATTTTGTGAGTACAACGGTTCAAACCGGAACCTCGGTAATTTATGTACGGTCACTTAATAGGTCCCGGTAAGATATGCGATAAATTACCCGGACCTGTTATGTAACAATACATAAAGCATCAATCAGGTGGGTAGCATTATTATTATTATTGCACCAATTAGAAGCAATTGTTTTTATTATTATACAAAATAAAAAGGATACAAAATTTCGCACGTTAATACTGCGCTCTATTTTCGTTCACGTACATACAAATAATAAAGAAAACATTGATAATAATAAAATATGATAAAGAAGGTTTATAAAGGAGGCTTTTCTGCTTATACTTTATTTTTTATTTGGATGTTCACCCAAGTTTCAATTGCAGGAATGTTTCGCCGTGATAGGTCCGGATTCCTTTCCGTCGCCTCTTGACTTTTTTAAAATGAAGGTAGTCTTCCTTTTTCAATATTTTTGCCGAATTCTCTTGAGGCTATCGTTTTTTTCCTTCTAATTCCATCCTACACGCTTTCCGGTTTCGTAGGGTGAACCTTAAAGAAATTGGATTAATTACATTTATTTCCGTGGGCGTATTAAAATATAATATAAAGGAGGATTTTCTGCTTGTACTTTTTTTAAATTTGGTTGTTCACCCAAGTTTTAATTGCAGCAATGTTTCGCTGTGAAAGTTCCGGATTTCTTTCCTTCGCCTCTTGAATTTTTTAAAATGAAGGCAGTTTTCCTTCTTCAATATTTTCGCCGAATTCTGTTAAGGCTATCGTTTTTTCGTTCTGATTCCATCGTACACGCTTGCAGGTTCCGTATGGTGAACCTTAAACAAATTACATTAAAGACATTAATTTCCGTGGGGGTAATACTATTCAGTCGTACTATTAGGAAATTCTTTCTCATTTGATAAAAAACTGGAATTCACTATATTCAGAAGTGATTAAAATATTACGGGCCTCAAACATATTGTTTTTGTTCTTCTTACATGATCGAGTTCGTCGTGACTTTTCGATTTTGTTGTGGTTGAGATCGTGATGAAGCGAAGAGTCGTCAGATGGGTCGTGGAGCGTCTCTACTATCTCATTCGGGTTTTCCTTTTGACTGTACTTCATCGGTTTTAGAATTTGCATTTATTTCTGCGTTTGTCCGTGCTCTCTCAATCTTCTTTACTTCTATAATTGGTTATAAATTTATACCACAGCTATATTTCTTTTAGCATGTTCCATAAGAGGAAGGCGGAAATTTGACGACCTCGCGCTCAAACACATGACGGATTTACAACAATAAAAAAACACTTTGCAGCGTACATCGATATGTAATGGTAAATTCGGGGACCGAATGGATCTGATTTGTGGAGTATATAACTTGTGGACCCGGCAAAAACCTTTGCGATGAAGAATATTCTTAGTGCGTATATCCTCGTGTAATATTCCATACCATTATCCGTGGCAGAATGTTTAAAATGGGGACCATAGTGGTTAAAATAAGTTTAAGTAAGATCCTGAATTTTGTATTGACGGAGGGGCACAGAAGAGCGTTTTGTAGGATAAGAACTTCTAATCTGGATTTAAAAGGTTTCGGGGCACTATTAAATCTAAACTAGAAGTTATTTTCGTACAAAGCGCTCAAATAAATTTTATAGCTCAAATGGCAAATCTTACAATTTTTATAACATAAGCAAATTCTCTTCTATACCTCTCCGTCAATGCAAAATTCACTATATTATTTTAACATTACTTGCGCTTTGTGGTTGTGTCATATGTTCGCAACCTACAGATTTCTATACGGTCCCCATCTTGACCGTTCTGACAAGGGTACTGGTATGCACCTTTATACGTGTATATACTTCAGCAGATTCTTTATTGTAAAGGTTTTTTCTGGGTCCACATGTCATGTACTTATCCATTCGGTCTCTGAATTTACCATTACATGTCGATGTTCGCTACACAGTGTATTTTTTTTGTGATTCCGCCATTGTTCTGAAGGAAAGGTTATAAAATGTTCGCCTTCCTATTGTGGAAGATGCAAAATGAAATGTAGCTGTGATATAAATGTATAAAAAAATGTAGAAGCACAGAAGATAAAGAAAAGCATGCACGAAAGCAGAAAGAAGCCAAGGTGTAACATTATGACAGCGTTCATCGTGCGTCGAAATAATTCTATTTTTTAAAGTTAACTCTCCCAGTAAAACTACTTAATGGAGTCTATACTATACAAGACATTAAAATATACAGAATAAAGAACATGCTACAATGGCAAAAGACTAAAAAAAGCAAGTGAAAAAAATTGATAGACATGAAAATCTTTTTAGCTATTGAACCCTTTGTCACTTTCAAAAAAGTAATATCTATCCAAAATGTTGTTAGGATTTAGATGTCATAGCCTACCGTATAAGCTCAATTCCAATGTTCGTTGCTTTTTGTTAGTCATTCTTGTATCGTGAGAAAGCGTAAAAAAAATCTTGTGCAACTTTTTCATTGCAGTTTTTGCAATCATGCCAAATTATTAAAAGCTTTTGGGGCACTATTAATAATTTGGCATTATTTTAAAAAACGTAATAAAAAGTCGCACAAGTATTTTCCTCACATTGATGTGATCCAAAGATAACTAACAAAAAGCACCAGATAATGGAATTGTGCTTCTACGACGGTCAGGGATAACCGCTAAATCCTAACAACAACGTATTGGATAGTTGAACCTTTTACGAGTAAAAAGTAACTAGTTTTACTGGGAGTGCCAAATAAAAAAAAATAATAATTTCAACGGACGCTCAACGCTGTGACAATGTTACACCTTGGCTTCTTTTTGCATTCGTCCGTGTTCCTTTGATCTTCTTTGTTTGTATAATTTGTTATACACTTATATCATAGCTATATTTCGTTCAATAAATTGGGCATCAGTGCATGCTCTTTAGATAAAGTTGCGCAATAAAACGTATCATAATTTCCAGCCTCTATAAAACGAAACATTCGGCTCTTCGTATGCAATTCGACTTAGCGACGTTTCACTCTATCTTAAATACGCATTTTTTGTAGGGTAACTTCGATTCTGTAGGAAGTTAATAATTGGCCGTATGTGTAGAATATCTGCCAATAACAACAGTTGAAGAATAAATGTCAGGATATTATAACTAGTTACGATTCATTCAATTTTTTTTTCCAGCATGATCGCAGATACGAGCGTGTTTTTTGCCGCTCTTTTTAATATTGTACCCCGTGTTTTATCGTTGGGTTGTTTATTGACAAGAACATTTATTGTAAATCAAATAACTCATTCAGCGAAGTTTAATTAAATCGGATAACTTGTATAAATAGAATGAAATGCATTTATTACCTACGTAATATTACCCATAATGATCAGCTAGACAAAAATCAACATCGCATTCATCATATACGAACCTGTATTTTTAGTTGACGCGTGATCCTTTACGTCTTCTAACAGAAGTTCTTTTTCGTCGTTTTTTTCACCTTGGTATTCATATGTTTCTTTCAATTTTAACAGTTCTTGCTTATCCGCTGGAAATATTTACATTTACATACGATTAAACGTAAATTCTTTTTAGCCTCTCGTGAAAAAATTGTACATAGTATGCGCAATTAGTTAACTCGGCGGTAAAATTAATTTCCGTACTTACCGTTAGCCGCCAGTACAGTGCACTCAAACCGGCCTCCTTTGTACCGAACAATAGGTTTATTCTTATTTTTTCTTAAATCTTGTTCCTTGCAAACGTAATACGACTCAGAGGATCGGCGCCGAACTGAGATTTAGCATACACTAGGATTCAACACCGAGTGACATGTCAGTGTATAGTAGTGTAGTTTACAAAAATCTGTCAACACTGGGTTTCAAATACAAATCATAATTCTATAATGTACATTTGCGAGTGTGCATGAAGAAGGGTAAATATCGGGACCACTGATGCCGTAAAACTAGAGATCAAACTGATAATAGCCGTCGAAGCGGAAATTTGGCAACTCGGCCTTCAGAACAAAGACGGTCCTAGGATGTACGGATTCACCGAAAAAACTTTGTAGCGTACATCGATAGGTAATGGTAAATTCAGGGACCGAATGGTACTGGTATCCACCTTTACTTGTGGACGTACGCACTGAAAATATTCTTTGTCGTGAAGGAACCATTCGGCCCCTGAATTTACCATTACATATCGATATATGAGTTGTGAACCCAGGAAAAACCTTTACGACAAAGAACATTTTCAGTGCGCACTACCACGAGTAAAGGTGGATACCAGTACCATTCGGTCCCTGAATTTACCAATACATACCGATATATGAGTTGTGGACCCGGGAAAAACCTTTATGACAAAGAATATTTTTAGTGCGTACTTCCACGAGTAAAGGTGCATACCAGTACCATTCGGTCCCTGAATTTACCATTACATATCGATATATAAGTTGTGGACCCGGAAAAAACCTTTACGACAAAGAATATTTTCAGTGCGTATTTCCACGAGTAGAGGTGAATACCAGTACCATTCGGTCCCTGAATTTACCATTACATATCGATATATGAGTTGTGGTCCCGGGAAAAACCTTTAGAACAAAGAATATTTTCAGTGCGCATTTCCACAAGTAAAGGTGGATACCAGTACCCATGCCAGAACGGTTAAGATGGGGACGGTACGGAAGACTTTGTTTGGATTTGCGATCGTAGAGAAGGCTGTGCGTTACGAGTTTACGGCATAACCGCGAGGTGCAAACGATTCTTAAAATAAAATACTAAATTTTGCATAGATAGAAGACTACAGGATAAAAAAATTGTATATTGTAAAGAATTAAAGATTATCTATTTAAGCTATAAAAATTATTTAAGCATTTTGTACGAAGAGAACGTGTAGTTCAGATTTACAAGTTTTTGGGGCAATATGCATAATTTTGCATTATTAAAAAACAATATAATTAAAAAGTCGCACAAGCATTTTCCTTACATACCTAGGATACACGAATAACTAACAGAAAGCGATAGACATTAGAATTGTGTTTCTACGAAGGTCTTCTACTAGATCCTCTTCTACCAAATGAGTTATATTCATTATATTTGGACGAAAAGATGTTAATTTTGACAGTTGCTGGACAAGCATCGGCTTGGCGCGATAAAAATCATCATAATTTGCAGCCTTTATAAATCGAAACATTCGGTTCTTCATTTGCGAATTGAATTATCGACGTCCTACTCTGATTACTACTGGTAAATTCTGGGACCGAATGGATAAGTATGATTTGTGGACCTAGCAAAAGCTTTTACAATAAAGAATATGCTTGCGTATATCGACGTGTGAAGGTGCAAACCAGTACCCGCGTCAGAATGTTTAAAATGGAGACCGTAAAAAAGACTGTAGGTACCGATTTAACGGCACAACCGCGAGGCGCAAGTAATTTATAAATAAGATCCTAAATTTTGTATTCACGGAGGGGTGCAGGAGCTTTTGTTTAGGTTATCAACATTTTAAGATTACCCATTTGAGCTATAGAAATTATTTGGGCCTTTCCTACGGATAGATCGATTATTTTAAATTTGAAAGCTTTTGAAGCACTGTTAATAATTTGGCATTATCTAAAAAATGTAATAAAAAAGTCGCACAAATATTTTCATTACATTCCTACGATACAAGAATGACTAACTGAAAGCAACCGACAATGGCGTTTTGCTTCTACGATTTTCAGACTACTACAGGTAAATTCTAACAACAACGTATTGGATGAATTGAACCTTTTGCGGGTAAAAGCTAGAGTGACGAAATTTTCAATAGCTAAAAGTATATTCATGTCCATCTATTTCATTCATTTGGCTTCTTAGTCTATTCTCATCGTAGCATGTTCTTCATTCTGTATATTCTATTTTTTGTGCAGTATTGGCTTGACTAACCAATTTCACTGGGAGTGTTAAAATAAAAACAAAATAGGTTAATTTCAACTCATGGTCAAGGCTACCATAATGGTACACCTCGTCTAAAACAGAATCCCCTTCGTTTTGGTTCTGATGCACATGTGTAGGAGAAGTACAGCCTTACTGAGCATGCAATGGTGCTTACCGGTACCACGATTCCTTTATAAGGGTCAATTCAGGGACCGACCGAACAATGATATTATTTTTTCACCTAGCACAAGCTGGTATGATAAAAAATTCTTAACGCATACATCCATACATAACAGCAAATGCCAGTACGAGTCGCTTTGGCGATCTTTTACTGATCATCACCGATCTTTTACGGTTTTGCGTCCTCTGTAGAGCACGAGTCACTTTCATCAAGTTATCGATAGTAACGCCACCGAAAAGCCAGTAAAATATAGCTCCATGTATTGACACGTAGATTCTAAAGTTTCCTTATTCTTTCGTGCGAATGGGATACAGTAGTGTATTGCTAAGGAGTGGCTACATCAACATGAATTATAAAAGGTTTTCTTAAAAAATAAAAATTGTGAATATACAAACGTGTCGGAGGCGTCAGATCATAAGAAGAGGAAAAAGATACGAGAAATCATGGAGTACTCCTAAGTTTTTTTTCTTTACTTGTTAATTACAAGTTGTGTACTTATTCATTCTATTATTTTACATCTTAGTCCGAAAATTTACGTCTAGCCATTTCTGAAATAGATTTTTATACTTAATTTTGCCAAATTGGTTGATGATTCTCATTATTTTACATTAACAGTAGAACGATTTTCATGTATTGATAATTACATGTATTTTATATTATTTTAAAGGATATTTATTTGCGGGTATGGTTAAATTACCACCACATCGGTTACATTCTCGATGGTCCTCATTAGTACCTTTGAACCTACAATACGATCGGTCCCCATGATAGCCTTTGTACCTAAGGAAAATTCTGGGACCGGTACCAATATTGACCATCTCATCTAAAAAAATAGCGGGACGGTCCCAGTATGTGCCAAATGTCCGCATATGTACCCTTAGCCCCTGAAACGGTACCGGTATGAACCTCGCCATAAACATATATATATATATATATATATATATATATATATATATATATATATATATATATATATATATACACACACACATATATACATACACATATATATATATATATATATATTTATTTATTTATTTATTTATTGCGCAACGGCGCAACATCGTGGCCTCTACCCCACCACCCACGCCTCTTGAGCCTCCTCGTGCTTCACGTCGAGCCTCGGCTGATACAGCTGGACTTGTCCGGTGTTATTGGACGACGAGTCAGCTGTTTTTCGGGCTCGATCGATGACACGTGAGTAATTATGCACCGTGTCCGACGAGCGGAAGACCTTTCTCTCTCTCTCTCTCTCTCTCTCTCTCTCTCTCTTTCTCTCTCTCTCGTTTTTGTTGTATCGAAGACTAACTGCGTTGTAATTAATAAATACAGGAGACGTATGATGTCGAAGTATGGAACGTTGGAACGCAACGAAAGTTCTTTTTTTACATTTTATTTTCCTTGATTTCATTATTATAAAAGATCTTTTTTAAATCGGTTTACATAGTAAATCTCTAAGTTAGTATATTAAAGTCACTACTGCAACGGGTCGAAAAAGATTGTTTTTTTTTTTCAATTCTTTTTTGTCTACTGGGTAATTTATTTGGCAGTCGGAAAAAAGATGCGGTATTAAGCATACGTTGAACTTGTATCGTGTAAATTTGCACTTACAGAAATTGAAAGTTTACTACGTTATTGAGGTATACATAGAGCCTGGGTATAAAAAGTGTGGCCCGATGACCAGATCGATAACTTGACACTGTTTGGTCTGGAAAGTTGAAATAAAAAAGGTTTATAATCTATATGAATGTCGTGCTCATCTTACGTGACCGTTTTTTCGAATAATAATAACAACAACAACAACAACAATAATAATAATAATAATAATTATTATTATTATTATATTAAAGCTAAGCAGATACTAAATAATAAAAAGACGGCTACGTACAACGATAGTTACTGTAATTACGACAATTGTCGTTTTTTTTTCTATTCAAAATCGGACTATTACAGGTAAAATTATGATTCGGGCCCGATCGAGAAAAGTCGTTTCGAGAAAAACGCGATTGAAAGTTTTAGTATTACGTAAATCATTGCGCAACCTAGACAAACTCACTAAATTGTCTGTAACTTGATTAAATTTCAATATTTTCACTTTCACATTCTTTCACATAATCTTCGAGAAAATGCAGAAAAAAATCAATTTTTTTCACACATCGCAGCGATGTCCCGCTTGACGTGGATTAAAGGAATTTAGTTTGATGATAAAAAAAAGTTTTTCACGTGTGTTTCATATTTTGAATTTAATTATCTTCATTCTGCTTTACACTTCTTTACATTCTGCTTTACATTCTTTTTCGGAATGCTCGATTTTTTCTGGCAAATACGACTTGTAACAAAAATATGCTATATTTCACTTTTGAAAAAAAAAAAAAAAATATAGCGAGGTTTTGTGATGAGTAGTATTTGCCAGGAAAAAACTGACCATTTTAACACACACACACATACACACGAGCAATCCCATCAAATGTGTTACTGTGCCTTTCTCCCCGATGTTTTGTCCGGGCGCTTACCGACTAATGTGCAAGTGGTGTTATAGTGTGGCCGATTATGTATATATGTATATATATACCCATATATATATATATATATATATATATATATATATATATATATATATATATATATATATATATATATATATATATATATGTATAAACATATATATATATATATAGATATAAACATCGTCTGGCACACAGTCACACGCCGGCCCAGTTAATAGGTATACTACGAGAGGATTTAAACGAGGGCCGCGCGAACGTGTGACGCCTCCAAAACGCGGATATATGTGAGCGCGCTTGGAAGGGAATGTAGGTCATAGTGCGCGCGGAAAGGGTTGCCTCGACTTTGCCTTCTCTTTTTCTATCCCTCCCTCTCCCCCCTCCCCCTCTCCCTCTCCCTCCCCCCTCTCCCTCTGCCTGACTCTGCCTCTGTCTCTCGCATCGGCTGTCTTTCCCTTGGTCTTCCTCTTCGCTCCACGTCGAGGTACTCACGTGGAGCAGCTTAAGTGCTATACATATATACAGACACACACATATGTTTGGTTTTGTACATTTGCGCGTGTGGATATATATATATATATATATATATATATATATATATATATATATATATATATATATATATATATATATATGTATATGTATATGTATATGTATATGTATATGTGTATATATATATGTGTATATGTATATGTGTATATATATATATATATATATATATATAAGGTTTTAAGGCGATTGCACACACTTCCTTGGCATCACGACTCTATGCACCTAGGCTACTTTAGCCGAAGCGTGTAGCGAGAGACCGCGAAGGAGGGAAGCATTCACACGCGTGCACACGAGCAGGCCGAGTGTTTTGCAGTGTGTCTGCAGGGCTGCAGTGCAGCTTGCGCCAAGCGAAGCGGATTTAAAGTGACGCGAGGCCTAGGTGAATCGATACGTCCACGTGTATGGCGCATGCTGCCGTAAATTTTGTTTGGGTGTAGGCTTGTGAATATATATGTATGGGGAAAGTTAATTTTGAAGACATTCGACTTCGAGGACCGCCCTCACTATTCGTCCCTGACTCAACATTGTGTAAATGCCCATGTCTTGTTATGTCTTATGTATGTCTTCAAAAGCGTCTTTGGATAAATGTAAGCATATTCCCATAAAGATAATTTCCGGCAACGTCCTGTGTTGAGTCCCTATGAAACATGTTAATGTTAATTGTTCAATAAATACCTTCTTAATCGTCATTAAATTTTTACACGACCTCTTGAATACTTCATGGAAAAACATACCAAATTTTCAGAATTCTATCATCATTACTTCAACCTCCTTAAGGGTTGAAATAAAAAATGATAAGAAAATTCTGAAAACATGGTATGTTCTCGTATGAAGTATTTAAGAGGTCGTGTTAAAATTTCACGACGATTAGGAAGCTCGTTATTGAAAAATTAACATTTTGTTAAGAACAATTTTTAAAAGAAATAAAAAAAGATTTATCAATAAACTTCGTGTTGTTTCCGTTGCTTTCAGTCTATTGTAGATATTATAAAATTGAGAGGTCAAAAAAAAAACTTATTGCAAAGTTACATCAGTTTCCATAGAACAACATTTAATTTGTGAATGTTAATTGTTCAATAACGAGCTTCCTAATTGTCGTGAAATTTTTACACGACCTCTGAAATACTTCATACAAAAACATACCAAATTTACAGAATTTTATCATCATTTGCGATTTGGGACTCAACATCCTTAAGAGTCTTAAGATACTTCAAGTGAATGCTAGAAAACGATTTTTTTTACATTTCTGGACTAGGATGCTGTTCTAAACAGACATTTAAGGACCGTTCTCAAAAGAGCTACCTGATACATAGAATAGATTGCATAAATATAACGGCTTTAAAATGTTCTTTCCCCATACATATAGATATATGCGATGCGTGCGCTGAATATCGAGATGTACATGTGCACTTGATTCTCTCTCTCTCTCTCTCTCTCTCTCTCTCTTTCTCTCTCTCTCTCTCTGCGCCTCTCTATCGTGATTGCACATACCGAGCAGTGCTCAGACACTACACAGGCTTTCAATACTTCTGAACATCTTTGTCTCACGTCGAATGTTCTTTCACCGAAATAGTACTCCGATGAATAAGCACCTAAGACTCCAGTCTCGAGAACTATCGAGTATTATCGCCATTTTCAGGTGCTCTGTTACGAGAATATTTCTCGTAATTATTTGTAAATGACACGTTGTGAATTATAGTTATTTGAGAGAACGAGTAATTATCGTTATCATTATTAGTATAAATAATATTTGAATGAGATGCACGTTATGATTCATAATTACTTGAAATAAGGAGCGAGACCGAGATCGATGCGAAAACGATTTAAAAAAAACGAACAAATTGCACCCTATGGAACGTCTCTGCTTATAGAGCCGTGCGCCCCACTTCTCTTGCGCGAGAGCGACACGGCCGCTAGCCACCTAGCGGAGAATCGGCGAAGCGCCGAGTCCCGCGGAAATTTAAAGCAGATAAGCAGTCGAAATTGGACAAGAGCAGGAACGTTATAAATAAATCAAATTGAAATAAGCAGCATTGACATAAACAAAATGAAAATTAATAAAATATAAATAAATTAAATCGAAACAAATAAAATATAAATAAATTGAATCGAAACAAAATATAAATAAATCAAATCGAAACAAATAAAATATAAATAAATAAAACCGCAGAAACGTTTCCACACTATTTTTTTCTCACAATTTCATTTTCTTCACTCCTTCGTGGTCTACCTCCGGGCTAATGGAGTACAATTCGCTCAACGTGGGATGTGTCCGATACACGCGGCATTCGCGAACACACACACACACACTAACGCCAATGTGCACGGCACCGCGAAGCTCCGAGGACGCTCTCGAAAAGCATCAACGGAGAGAGCAAGAGGGAGAGAGAGAGGGAGAGAGAGGGAGCTTAAAAGCTAATGCAGCTTCGTGACTCACACCCTCGCGGCTAGAAACCTCGCTCTCTCGAGCCTACCGGCATCGCGCAGTTATCGCGAGTAGTTCGACATCGCACACGGGCCTCGCGTTTCTCGTGGGGCTATTTCTCCTCGTCTCATCTCGCGCCCTATTCCCTTTGAAGCGAATATCACGCTATCTTATCTGCGATAAGGAAAGGGGGGGGGGGTGGCACTGACACTCAGCTTCGCCCCACCATCATCTCTGTCCAAATTCGCACGTATTTCTCGGAGTGATCGATAACGTTCCTCGACTCTCTCTCTCTCTCTCTCTCTCTCTCGCTCTCTCTCGAATCCGTTCGCCCTTTTCCCCAGTCCCCAGAGCCCCGAAAATGTACACACCGCGGATTTAGGTCAGTTTCGTGCACGGGCTTTGGCGCACACGTGGCCCTATCCGGACGCGAATTTCAATAAACATTTTTGGATTTTATCTCAAAAATCTTTTCGGACCTTTTTTTTTTTGTTTTTTCAATGTCTTTTGGGATTTTTTTTTCCTTTTTAGGGGATATCTAGGGATTTAATATCTAGGGGACCGTTTTTTGGGTTTTTTAAAAATGTTTCTACGCTGCCATTCTCGGAGCTTTGAAATATCTAGGGGAGGACCGACTTTTGAGCTTTTTTAAAATACCTACGGAGTCATTTTTGTATCTTGGTTTAAATGGCTACGGGACGGTTTTTGGACTTTTTTTTAATACGAGGGTGACTGTGCTATTAGAGAAAATGAATAACCAAGTGGAAGTGATTTTGGTTGAAAGTGACAGTGCTGCCTTTTTTTGTGCATGGGCTTGCGTGAAAATAGAATTTCTTTCGGATCCCGATACTCGTCGACTGTATTGATCAGTTTTTTTTGTTCCTTATCGTTCTCCATTCCCAAAATAATTATGGCAGGCTCAATTTTTGGAGTATTCGAGTGCGTTTAAAAATGTCAGCTTTACGGCATTGCTCACGCGGACAAGAAGGACCCCCTCGAATTTTTCGTGAGTAGTATTTTCTTCTTTCGAACTTGGTTCCCTGTAGTTTTTCAGGTCAATCCCATTTCTTCAATTTTACTTTATTTTTCTCGATTTTGTTAATTTCATTTGTTTAGTTGTAATTATATAATTAATTTTCAACGTTTTGAGGACTTTATATTTTAATTATTTTATCTTCGGATAATCAAGCGGAATTGAAATCACCAAAGGACTCTTTGAATTAACTTTTTTTAAAATGGTAATCGTCCGATCGTTTTTCTCGTATAAATTCAAGTGGCTCCTCGATCGCTCGATTCCGAGCTAATTCGTATCGTCCCTTATTTTCTCCCTTGTCTCTCAGGAAGGAAATTACAATTTTATTCTAATGCGTTCGGCGAACCTCGGAGAGTGAAATTCGGCCGGAAGTAGCGGGCCAGGATCTTTCACATTTTTCAGTGCGGTCTGCAGACGCGCCCGCTGAGTCGAAAGGAATGAAAAAAAAAAAAAACGAAAGATAAAACAATATCGTGATTCACTCGGTTGGGTTTTTTTTTCTAGCCGCGTGCGCGGCTATCGAACCTCGCGGTGAATTCACGCTTTCACGATTTCAATCCAGCGTGTAATCTTTCGCTGTTCAGAAATGTAGCGAAAATCTTTCGTCCAGGCAAAGAGGAAGAAAAAAAAGCTGTATATCGATCTTTTTTTGAAAATCCGACGCGGTCACCAGTTTTTCGTGTCCGCCTTCGATTTTGTTGAAACTCGTGTATATGTGGTAGATCCTAAAAATCTATTAGATAGGACCTATTTTTCTTTATCGGCGCAAAAAGGGTTACAATATTTTTACTCGAAATTTTCTTCACTTACTCTTCAATGTGTTTTTTTTTTATTTAACGATGTTGAGTCCCAAATCGCAAATGATAATAAAATTTTGAAAATTTCGTACGTTTTTGGATGAAGTATTTCAAAGGTCGTGTGAAAATTTCATGACAATCAGGAAGCTCGTTATTGATCAATTAACATTCACAAATTAAATGTTGTCTTATGGAAACTAATGTAACTTTGTAATAAGTTTTTTTTTTCACCTCTCAATTCTGTAATATCTACAATATACTGAAAGCAACGGAAACAAAACGAAGTTTATTGATACATTTTTTTTTAATTTCTTTTAAAAATTGTTCTTAACAAAATGTTAATTTTTTAATAACGAGCTTCCTAATCGTCGTGAAATTTTAACACGACCTCTTAAATACTTCATACAAAAACATAGCAAATTTTCAGAATTTTCGTATTATTTTTTATTTCCACCTCTAAGGAGGTTGAATTAATGATGATAGAATTCTGAAAATTTAATATGTTTTTACATGAAGTATTCAGGAGGTCGTGTAAAAATTTCATGACGATTAAGAAGCTATTTATTGAACAATTAACATTAACATGTTTCATAGGTACTCAATCATCCTTAAGGCGTCTTCTTACTTTAGACGCTAAAAAGGCTATTTTCATGAATTTCTTTGGTAGACTTATATTATAGGTATTGATATAAAAGTTATTACACTTATTGTGAATAAATACACGTTCGAAATATATTTTTTTTAAATGTCTTCATTCAAGGCCTTAGGCTACAGTAACGGGTATAAAATCATGTGCGAATTTAACAATTTTTTTTCGCATGAAAAAGTGATTCACTCATAAAATGAATTACACATCTATTTAGTATGAATATCAAGCTGTTAGAATTTTTTTTTTTTTTCGATGTACAAAATGGCCGGCTACTAATATTTTCGTTTGTTATTTTTTTTTTAAGCGCTCCGCAGTGTAACATTCAGCATCCAAACTTTTTTACCTGGAACAAGAAACAAAAATTCTCGTCAGTCTACATTAGAATACCTAGAGAAGTACGTACGAAATTGAAAAATATTTTTTTATTCAAAAGTTCAAGGTATTTGAACTTAAGAAATGAATTTTCAGTGAAAAATTTCGTACGAAACTGCTCATAAAATGAAAAGTTTTCGATTAATCAGAAATTCCGTACGTACTTCTCTGCGAAATGCAATTAGGAACATAACTTTTAAATTTGAAGTAAATCGAGTGAAAATTGTTGAAGTTACTCGTCACGCCAATTGGAAAAAGGCTGTTTCGAGAAAAAAGCCTTTAAACTTTAACATATACGCTATACGCTATACGTTACACCCTCAAAGTCGGTGAAAAAAATGTTTCTTGCTATAAATCGAATAGTAACTTATTCTTATGATGACAAAGCATCGTTTTGTGTAAAAAAATCGATTTTTCGAAAATTCTACTTTAGCCTTACCCCTTAATAAATACACTTTCGAAATACATTTTTGAAAAAAAATTCATTTATCCAAGTCACTATTTATAGACGAAAACGGCAGTTAAAAAAATAACCTAAAAAAATTGTAGGTCCGCTTTGTTGATGAAATCTTGGAGATGGATAATTCGAAACGCAAAAAAGTCAAACGGTTTTTGATTCAGCATGTTAACAGCTACAGCGCACATCATACGATTTTTGATATATGCAAAAACAACAAAATGGCGGACACTTTTCGAAAACACAAAAACGTGTTTTTTCACCGTTTTTTGCCAAAGAATAGTAAATATCAGAATTTAAAAATCCTTGCTATGCGCTATACCTATAGTTGTAAAGAATTTGTGGTTAAAATTTCATAAGGATCGGTTCAGTAGTTTCGAACATTTTATCAACAAGCCGTCGAAAAACGTTGTTTCAAGAAAAACGCGTTTAAAGTTTGTTTGGCTTACATGAATGCATAACATTTTAAAAAAATCCATTTCGAAAGTGCATTTATTCAGTGTAACAACTTTTATAACAATATCTATAAAATAAACCTAAAAAAAAAATTCATGAAAATAGCCTTATTCAGCGTCTAAACTGAGAAGACCCCTTAAAACGTGGCCCTAGAGAAACAAGAATGAAGGGGTGGTTCCTCCCTCAATTGTCGTTTTTTTTCAATATAACGGACGTCCTACGGTTTGCATGAGAATAATTTTCATTTCTGTTCTCCTGATATCGGTGGAATGCTCATGGGTAAAAATCATCCCTTAACTTCAAGGGGTGGTTTCACCCTTTAAAACCGTTTTCCCGCCGATAAAAAAAAATACGTATCCGATAGTTTTCAATGCTCCACCACATCCGCGAGTTTCAACGAAATCTAAGGTGGGCCCCAAACTGATATTCTTCGTCTGAACCGGAAGTAGCGAAGTGACAAGTGGGCCAAGCAAGAAGATGGAACGGATGAGATCGTGAAAGCCCGTACGAACGAACATTGTAAAATTGAATTCTGATATTTTACTCGAATATCACATTTTGCCGTTGAGTTATTCATCGTTTCCGGTTCGATGAAACCGATTGTTGAATTATGCAGAGGCGATCATGAATTTTTTACGTTCGTCTCGGGTAGACCATTATCTAGGCCGTTCTCGTTACGTATTCGCACGCAGCGATATTGGCACCGGATCAGGGCCTGTAATACTCTCATTTCTAACCCCTCACCCCCACCTCCCCCCGCCCGGTCCCCCACACACTTACACGTAAATACCTATGTAACGATGCGCGAACAACGCGTACACGTGCGCGCCCCTGAATTGGAAAAGAGGGGGGGGGGGGGCGGGCGACCGTCACCGGCTGACGAAGTTGTCGGACTTCCGGTTCGTCTCAGCCCCCGACCTCCCTAGCCTCTTGTGTCCGGATTCGCTTACGCATACGCTTTGCTAGTTTCTCCTTCGGTTCATTTGTGCCACGCTCGTTTTCCCTCTCTAGCTTGGACAAAATGGAAAAAATAAAAAATTGCGCCGTCGATCTATCTAGGGGAAATGCCTCCTGGGTGAATAGTGCAAGAAAAAAAAGGACAGACAAAAGAATTCCACTTCGGTGCGTGGCCCGGCAACGACTAGTTTATTTTATTTTTTATTTTTATTTTTATTTTTATTTTTATTTCGATGCGCAACTTCCTTAGTTCCCGTTCCAGTGGCGAACGCGCGAGAGTAATTTTCCGGGTGAATCACGCTGTCCGACGATACGCCGGTTGACATTGTCGAGGCACGTACACGGCGAGAAATACGGTCTTGAAGTTTGCATCGTTCGATCGCAACAAAAAATCTTTTTCGTATTTTTATTTCCTAATTTTTATTATTTTACAATTTATTTTTTTTCGTATTGTTATTCGAGGTTAACGAATTCTATCGAATAAAACCGTAGGAATAATGGAAATGAGGAAATTAAAATAGAAAAAGAAATTTCGTTGCATTCCAACGATGCAAACTTGAAGACGAGAGAGATTTTATTATGCCCTGGTAGCACCTTGAGGCAAAGTATAATGAGTACATTAACAGAGAAAATAGAAAAAATAATAATCATAATGAAGTATGATATAATGATATCATATAATAATGTAATATAATAATGATAATAATAATCATAATAAAGTATTATATAATATAATAATACTATCTGATAATGTTATCTAACAATGATAACAATAATAATTATTCGAATGAGGTAATATTAATACTAACAGTAGTAAAGACCGAAGCTTGGGGCACAACAGAAAATATAATTTAAAATAAATCATAAGTTTATGCCAGCTCAGAGGTAATCATCCTTCTAAGCAGAATAGGTGAGCAAAGAGTCACTGTTTGAAAATACCCAACGACTGCGAAGAGATAATTTCGGTCGGTAAAGAGTGCCAAAAATATATAACGGATAGGGCAAATGGATTTTGGAAGGTGGATAGGAAGATAGGAAGAGAGTAGTAGATAGGAATAAAGAGAGAGAGAGAGAGAGGAAGATTGACCGATTGATTTTTTTACTATGCCCTATTGAACTTTTGGGCAAATTATAAAAATGCACTCGAAAAATAAGAATAAGATGGACAGAATTTGAGGGAGGAGACCACTGTGACGAGTCAAAAAAAAGATCGTTTTTTTCAGAATTTTTTTTTGTCTACTAGTTTGTTTATTTGGGATTTGGAAAAAGGTGTGTTATCAAGCATACATTGAACTTATTTCGTGTGAATTTTTATGAAAAACAATTAAAAAATTAACTATATTATTGAGGTATTATAGAGCCTCTGCATAAACAATGAGGTGCGATCGATAACTTGTCAATGAAAAACAACAAAGTTTTCTAATCTATATAAAAGTAGGTCTCATTGTACGTGGCAATTTTTCGAAAAAAAAAAACAAAAATATTCACAACATAGTATTTAAAAAAAGTGTAATATTGGCCAAATTTTATTCTATACTTATATTCGGGGGCTTAAAAATACTGATTAAAAAAAAAACGGCTGCGTATAACGTTAACTACTGCTATTACAAAAAATTCTGTGTTTTTTTTAATTTTAAATCGGACAGTTATAGTTAAAGTTATGATTCCGGCCAGCTCGAAGTAAGTCGTTTCGAGAAAAACGCGATTGAAAGTTTTGGTACGTAAATCGCTACCTACTCTTACTGAGTCGTTCGTGACTTGTCCAATTTTTAATATTTCAACTCGAATTTTTTTCACATATTCTTCCATACGTATACTTTGAGAAAATTTATCAAAAAATCGATTTTTTTTCACCCGTCACAGTGGGGTCCCGCCTTGAAGAAATAAAGATATGACATAAAAGAAAATTAAACAATATCAGAAGCGATAAGGTGAATATAAAAACAATATAACTTATGGATTGAAATACAATAGATAGAAAATAAATGAATTTAAAGACTCGATGTTAAGCAAAAATGAAATTATAATCCTAATGATAACAAGGTAATCTTGAATATGATTAGAGGCGACGCTGTAGAATAATTTTAAACTCGATCATAGAGAGTCGATAAACCCAATCAACCATAGGTATAAAATGATAAGGCTAAAATTTAATCATGTTTCAATTTTTTAAACAAACTTGATAAGCACACAGCGAGAGAGAGAGAGAGAGAGAGAGAGAGCGCCATGATTAAGGATGTTGAGTCCCTATGAAACATGTCAATGTTAATTGTTTAATAAATAGCTTCTTAATCGTCATGAAATTTTTACATGACCTCCTGAATACTTCATGTAAAAACATACCAAATTTCCAGAATTCTATCATCATTACTTCAACCTCCTTAAGGGTTCAAATAAAAAATGATAAGAAAATTCTGAAACTTTGGTATGTTTTTGTATGAAGTATTTAAGAGGTCGTGTTAAAATTTCACGACGATTAGGAAGCTTGTTATTAAAAAATTAACATTTTGTTAAGAACAATTTTTAAAAGAAATAAAAAAAAATTTATCAATAAACTTCGTTTTGTTTTCGTTGCTTTCAGTATATTGTAGATATTATAAAATTGAGAGGTCAAAAAAAAAACTTATTGCAAAGTTACATCAGTTTCCATAAAACAACATTTAATTTGTGAATGTTAATTGTTCAATAACGAGCTTCCTAATTGTCGTGAAATTTTTACACGACCTCTCAAATACTTCATACAAAAACATACCAAATTTTCAGAATTTTATCATCATTTGCGATTTGGGACTCAACATCCTTAAAGAATCAATAATAAAGCAAACGAGAGTGACAATCAGGCAGCAAAACGATCGTACGATTATATTTTCCAAGCGCGTAATTTATTCACGTAGAGTATTCGACATTGACTAAGAGGCTCCTTCACAAATTGGACAATTTGCATTGGACTCGTAGCTCCGAATAACGAAGATGGTAACGTTTAATCTGCCACTTTCGACGACACGCTCTCTTATCATACACATGCATGTATCCATATTTTACATCTATATGTGTATGTGTTATTATTAGCGCACTGTTTCGATTGTAATCGAAAAGCATGTGGCAAGTTTCAGAAGTTATTTTCGCTCCTCTGTCTGATACTGCGCTATGGACTCGCTTGCTAAAATTGGATTGGATATATCTTGCAGATATTTGTGTGCGCCTGTGCGTGTGCGCCGGCAGCGTACTTACGCGTCCTGCGCGCGACACACCACCGATCAAAGAAAGAGAGAAAAAAACAAAAAGTATTCGAGCTCGTATGCCGAATGAGCTAGAACGTGAATCCCGAGTTCGAAACTTGTTCTCGAGTGTTGTGTATATATATATACATACAGGGTGTTCGAGAACTGAATGCGTTCTCTGAAATGGGCGGTTGGGGTTGAAATTCTGAGTCGATTGATATAAGCATGTGTGGGTATCAGAGCAACCCCTGAATTAATATTGATTTTTAAAGGCGGGCCAATCAGGTGCGCCCGAGCGGGCGCACCTGATTGGCCCGCCTTTAAAAATCAATATTAATTCAGGGGTTGCTCTGATACCCACACATGCTTATATCAATCGACTCAAAATTTTACCCTCAATCCCCCATTTCAGGGAACGCATTCACTTCTGGGACACCCTGTATATTTAAATATAGAGAGGTTATTTCAAAGACATTCGACTTCGAGAACCGGCCTGACAGTAGCCAGCCCAAACAAACTCATTGTCATATGAAGCCCAATGACTTGGAAATCGCCTTTGGATAAATGAAAGAATATTTATATAAAGGTGATTTCAAGGAGCGTCCTGTGCCCCAAAGTCAACTACTCTTTTAAACGAAAATTTGAGAACCGTCCTCAAAAACGCCAGATGTGCTTAAACAAACATTACATAAATTTAGCGAGTTCAAAATGTAGGGTGATCCACTAGACGCTAGTCACTCGAAAACACCTATGCGTATTGGTTTTAGTCGAAAAAGTCAGAATCATAATTTGAACGGTTTGACAATGTCTAGATTTTGCGTGCCTTAGATTTTTCTACAAGTGTAGGTATCAACCTGATTCCAAGGTCGCCTCTACTTTCTAAAAGGGAAACCCGTTTCTTTTATTCGCTCCAAATGTGGAGCACGAAGAAACAAAAGCAACAATCTACGTTATGGGACGACCTTGGGGCGACCTTGAGATAAACGAAAAAATTGCGGATCAGTAGATTGGTAGAAACGGTCCAGCTGCGTGGCCTCCTTCGATCGCCCGATTTAACACCATTGGACTTTTTTTTTCGTGTGCTGCGTTGAAAAGCGAAGTTCACAGAGATGTACCAACCACTTGGGAAGATACGAAGGAACGGATAAACCACGCTTGCCGAGCTATTTCTAACGAGACTGCGAAAAGTTTACGCATCATACAGAAATCTCAGCGTAAAATGTATATCACACACTTAATGGACGAATTTTTAAACACGTCATGCAATAAAAACATCATTTGCGTCTGAAACCACGGTCGTTTTTTTGCTTGCCGTGCTCCCATTACCGTTTTGCAATTTTTTTGGTATTTCAACGTCACCCCAAGGTCATGACATTCTAGGGCATTGCTTTTATTGTCGTGCTATAAATTTGTGACCGACGAAAAAGGATCGCATCTACTTAGAGGCGCGAAAGAAATGACCAAATTCCGAATTTTCTTGCTGGAAAAAGGTTGGTGAAAAAGAAACGATTTTTCAAACACAAACATACACACTTTGAGAGCCTTTAAAAACCATCACGAAAAAATATATAAAAAAAATTAACTAAAAAAAAACATGGACGTCTGCAAATGATGAATTTTTTCCCGCTACGTTCGGCGGTGGACAGTAGTTAGCTTAAACGGTCCATCCGAAATCGAATTACCACATGGGGTATTAAAGTTAACAATAAATACGAGTCGTTGACGATCGTCGATCTTTTAAAGTGATTTTTATTAACAACGTGGCGACGCATTCGAACTCGAGCATACCAAATCTATGAAAAAAGTTGTAATTTTTCGGTAACTATTGAAACATGAAGATGGATTTTCAAAAGGTGAGATCGTCAACGCCTTTGAAATGTTTCTCATCGCATCTCCTGTCAATTTGGAAAGAATCCATCAAGTGGTTCTCGAGATATCATGTCCACCGAGCGGTGGACAATGAAACTTTCCATACGTCAAGTGGTTCTCGACATGTGTCCACCAAACCCGGACCAAATGAAATTTTCGGGGAATCGCGCTAAAAGGTGATAGAAAAAAATATCTTCAGAAAATGCAATTTTTAAAACTAGGTAGATGTAGCCCGTTAAAGAAGTAGTAGGTGACCTCCATATCAGGTTGATACCTCAACTTGAAACAAAGTCTAAGGCTACCAGAATGTAAACATTGACAAACCATTCAACTTCTCGAGATATCATGTCCACCGAGCGGTGGACAATGAAACTTTCCATACGTCAAGTGGTTCTCGACATGTGTCCACCAAACCCGGACCAAATGAAATTTTCCGGGAATCGCGCTAAAAGGCGATAGAAAAAAATATCTTCAGAAAATGCAATTTTTAAAACTAGGTAGATGTAGCCCGTTAAAGAAGTGGTAGGTGACCTCCATATCAGGTTGATACCTCAACTCGAAACAAAGTCTAAGGCTACCAGAATGTAAACATTGACAAACCGTTCAACTTGTGTCTCTGACTTTTCCGTCTAAGATAAATATTTATAGGTGCTTTCGAGTGACTAACTTCTAGTAGATCACCCTGCTCATACGCACGTGTCAAAGGCATCTTGGATGCACAACAATGACCGTGCAAAGTCGCGCGATGATTCCTGCGAGCTAGATATAGCAATGGGGTACGCGTACGTAAGTATATGCAGTCGAGTACGCATTCGAAAGAGACGGTCCGTGAGATTCGGGCGAATGGCCGAGATTTCAAAGCAGCGATAAAATAAACGCCGTCGAGACACAATCAACATCAGGTTCATTGTCTCTCGTATACTTCATGGTCCGTTATACGCGTTGTACTTGATACTTAAACTCTGGAAAGACGGACGAGAGGACGAAGAGAGAGAGAGATGCACAATAGATCGTTTGTTTGGATTGCCAAGCACCCCGGCAGGATATCCTAAAAAGCAATTCACTCTGGACAATATTTATTTATACTTATTCTCGTTCCCTTCTCGTTTTTCCTTTTATCGAGGCAAGCCCAAACAATGAATACGGACCTACCGATCTCCTTGATCCTTGATCTCCTTTTCGTACGACCCAATGTTTTGAAACACTGCCACCGAATGACCACCAAGGCGTCCACCGTTCTCGGTTTATCGCCCGATGATAACTCTCACGTAACTCGTTCAACGTGGCATTCCGCGAAAGGAATCTTTATCGATCGGTATCGAGCGGTATATATATCCGTTTCGTCCCGGAGTATCGGGTGTGAATACTTTGTTTCGTTTGAATGTAACGCGCGTTCCGTGCTCTCTAGCGTTGCCGTACGAACGAGAGAGACGCCGGTGTGCCTCTCGCGGCCAATGCAAGGCACTCGGGGTCTCGCGCGTGATGAATCATTGAACACTTTTTTCATTGCCCGCGCTCACTCGGGCCGACGATCTTTCGCGTTGGCGAAAAAAGTTCCACGTTCTCATGCCATTGTGCCGTTTCCTCTTCTTATGAGGGAATTATACCTTATCGCGGTCGGTATGGTAGAACGATTATAAATTCCCACGAATCTCTGAAACGGATCTTCAGATCCCGTCGAAACTTTGCCAAACGACGTCAAATAGATAGACGAACGGCTGTCTTCTCCTGAAATTTTCCGAATTTGAGAAAAAAAATGTAGATTGGGTTATCATAAGCCAATCTACATTCTTTTTCTCAAAATCAGAAAATTTGAGAAGAATAGAACCATTCATCTATCTATTTGACGTCGTTTGGCAAAGTTTCGACGGGATCGGAAGAGCCGTTTCAGAGATTCGTGGGAATCTGTAATCGTTCTACCATACCGACCGCGATAAGGTATCATTCCCTCTTATGCTTCTTTTTTCGTCGACGCCGCGGTAACGGCCTCCACTCGCTCCGTGGTACTTCAGGGCCGCCGAGTTACCGGCAGTCGGTAATGCAGGGAGGCGACTTATCGACGCTGGTCGCCGGCCGGTTGGCCCGTGACGGGCGCGCAGAGAGGGAGAACAGAGAGAGAGAACGAGCGAGGGAGTGGCGTGGGGGGAGAAAAGTGGCCGAGATCGGGCGACTGGCGGATTGGAAAGGAAAAAAAGAGAAAGGGAATATCGAAATGCCAGAGCGAGGCCGGACGCGGACGTAAATCTAGCTGCGGAGAGCTGGGCAATAGACATATACATCGTAACTTTTGTCATGAAACGGTAATCGCGACTCGGAAATCGGTAACTTTTTGTGCCGATCGAAAGTTAGCCATACTTTTGTGCATTTTTGTTGGCGGTAATTATACAATGCCGGCAGTTTTTGGCGAACATTTTACAGCGTCGGCTTTTTGCACCTTTTTGGCTGGAGATCGGTAACTTTGAGTGCCGATCGAAAGTTCAAAATAAATACTCAGCGTTTTTTTTTTGGCAATAGTTATACAATACCAGCCTTTTTAGTCAGAGATCGGTAACTTTTTGTGCCGATAAAAATCTTCGAAAAAATGTTGCCCATTCTTTTGGCAACAATTATACAATACCGACTTTTTTTTGCGCCTTTCTAGCTAAAGATCGGTAACTTCTTGTGCTTATCGAGAACTAGAAAAATCTCCCCCCCCCCTTTTTTGGCGATACGTATAAAATTATATAAAAAGATATATTATATTAATTCTCTAATTATACAATACCGACCTTTTTGGCTGGAGATCGGTAACTTTTGGTGCCGATCGAAAGTTCGAAAAGAATGTGCCCCTTTTTTGGCAATAATTATACAATATTGACATTTTTTCGCTTCTGTGGCTTGGAGATCGGTAACTTTTTGTGCCGATGAAACATTCGAAAAGTTGCCGATTTCGAGGTAAAAAAAGGCGCAAAAAATGTTCTCCGTACTGTTCATCCTCATCTACGATTTTTTTCGATCGCCAGGTGGCCTCGAACCCGGTTGTTTTTCCTTCTGCAATTTTCCCGCTCTCATAAACTCTCGTGTGATTTTTGCGAAAGCGGCAATGGCAATTTCTCCTCATCGTTTCTCAAAAATCTCTTTTTTCGACGCGCGCTTATTCAGCATCCGCAAACCGGTGCGATTAAAAAAAATGCCCCTTAACCCAACAAAAATGTATCCCCCAACCTCGCATCGAGTAATCTCGAGGGGAGAAAAAAGTAGCCTCGAAAAGATAAGATCGCGCCTCGCCACGATTGTGACACCCGGTCACTTTCACCGCGCGGCAAACTTCGGCACTTCGCCACGATAATGGGTGGGACATTTCACGGGCGTTCTCTTGCTCTATCCCAGCAGGGAGATCTTTGCGCACCGAGAGCTCAGACTACTCGCCGGGATCATCGGCGACGCTCGTCTCGGAGGGTCCAACGATCGCGAGACTCCGTCGTCGTCGCGATAATGGAGCACCGCTCCGTGACGCCTTTCTTTCTCTATCTCTCCGTCCCTTCCCCTTCTCACTCTCCTTCGCTCGGTTCATTGTCTCTCGATGCTGCTCCTCTTCGCTCGGACGCGAACGGTATTATTCGTTCGACTGGAAAAAGCGGGGAGGAATCCCCCCCGGCGAATGTTGCGGGGCAGAGTTCGCCAGAATATGCTCGGTTCGCTCGGAAGGGGGGAAGGGAGGCGAGCGAACTAGAGGGCACGACCCGTACCTTCTTCGGTTTACGGCGACTTCCGACACGTCGCTCATTCGCCATCTCTCTTTATCTCTCGGCGTTTTTCTCTCTCAGGAGCGTGTTTTATCTGGACCTCTTCGCGCAAAACCCGTTTCACGATCCGTATATATATATACATATATACATACACAGGGTGACGCAGAGCTGAATGCGTTCCCTGAAATGGGAGGTCGGGGGTGAAATTCTGAGCCGATTGATATAAGCATGTGTGGGTCTCGGATCAACCACTGAATTATTATCAATTTTTAAAGGCGGGCCAATCAAGTGCGCCCGATGAGCCGGCTCCCGCTAGGCACCACTGCAGGCGCGTATCATCGGGCGCGCCCGATTGGTCGGCCTCTAAAAATTAATAAAAAATCAGCGCTTGATCTGAGACCCACACATGCTTATATCAATCGACTCAGAATTTCGGCCCCAACCCCCTATTAGGGAACGCATTCAGTTTTGGGACACCCTGTACAATATATGTATACAGGGTGGCCCGAAAAGTGACGTCCAAAAAGAAAATCTATATACCACGTATACCTATATGGGGTTGAAGTTTGCATCGTTGTTACCCAATGAAAATTCTTTTGAATTTCTTATACTCACTATTATCCAGAATCACACTTTGCAAATTTGTTGCAGATCGCGAAATAAGAAGCCTAAAAGATGTTTCCGTAATTTTCGTAGCTCAAACCTGCCAAAGAAATTTCGGGGTCTAAAAAACAAAAGATTCGTTGAATTCCAACGATGCAAACTTCAACGTCATTATACCTATCCGAATCATCCCCATCCGCTTTCAAAGATCATTTTTACTTTTCGAGGAAACAGCCTTTTACAAATTCTTTTTTTCGGCTTTTTCTGTAGCGTAGGTTTTTGTTTTTTGTCTCTATTGTGTATGTACTCTCCTCTTAGGATCTTTCAAAAGCAATTGGGTGTCACTTGGACTAGTACGAGTAATTTTTTATCACCAACTGAACTTTAGTGACTGATCCTCCGGAACCTGTTCTCTAACGATCCATCAAAATCTAAGCTACTAGGGATAAGGTTTAGTTGGTCCATTATTAATTGCTCAACGGTGCACTTTGTAACGATAACATAAGTTTGAAAAATCATGATGAAAGTATTGGATATATAAATAAGTATTTGACCTTTTGCATGAAAATAATGACTTATTGCTTATTTCTTACTCAAAAACGTGGTACTTTTTAATCGGGATACTAATCCGTTTGCTTTTTCACATTTCCACTATCTTTCCACGAAAGATAGGGGTTTGGGTCGATAAAGTCGGTAATGGAATTTTTGACGAATCGAAGGTTTTGATGTTTCTATCAGTCAAATGTGGTCATAGCCATAGGAACAAGTGAAGATGGAGTCAAGTTTGGTGAATGCGCCAGGTGTTGCGAAACTTCCCAGCTCAACGAATCTAAAGCGTCTCTGGTCCTTTTTGCTCTGTGTGGAATGGCATTGTTACGCATCAATACGAACGGCCTGGTCTCTTCGCCTACAAAAAGCCGTTTTGAATCTTGCCGAGTTTTTTTTAACGACTGGAAATAGCTTGTTTGGTAGCTCCTAATTTAGTAGCATGTTGCAATTTCGTTTGGCAAGGATCTTCATCCACCAACTGCTCCAAATCCTCGACTTCAAATTTGCTTCGGTCCTCCTGCTCTCTCGCCATCCTCCAGGTCAACATTTTTTACTCCGGAAGCTTTGAAACCACTTCTTCACGATACTGATGAATACGGCTTCTTCCGCCAATACCTGACGAATCATCTCCTCGGCCTTGGAACTATTATTCTTTCAATTCGGACGCGAAAAGCATACAGTTCGTAATATGCGCGTCATTGCAACTCAATTGGCTCACTCTGTTCACGCTGTATAATTTGAGGTTATGTTAAGCTGTTGGTCCGGAAAAATAGCCTACCAGATTGGTATTATACGACACCAGACCTAGAGGGAAACTTTTGTTATTCATATATTCAACACGGCTGTTTTTATTCCCAGGCTAAGAACTTATTTGTACACTGAATACAATGCACAAAAGAGAAAAATCCATAAATTCTTTTGTTCTCGAAAAGTAACAAAGATCGTAGGACATAGATGGGGGTGATTCGGATAGGTATTAGATACGAGGCATCTAGATATTACTTTTGACGTAACTTTTCGGGCTGCCCTGTGTATATGTGTGGGTTTGTGTGCACAGGGTGTCCTGTTATGGATGGATAATCCTGCAACTGTCGATAGTTCAGATGTCACGTCGATAGGTCCTTTCATATGCTGCACTTTCAGTTTATCAAAAGTCCCACGGTTTTCGAGATAAAAATCATCTGCTTTTCCTTTTTCGCATGCCATTTCCACAAATGATACATTTTTTTACTCTTGGTTATTCGTTTTATCTATAAAAGTCTTCCTTTTAACCTCCAATGTTAGCAAAAATTTATGAAAAAAGATTTTACGCAGCATTTTTATACAAACCAATTCGAACATCTGACTTTGATAACCTGCGGTGTAAAAAAACGTACTACGCATATCGTGCCAACAAGTTCCAAAAGTTACTCAGTTATTGTCGATTCGTATCATTCGTAGAAATGGCATGCGAAAACCACAAACGGATGATATTTCTCAAAAAATTACACAAAGCCCAAAATCTCGAAACCCATGGGACTTTAACTAAACTGAAATTGCAGCCTAAGGTAGAACATGATCTGACCTACAGACAGTTGCAGGATTGTCCATTCATAACAGGACACCCTGTATATATATATATATAGACAGCATCATACGTCACTCGCGCATGGCCGAAGAACTTCTCGGACCGCGCGCCACATACCGGCAGCCTCTCTGTCTCTCTCTCTCTCCCTCTCTCACTCTTCGTCCCTCGAGGTTTATTCTCGCCGAATGGCATGTCCTCTAAGACGCCAGTGACAGTTGAGGCCGGAACGTGGCGAGGCACCACGAAGAGGACAACGATGTGACGGTAGACGCAACCGTCGCAGGATCACCAATTTATTCACGGTCGCGTTATTATACGGCCGCGCGGAACAAGTGGAATTTCGTACGAGACGCCACACGCCGAGGTCGCACACGACGAAATCGCGGTGTACGTAATACACACACACACACACACACACACACACACACACACACACACACACACACACACACACACACACACACACACACACACACACACACACACCCACACACACACACACACACACACACACACACACACACACACACACACACACACACACACACACCCACACCCACACACACACACACACACACACACACACACACACACACACACACACACACACACCCACACACACCTACACACACACACACACACACACACACACACACACACACACACACACACACACACACACACACACACACACACACACACACACACACACACACACACACACACACACGCACACACACACACACACACACACACACACACACACCCACACCCACACACACACACACACACACACACACACACACACACACACACACACACACACACACCCACACACACCTACACACACACACACACACACACACACACACACACACACACACACACACACACACACACACACACACACACACACACACACACACACACACACACACACACACACACACACACGCACGCACACACACACACACACACACACACACACACACACACACACACACACACACACACGCACGCACGCACACACACACACACGCACACACACACACACGCACGCGCACACACGCACACGCACACACGCGCGCACACACACACACACACACACACACACACACACACACACACACACACACACACACACACACACACACACACACACACACACACACACACACACACACACACACACACACACACACACACACACACACACACACACACACACACACACACACACACACACACACACACACACACACACACACACACACACACACACACACACACACACACACACACACACACACACACACACACACACACACACACACACACACACACACACACACACACACACACACACACACACACACACACACACACACACACACACACACACACACACACACACACACACACACACACACACACACACACACACACACACACACACACACACACACACACACACACACACACACACACACACACACACACACACACACACACACACACACACACACACACACACACACACACACACACACACACACACACACACACACACACACACACACACACACACACACACACACACACACACACACACGAATGCATGACAGAGCACATACACAAACACACAGCCGCACAATCAGAGGTACAGTCGCTATGACGGAACACACGGCGTGTCACTTTGTCAAACCTTTCTTCTTTCTTTCCTTCCTTCCTTCCTTGAGCGCGCGCTCTTCTTTTTTTACTCGCGTGCGTTGCACCCGCGGACGAAAGTCCACGTGTCATTTATTATTCTCGATGTGTGTGCGCGCGTGTGCATTTAGGGGGCGTCTACCAACGGGTAACACGCACTTTCGCTGATGAGCCTTGGAATTAATTATGAATACCGGCGAATAATTCACCTTATGGATGGCAACGATGAATGTCGCCGTGCGAGTTATAGCCGTAGTAATAGTATTAATAATAATAATAATAATAATAAACGTAATAACTGTATCGATCGAATGGATAACGACAGTTGCGATAATAATAATATCAACGATTTATAAGCAAAACAACAATGATGAGAAGATCCATAAAAATCATAATTCCATAATATTGAAAACAAGGCAAACAATAATAATCATCAATAACAATAATGATAATCGCAGAACAGTGATAACAAAAACAATAGTAATTATAATAAGAATGATAATAATGATCCATTGTCATAATTTTCGTGACATAATAATAATGGCAACAATAATAATAATTCTATTAAAAGATGAACAACAACAATAACGATGATAACATTAAATTATCCCAAAGACAACAACAAAAACAACAATTATTATTCATCACGATAAGAACAATAGTGATCATCATTCCTGAAAATAATAATTCCATAATAGTGAGAACAACAAAAACAATATAAATCATCAATAACAATAATAGTAATTCCATACCAATGAGAACAAAAACAATATTAATTGTAATAACAGAGCGCCTAATAATCCATCACGATAATTTTTATTTCATAATGATGGCAGCAACAATTATAACCATAATTAATAATAATTGTCATAATAATTATTATGTTTATTACAATGAAAAAATAACGATGATGATTTTTATCATCTTAACGATAATAATGATAATTGCAATAACGTCAATTGCTCCAAAAAAAAAGTGCACTCGTGCGTCGTTAGGCTACTCGCTCGTACTTTCAATTGTAGTTTTTTTTTTTATTTTTCTTCTATCCAATCCCCAAAATACATTCGTCCGTACGATATTTATGGTCCCTGGCAGCCGAGGAGTGCGGGCGAGGGGGGAGGGGTGGAAGACGTGACTTATCTTCGTCACGATATGGTCGGTATATTTACGTTCGCGCATATAGTATCGCGTCCAAACGATAATGCACACGAGGTGCTGCTCTCCTCCTTTCAATCGCGTTGCAGAAACGCGCAGTGAGTTTTCACTTTCACACGATTTCCCATTCTGCGTTATATATCACGGGGCGGTGGGTAATCCGCGTGTATGAAAGCACCGCCGCCGCCGCCGCACGCTCGTCCATATAGGAACGAACGGATAATAGGGTGTGCGATGGGTAGGCTTTTTTATTGTCATTTTCTTGTTCTCTCTTCGTCTCTTTTTTTTCTCTATAATCCGGTAGTGTTGTGACATCACAATGCATCAACATACCCGGGGGGGGGGGGGGGAATTCTCACGGTGGAATTTCGAGAAGGTACGACGGGATTAGCGACATTGCATTCTACGTCCATTAAGGGGGGAAATTCCTTTAGGCGAGGAAAAAATTGCCGATTTTCATGACTGAGTGGCAAAGTTTAAAAAAAAACGTAAAAAAAGTTTTTTCGTTTTTTTTTAAAACTTTACCACTTTTGAGATTTAGCGTCTGTTTTACTACTACTTTCGGATGTTACATCGTATTTTTCTAAGCAAAATCAGGTAAATATTCGGAAGTGTCACTCCTGTCAGAATCGGGACGACTTTTTTTGTGTGGTTTCTTACAGTTAAAAAACATCATATTTAATATTATTGTGGCAGCGTTTGTTATTTGCATGATTACATTTTACCCACATCTAATAAGAATCGCTTGAGAGGTCGTTCGAAAGTTGAAAACGGAATTGAATCGATGTGAAATTAAAGTGAAGAAAAATGTTAATGCATTAAAAACATTATGCGCCATTAAAATATAACTCAATATTAGGTTTTATAATCGTAAAGAATTGATCAAACAAATTTACAGCCTCCGTTTAGCGGCAGTGACACTTCCGAATTCTTACCCAAAATGAAAAATATTTTGTTTGATAAAAATAAAAATAAATTTTATTTTATAAAAATGAAAATAAATTTTATTTTATTAAAATGGAAAATAAATTTTATTTTATAAAAATAGAAATAAATTTTATATTACAAAAATAAAAATTAATTTCGTTTTATAAAAATAAACATAAATTTGACGAAAAATATTAAATTTCGTGAAAATAATTTTGTTTTAAGTACAAATTCAGGACATTTTTTTCTTCGCCGTGACAATGACAATTTTTTTGTCCGGAGCTACAGCAACAAATTTCAGTATAAAACAATAATAACAATATCAACAACAACAACAAAAAATAATAATATTGAGGTAGTGAAAAAGAAAATCATCTCTTTTGTTCAGAGCGATAGCAAAAAGTGTTATAATTTTTTTTAACTTTTATTTTTCTTAATTATAACAATACTAAATTATCCCGTCATTTTTCGTCGAACAAAGCTTACCTAAAAGTGGCTCGTGCAATTTTTCAAATTGTGCTACACGGTACTCGCACTCACCGGTCACCCATCCGAGTGATGGCCCAAGCGTGCTTTCCACGGTCTGTGGCACACCAACGAACGCCTCAACGTCATCGACCCATGGTCGAGGTCGTTGCAGCGTTTGCAAACATTCCGTTTGCCAATGTGAGCCATCTTCCCGATTTCGCAATCAGGGCCACAAGTCACCCTCAACGTTACCTCAATATTTTACGCCATACTCGCCCTTCCTCGCGCTCCACACCTGCAAGGGATTCCACATGTAAATAGTGGACAAGCCTCGAACTAGAAGATCGGGTATTATAAAGCGGTAAGGTCACGTTGTCTCGTGGACGAGAAACCGCGGTGGCACGTCCGAGGTGTACGGACTCTATTTGTCAGGTCTTACCTCGGTATATGGCGCACCGAGCGCTATCTGCTGCGCCCACTCTCGCCACGCGTTCTCGTTTTTGCCGCGTTGAATGAGTGCTCTTGAGCACTTGCATAGGCTGCTAATGCGCGCACACATACACACAAGTATATATATATATATATATATATATGTATATATGTATATATGTATATATATATGTATATATATATATATATATATATATATAAGGGGTATTCCACCTGAATCCGGTGGACTTTTTCCCTGACCCCCGCCAATTCGATAAATTTAAGGATGTTGAGTCCCAAATCGCAAATGACGATAAAATTCTGAAAATTTGGTATGTTTTTGGATGAAGTATTTCAGCGGTCGTGTAAAAATTTCACGACAATTAGGAAGCTCGTTTTTAAACAATTAACATTCACAAATTAAATGTTGTTTTATGGAAACTGATGTAACCTTGCAAAAAGTTTTTTTTTTGACCTCTCAATTTTATAATATCTACAATATACTGAAAGCAACGAAAACAAAACGAAGTTTATTGATACATTTTTTTTTATTTATTTTAAAAATTGTTCTTAACAAAATGTTAATTTTTTAATAACGAGCTTCCTAATCATCGTGAAATTTTAACACGACCTCTTAAATACTTCATACAAAAGCATACCAAATTTTCAGAATTTTCTTATCATTTTTTATTTCAACCCTTAAGGAGGTTGAAGTAATGATGATAGAATTCTGAAAATTTGGTATGTTTTTACATGAAGTATTAAGGAGGTCGTGTAAAAATTTCATGACGATTAAGAAGCTATTTATTGAACAATTAACATTAACATGTTTCATAGGGACTCCACATCCTTAAAAAAATCTGATTCCATTGACTCTAAAAGGCACCCTCATTTTTTTTTACATTTTTCGAAACAACCCTTAGTTAAAAAATTTAAGATTAAAAAATCTGAAAAAAATCCGAAAAATGCGTGATTATATGCAAAAACTTTCAAGCTATCACCCGCAGTGGAAGTATCATTGTTTCGTTAGCAGTCAAAAAGTGCTGATATTAATTTCAATTGAAGTCGTCTTTAGCACAGAAAAAATCAGACTTCCACTGCGGGTGATAGCTTGAAAATTTTCACACATAATCACGCATTTTTGGAAATTTTTTCAGATTTTTAAATCGGGGTGTTTTTTTGGAACATTTTTTTTTTGAATAAGGTTTGTTTCGAAAAAAGTAAAACAAAATCAGGGTGTCTTTTAGAGTCAATGGAATCAGATAAAAAACAATGAACCGAATCGGCGGGTGTCAGGGAAAAAGTCCACCGGATTCACGTGGAATACCTCATATATATATGTATATATATATATATATATATATATATATATATATATATATATATATATATGAGGTATTCCACGTGAATCCGGTGGACTTTTTCCCTGACATATTATTATATATACATTATACATTATATATATATACACACACATACTACCAGCCAAAAGTTTGAGTACACCAGTCGAAATTTCTTGCCGCACTAAAAGTTAGATAGCGAACTCAAAAGTTACGATACTCAAATTTCCCAAGTGGCGTTTTAAACAGGACAAATTTATCTTCGTTTCGCCTCTTTAGGAGATTTTTTACATTTTTTTTGGGCCCTTTGAAAATGGCTATTTTTCAGCTTTTTTTACACGTCTAAAACTGCCCGCATAACTTCTCGCAAACTTTTCGCTCGTTTTTCCCATGGCAGACTTAAAGAGGGTATCAAAACCTACATTTTCCTTTTTTAGAAAGTTTCGTACGATTTTTTTTCGTCCCAGTATTACATTTTTAGCTAAAAAAGACATGTTTGAAAAAAATAGGTGTAGTCCCATAACTATGGGGTTTCAGAGAAAATGTCAAGCGGGAAAAAGTTGCATAGGTTCACACTGAAGTAGATAGAATTTTGTCAGAATTTTTTTTGAAAACATTATTTTTTTACCATTTTTGGTCGGGACTCTGATGAATGGAGGGACTCCATTTGTGACTTATGGGGTCTAGGACAATCTATCAAGAAAAAAAATTTGTTTACTTTTTCATTTTTAACTACCATTTTTTCAAAAATTTTTCGAACAATTTTTTCAATATTTGTCCTCTTTAAAACCCCCCTTAGGAAATTTGACTATCTTTATTTTTGAGTCCGCTATCTAACTTTTAGTGCGGCAAGAAATTTCGACTCGTGTATATTGGTATATATATATATATATATATATTTGTGTGATGCACTAACACGGAGAACTTACGCAACGAGAGTTAAATTTCGTTAACTTGCTGCAAGGTCTCCGTGCTCGAGACAGTGCAGTAGTTCTGCTGGCAAACATTTATACCTACGTATAGGTCGCTAAGTATCCGATAATGACGTTCCCCGAGGAGAGAAACCCTAACGGGCACCCTCGGCCTCGTGTACATCACTAAGGCGTGCGCGTATATATATGTGTGTGTGTGTTTATTAACGTCGATGGCCAAGTGAACACCGGCAACTTGAGTATTACACTCTGCACATCAGCATAAACTATATATAAATGTGAGATTAGAATTATAGTATGACTCGTAATTGCGTACAGATGGTTGCTGGTTCTATATATACATATATATATGTGTGTGTATATATTTGCATGTATGTATGTATGTATGTATATATATATATATGTATGTGGAACTAGCCATCAGGTGTACGCAATTACATATATGCAGGATGTGCTGTAAATACCACACCATACTTGATGGAGGATACCATCGTAAGGGACCGAAAAAGGTCGCATTTTCCCATTTATTTTTTTTCCACTTGAAGATTTATTTGGGACATGGAAAAAAGGCATGTTATTAAGCAACCATTGCATTTATTTCGTGTGAATTTTTTTAATTAAAAAGTTCAAAATGTATGAACACCATTTTTATGATAGTAGAGCCTCTATAAAAATGTGGTCGAACGACCGGATCTATAACTTCACAATGGTTGGTTTGAAAAACAAAAATACAGAAGTTTTGTAATCCATATAAATGTAGTACTCCTTGAACGTAGCTGTTTAAAAAAATCACCGAATGGCAGATGTTTAAAAAAAGTGCAATTTTGACGAAATTTTTACTTGGTTATGGGGGCTCCAAAAATATTAAATAAAAAACATTCTTTCGATAGATTTTGTATGCGGTGCAGAAGGTTACTATTTAGCAAAAAAAAATGTGCACTTCTTTTTTGAATATCCACTTTTAAAAAAAATATGCACTTCTTTTTTGAATATGCACTTCATAAAAAAATATGCACTACTTTTTTGAATATGCACTTTAAAAAAAATATGCACTTTTTTTTAAATGTGCAGTTTAAAAAAATATGCACTACTTTTTTGAATATGCACTTTAAAAAAAATATGCACCTTTTTTTTAATGTGCAGTTTAAAAAAAATGAGCTCTTTTTTGAATATGCAGTTAAAAAAAACACTTCTTTTAATATGCACTTTTTTTTGAATATGCACTTTTATTGACTATTCGTTGTTTCAATTTCATGTTTAGTTTTTTTCAATTGATTTTGTTCTCCATTCAGGAGTTCTTTTTTTTTTCATATTATAGATAAATCGACCCAACAATCGATAAGAATCCCCTACACCCGACAGTCATTGCAAGACTGCAGTGTTCTTCCTGCACGTACAAATTACTCCGGAAAAGGGGTCGAGAGATCGCGAACGTTTGTCGGGCTGCCAGAGACCCGATTAGCTGGGAATGCCCACGTGAGATTCCGTACTTGCACGGTGCTGGAAAAATGTCCTCGCCGAGGCAAAAATTCACGTACGAGAAGTTGGAATTTTTAAATGATCAAATTGGATACTCATACGAGGGCATACGACTCGGAGAAACGGCGGGAAAACAATCTTACCCAATTTTTGTAGCAAGAAGAGAGTTGTCTTCTTGCCCCCCTGTCTTCCAGCCTCGATTAGGTGGCGGAAGTCGCGGTAAATTATGAATGTTTACCAAAATAATTGGCCGGTCTGCGGCAAAGCGTTTTAAATGGCCATTCAAGGTACCTGTGTATGTGCACCCATTTGTGGATCAATTAGTCACACATGTGAACATTTGTGTCTATGGGTGTGTGTGTGCGTATGCCCGTCTGTCCGTTTGCGTGTGTACCGTCCGTGAATGCAGCCGAAGGGTAATATATTTTCTCGCTACGTACCAAGTAACGGCACTGACAGCTCGAGAACCTGGCGCAATTCTTTTACTCTATTATTATAACGTTTATGTGGCCAATCTCGGCTTTACGATTATTACTACCAACTGGGAAGTTATACGTGTACGAAGCTTATTCAAGGAACGTTATATGCTCCCCGTCGTTATTGCACTGTTATACATACACAGATATAAATATACCGGGCGATAATTATAAAGTGGCCATGTGCTTTTCAAGAGTCTTACACGAAGATTTTGCGACTTAGAAAAATATGATTTTCGTTTGTTTTTTAAGGACTTTTCGAAAAAAAAAAAATGTATCGTATTTTTGTGACAAGTAATATTCGCCAGAAAAAATTGAGCGTGTTGGAAAAAATACAATTTTGAGTAGAGCGGAATGAAAATTATTATTCATCACTATTACTATAGTAAATAGTATATGCGAGAAGCCATTGAGCATACTGGGAAAAAATGAAATTTTGAGTGGAGCAGAATGAAAATTATTATTTATTACCATTATTATTGTTTTTATGTTATAATGTTGTTATTATTGTTATTTATTAATAATTGTATTTTAATTTATTGTAAGTTATTTTTTAATAATTATAGTATTGAAGTTATATTAATATTCAAGTTATTTATTAATAATAATATTATTGCTATTATTATTATTGTTATTTATGTATAATAAGATTTTATTGCTCCGGACAATCCACTATTATTATTATTATTTGTCAAACACAATTTAATTGTACAAGTACATTTTTCAAGTACAATAATCATTCGCTAAGCTTGATTTGAGCCTCGATTATTCGAGATTATTCTCGAATTATATGAGATATTATTATATATTATTAAAATATTAATAATTCTCGATATTAATCGAATAAATATTATTAATTCTCGAGATTATATGAGATATTATTATTACTATTGTCATCGTCGTTGTTCCTATGTTTTTATAGTAATAATTATATAATAGCGGTTTATTTTATAATAATAATTCTCATCTCAAAATCATTTGAAAACAAGATTTTTTTCAGACGTCTTCTGTATTCGGAGTTTTATTATTTTCATTCTGCTGAACTCAAACTGAAATTTTGATTTTTTTCCCCGAATACTCAATTTTCTCTGGCATATATTACTCGTCACAAAAAGACGATATATATTTTTTTTTTTGAAGAGGACTTAAGGAGCCATTTAGTATCATATTTTCCACGAGGTTGAAGCTTGCGTCGTTGGACTGCGACGAAAAATAATTCTTTCCAATAACCCAGAATATTTTTCTCCGATTTAGGCTATGAAAATCACTTGGACGTTTTTGTGTATTCTTATTAGAGATCTACAACCTTAAGGGATAACCCCACTCTAGCGGCAGAAGATGAAGCCTAACTTTGACAATTTATTTTGGGAGTGTGGAAAAAGGAATAGGATTTCTTTTAAGAGGGTTTATTTAACACATATTGAAGAATAAAGAAAAATTTTATTATAATATTCATACAAAAATGGCGGCGACAGAGCCCGTCTTGAAAAACGTGTTTTTTACAAATAGCTCCACGGGAGGACGGTTTTCTCGTAAAGTATAAGATCTGGAAAAAAAACCAAAAATAATTATAATCTATATATTATTAGCTATGGGACTACGTACAGTTTTTAAAAATCAAATTATGAAAAAATGGCGCACTTTTAAAGAAGTGAATCGATTTTTTGCCCAAAAAAGTAAGCAGCAAATTGTTTATAAAAAAAAGTTTTGCGCCTCGGAGCGCTGCGGCAAAATTGATAAATGAACTTTTTTAAAACTAACTTTGCTACAGGACCAATACCACATTGTTTTTATCATAAAACCAATGTGGAATTGCTCCTGTAGCGAAATCAGTTTTTGAAAAGGTCCACTTATCGATTTTTTCCCAAAAATTTTCCCAAAATTCGTTTTTTCACAAAAACGATTTTTCCGCAACATTTTTCCACACATTTGTTTTTCCACAAAAACGATTTTTCCACAAATTCGTATTTTCCACAAAAACGATTTTTCCACAAATTCGTTTTTTCCACAAAAACGATTTTTCCACAAATTCGTTTTTTCCACAAAAACGATTTTTCCACAAATTCGTTTTTTCCACAAAAACGATTTTTCCACAAATTCGTTTTTTCCACAAAAACGATTTTTCCACAAAAACGATTTTTCCACAAATTCGTTTTTTCCACAAAAACGATTTTTCCACAAATTCGTTTTTTCCACAAAAACGATTTTTTCACAAATTCGTTTTTTCCACAAAAACGATTTTTCCACAAAAATCGTTTTTGTGGTTTGAAAAATTTTTCCGGGTCACCCCGAAATATTTTTTAAGCCACGAAAACGATTTTTCCAAAATCCTAGAGTGGTGTTATCCCTTAATTTGCGAAAAAAGTCCTTGGATAATGAGAAAAACAATGAATAAACAAAATTTGAAAAATTAATCGTTGCATTCCAACAATGCAAACTTCTAGACCTCAAATACACATGGGCACTTTACGAATGTCACCCTGTACGTACGTTCGTTTGTGTGCGTCCGGTGTACGCATAGAATTTCGAAAAGACAGGTAGCCGTAGTGCGCAACAGGTGTTCAATTTCGTCGGTATATTCAGGCGCGATATACGCGCGCACCGAACGATATACGCCGACAGCTAGGATTTAACGTACAGTAAGCCTGTACACTCGCGCAGCCGTCGTCTTAATAGTCGAATAATGATAATAGTAATTATAATCTCGATAATAATAATAATAACAATAACGGCACGGAAAATTGTTGCCAAGCAGCTTTCGTCCGGGCCAATACTCGGATGGGTGACCGCTCGAACTGTCGAATGGGAACCAAAAATAACCGAAATTCATTTTTTTTTCGTTCCAGGGGTTCTGGAGATGGCCGCGACCGAGAGCACGATCCGATTCAGCGGTCACACATTGGACAAGGCAACCAAGGCTAAGGTACCGTAATATAGGGTTACTTTGAAGTGCTTTTGGAAGTTTTTTTTTGTAGGTAACTTTTTTTTAACATTTTAGGTTCTAACTCCTTTTGCTCCAATAGAACAATGTGTCATTTGGCTATCAAATGTATAAGAAAGTCAAGTCCCACCACCCCCTCACAATTTTATATATAATTTGGTTTGAAGTGTCAAAGTAACCTCGAGTCTGGGGTTCCTTTGACAAGGCATTGAAATGCAAGTTATGTCAAAGATTAAGGGTTACTTTCATATCATTTTGAAAAAAAAAAATAATGTCTCATGCATTATACATGGCATTGAATGAATTATTGAAATTAAAAAAAAAACATTTAAACCATGTTTTTAAAACGGACTAAACAGTAGAAAATAATTTCTCTTAGCCCCCTTACAGATTTATAACCCAATACAGATTCCTAACCCCATACAGATTGTCCCGAAAATTTACGATTGTGAATTTTTAATAGCTATGAAAATATTTGTACGATTTAAGGGGTCTTCTCACTTAGGACGCTAAATACGCTATTTTCATGAATTTTATTTGATAGGTTCATATTATAGATATCGATATAAAAGTTGTTACACTATACACTTCTGCAATACATAAAAAACATTTTTTTTTGTGTTTATTTTACCCGGAAAAACTTCAAACGCGTTTTTTTCGAAACAACGTTTTTCGACGGCTTATTGATAAAATCTTTGAAACTACTGAACCGATCCTTATGAAATTTAAACCACATATTCTTTACAACTATAGCTGAAGCGCATATGAAGGATTTTTTTAAATTTTGATATTTCCTATTTTTCGCCTCCAATGGCGAAAAAACAAGTTTTTTTTGTTTTTTTTTCGAGACGTGCGCCATTTTGTTGTTTTTGCTTGTATCGAAAATCGTATGATATGCGCTATAGCCATTAGCATACTGAATATAAAACCGTTTGAATTTTTTTTTTCGGATGATCCATCTCCGAGATTTCATCAACAGCGTAGACCAACAATTTTTTGAGGACATTTTTTTAACTACCATTTTCGTCTATAATTAGTGACTTAAACGGATGAATTTTTTAAAATGTATTTCGAATGTGTATTTATTAAGTGTAACAACTTTTGTATCAATTGATAAAAATAGCCTTTTTTAGCGTCTAAAGTGAGAAGACCCCTTAAAACGAAAAACGTGGGGCGCATGCAATAGATAATTTATGCATGGGTAGCTTACCCAAGTCACTGACAATTTTATTGCACTGCAAATGATATAAACTGTTCTGTGAGTTTTTTCAACGGCAGCTACTCGGTACACTCCATTAATTTTGGCCCTCCGTTAAGGCGTTACCCCCACTTGTAGCGCAAAGAAAGGCCTTTTTCATGAATTTTTTTAAAGAAAACTACAAAACTTTTTTAATCGATCAATATACCATCTTAAAGAACACATCTTGAAGAACTTTCAGTAATTTTTTTATTGAAAAATATTACATTGTTTAGTGGCAAATGGCCGTCAATGAAATAATGTTTTTATATACACGGTTTGCGGTGACCAACATTGCGGCGAAGTGGATCATCTGAAAAAAAAATGCGGATGGATTTAGTCAAATATAAGTATAAACTAGTCTTTAATCGAAGGATTTTAAAAAATATTCATTTTTCACAAAATGGCGGACAGTCAAAGTTAATGGTTCGATTTTAACGAAAAAAACGGCCGTTTTTTGGCTATAAAACGGCCATTTTTTTTTCGAAAAAAAAAATCGAACGATTAAAGACTAAATTTTTATGTATTAAATAAGCCTGCAAAATTTCAAGAAGATCGGTTCATTAGTGTTCGAGTAATCTTGGTCACCGACTTCAGAAATGCCATTTTGAGAAAAACGCGTTTAAAGTTTCAATTTCAGTTCTTCAATTCACGGATTCTTCTCTTTCAACGCTCATATCTCAGTCAATTTTGTTCGGATCGACTTGAAATTTTCAGGACATATTCTCAGATACTTATACTTCAAAAAAATGCAATAAAAAAAATATCGATTTTTTCAAAATCGCAAGTGGGGTTAACCCCTTAAGCCTGCTTGACCAACGATCCGGCTGGCGGAACGCCATTTCCACCCGGGTCGTTGTTTTCTCAACTTCCACATTATGAAGACGTAACACCGGAAGCTGGCGCGTTGGACCCTCGAAAAGCCTGCGGACCGTGTCGTCCCGTTGGTGTTGAAGTTCTCGGTGTGTCATGTTCACAGGTTACCTTGGAGAATTATTACAGCAACCTGATAGCTCAGCACATAGAGCGCAAGCAGAGGCTAGCCAAATTGGAGGAATCGCTGAAGGACGAGGGCCTTTCGGAGCAACAGAAGCAGGAAAAGAGACTCCAGCATGCCCAGAAGGAGACCGAGTTCCTGCGTTTGAAGCGCTCGAGGCTCGGCGTCGAGGACTTCGAGCCTCTCAAAGTAATCGGACGCGGAGCTTTTGGCGAGGTAATACGATCGTTCGTGCAGAAAACCTTTTTTCTATTTTTTCTTCCTACCTGGTAGAATGCTTTGGGTCGATATCGAACTGGACCTTCGACGAAGTCGAAAAATCTCATTCGTTGGCAAAAAGTCAGCTTTGTTTGTGTTTGCGACGTTGATTTTTCTTCTCGAGCGCGCCAAGCCTTTTTTTTCTTAAAAAAAAAAAAACAACAAGAGTTCCCTTCGTAAGTCTCATCCCTCCAACGCTGACACGCGAAACAGGTGAGACTCGTGCAGAAGAAAGACACCGGTCACGTTTACGCGATGAAGATTTTACGCAAGGCCGATATGCTCGAGAAGGAGCAGGTAGCCCACGTCAGAGCCGAGAGGGACGTCCTCGTCGAGGCCGATCACCAGTGGGTCGTCAAGATGTACTACAGCTTTCAGGACCCCATCAATCTCTATCTCATTATGGAATTTTTGCCCGGAGGTGAGCCCTTCTCGACGTTCACCTCACGCCACTCGCTCAGGATCACGTCACCCCGGCGTTCTCAATGGGTCCTTTCCCACTCATTTTCATATGTCCAAATTGCAGGTGACATGATGACACTTCTCATGAAGAAAGACACCCTGTCCGAGGAGTGTACGCAATTTTACATCTCGGAGACTGCTCTAGCGATCGACTCGATACACAAATTAGGCTTCATTCATAGGTGAGCGCGTGTGCGTGAGCGTTTGTGGGTGTGTGTGACGGGCTTCTTTCAACGGTGAATGAATTCGGACGTTTTTTAAGTTACATATAAAAATTGCCAACATCTTTCAGAGAAAAAACCAACGATCAGTTCACAATTAGAATTATCATTAGTGCGCGTTTGTGGTGTATGCGTGTAGGTGTGTGTGACACTTTTTTTCAACGGCAAATCAATTCGGCCGTTCTTTAAATATATATAAAGATTACGAACATCTTTCAGAGCAAAAACCAACGATCAGTTCACAATTATTATTATTAGTGAGCGTTTGTGGTGTATGTGACTCGCTTTTTTTCAACGGCAAACGAAATCGGACGTTTTTTTAAATTACTTTTAAAGATTATGAACACCTTTCAGAGAAAAAAGCCAACGATCACTTCACAATTATCATTATTGGTGCGCGTTTGTTTGGGTGTATGTGTGTAGGTGTGTGTGACACTTTTTTTCAACGGCAAATGAATTCGGCCGTTCTTTAAACACATCTAAAGATTACGAATATCTTTCTGAGCAAAAACCAACGATCAGTTCACAATTATAATTATCATTAGTGAGCGTTTGTGGGTGTATGTGTGTAGGTGTGTGTGACACTTTTTTTCAACGGCAAATCAATTCGGCCGTTCTTTAAATATATATAAAGATTACGAACATCTTTCAGAGCAAAAACCAACGATCAGTTCACAATTATTATTATTAGTGAGCGTTTGTGGTGTATGTGACTCGCTTTTTTCAACGGCAAACGAAATCGGACGTTTTTTAAATTACTTTTAAAGATTATGAACACCTTTCAGAGAAAAAAGCCAACGATCACTTCACAATTATCATTATTGGTGCGCGTTTGTTTGGGTGTATGTGTGTAGGTGTGTGTGGCACTTTTTTTCAACGGCAAATGAATTCGGCCGTTCTTTAAACACATCTAAAGATTACGAACATCTGTCCGAGCAAAAACCAACGATCAGTTCACAATTATAATTATCATTAGTGAGCGTTTGTGGTGTATGTGTGTAGGTGTGTGTGTGACACTTTTTTTCAACGGCAAATCAATTCGGCCGTTCTTTAAATATATATAAAGATTACGAACATCTTTCAGAGCAAAAACCAACGATCAGTTCACAATTATTATTATTAGTGAGCGTTTGTGGTGTATGTGCCTCGCTTTTTTTTAACGGCAAACGAAATCGGACGTTTTTTAAATTACTTTCAAAGATTATGAACACCTTTCAGAGAAAAAAGCCAACGATCACTTCACAATTATTATTATTGGTGCGCGTTTGTGGGTGTATGTGTTTAGGTGTGTGTGACTCGCTTTTTTTTCAACGGCGAATGAATTCGGACGTTTTTTAAATTACTTTCAGCGGTTATGAACACCTTTCACAGAAAAAACCAACGATCACTTCACAATTATTATTATTATTAGTGAGCGTTTGTGGATGTATGTGTTTAGGTGTGTGTGACTCGCTTTTTTTCAACGGCGAATGAATTCGGACGTCTTTTAAATTACTTTCAGAGAAAAAAGCAACGATCACTTCACAATTATTATTATAATTAGTGAGCGTTGTGGGTGTATGTGTTTAGGTGTGTGTGACTCGCTTTTTTTCAACGGCGAATAAATCCGGCCGTTTTTTAAATTCCGTATAAAGATTGTGAACATCGTTCAGAGAAAAAGCCAACGATCAGTTCACAATTATTATCATTATTGTTGTTGTTGTTGTTGTTGTTGTTGTTGTTGTTATTAATAGTAAGGATTTGTGGGTGTATGTGTGTAGAAGATGTGTAAAAGGTTACATCATCGAATAAAAATCCTTTCAGATAATGCCATTTTTTGGTCCACGTAGATGTGGCCCGTTTATTTACCGAATGCTCTTGTCCACTTATTTTTCTTCCGTCTCTACCGCTCAACGTCTTTGTTAATTTGACCGCAGGGATATCAAACCTGACAACCTGTTGCTGGACGCACGGGGCCACATAAAACTCTCGGATTTTGGCCTCTGTACAGGCCTGAAAAAGTCACACAGGACCGACTTTTATCGTGACTTGAGTCAGGCTAAACCCTCGGACTTCAGTGAGTACAAAGGGTGTCCCGCGTTTGTGCGATTGTCCGTTTGATGGAAAAGAAAGAAAGTCCCGATAGCCGGAGGCGCCTAACAACGTCGGTTGGCAATTTCGTTGCAGTGACATCTTGCGGAAGCGGAAGCGGCGGTGCTATGGACAGCAAGAGACGAGCCGAGAGCTGGAAGAGAAACCGAAGGGCACTGGCCTACAGTACCGTCGGCACACCCGACTACATCGCGCCCGAGGTCTTCCTTCAAACTGGCTACGGACCGGCATGCGACTGTTGGTCACTCGGCGTCATCATGTACGAGATGCTCATAGGTGCGCCCGTCATTGTCACACTGTCACTCGGTCATCGGTGTTTGAAGAAAATTAATTAATTTAGGAATCGGTTTTCATCGGGTCGTCGCACCGAGAGAAAAATGCGTCGTATTTACGACTGCGGTAGCAACAAGCTATATAAATTTTACTATGCCCACTTTTACCACGGGCGCTTTTTTTTATATTATAAATACTATGGACATTTTTCTCAGTGCAAGTTTGCACTATTTATATGGTTGACGTTAACACTTGTTGAGTATAAACTGTTACAAGATCTTACGAAAAGTGACTATACGAACAACATTATGGTAATCGTATAGTGAAGACGTAAATCATTTGTCAATAAAGTAGAGACAGCGGTGGCACGCTATGATCGATATAGATATATTAGCGCATTCATTTATCAGTTTTTAGAATTCGATATTTCGAAAACTATCGGGCTGCGCCAAAAAATCCATTTAAGCAGTGACATATATTATCAAAAAAGCAATCTGTGCAAAATTTCACCTATATCAGAGGTAGCAGCTGTTCGGAAATGCAGCTGGAATTACTTTTATCCGTTGTGGCAAATCTACGATCGAAATACCATAAGTACCCGGTAGCATAGTGGCAGCGTGCCTGAATATAGATAGGTAGGTCGTAGGTTCGAATCTCCGTGTAGGTGAAATATTTTCTTCGATAGGAATCATTTCAGGAGGTCAGGGAATAACAAATCATGACGAACAATCATACAGGTAGTACTCTCAATTGAAATTTTTTGAATTTTTTAATTTATGAAATATCATATACATTTAGTAGACGTACCATTCAATATGGTAAAAACCATTATTGTTTGATAGTGTAAGGAATCATTTGTTTTATGATAACGTACTATATTATGTGGCATTGACAAACAACGTATACTTGAAAGATTGTTGGTTGCGCTCAACATATGATCATAGTTAACTGCTAAAATATCATAAGCATGACTACAAAATATTATTGTCCCCTCAGGGTAATATAAAATATGGTTGAAACATGGCTGAGGTTACTATACATTTCTCTCTGTGCCATCCGAGTATGCTCCGTTTCATTTCGATTTTCTCGGATCCGATTGTTGATTCGCCAGAGGCTAGGAAGCGTTTTTTTTGTCTCGTATCGTTTTTGACGTTTTCTTCGTGTTGTTCCGAGGCCTCGTCTAACGCGCTCGGCTTCTTTCCGTCTCCAGGTTATCCCCCGTTCTGCAGTGAGAATCCCCAAGAAACTTATCGTAAGGTTATGAACTGGAGGGAGACGCTCGTCTTCCCACCGGAAGTCCCCATCAGCGAGGAAGCCAAGGACACGATCGTCAGGTTTTGTTGCGAGGCGGAGAGGAGACTGGGTACGTGTGCATCGAAATTTCACGAGTTATTGAAAAGCGGCAGATCGCACTCTCGAGCTTTTCACATACTTATGCGAAAACGAAAATCCGCCGGACGTGACAACGGCTAGATAATGAAAAAAAAAAAAATTGTGCATTCGAAACTTCAGGGTCCCAGAGGGGCATCGAGGAGTTGAAACTCGCGCCTTTCTTCCGCGGTGTCGATTGGGAACACATCAGGGAAAGGCCCTCGGCGATTCCCGTGGAGGTCCGCTCGATCGACGACACGTCGAACTTTGACGAGTTCCCGGATGTCAAGCTCGAAATACGTAAGTCGGACGGGATCGCTCCTTTACGCTCTTTCAACGCCGTAACATTTTTTTTTCTCGTTGGACAAGGACTCGATGCGCGATACTATTTTTTTTTTTTTTGGTAAAGAACGAAAACACAATTTTTGTTGAGCACGACTTCAGAAAACGATTTTTTTGGTAAAGGAAGAGCATAAAACGATTTTTTTGATAAAGGAAGAGCATAAAACGATTTTTTTTGGTAAAGGAAGAGCCACAAAACGATTTTTTTTTGGTAAAGGAAGAGCATAAAACGATTTTTTTTGGTAAAGGAAGAGCCATAAAACGATTTATTTGCAAAGGAAGAGCATAAAACGATTTTTTTGCAAAGGAAGAGCATAAAACGATTTTTTGGTAAAGGAAGAGCATAAAACGATTTTTTTTGGTAAAGGAAGAGCCATAAAACGATTTTTTTGCAAAGGAAGAGCATAAAACGATTTTTTTTTGGTAAAGGAAGAGCCATAAAACGATTTTTTTGCAAAGGAAGAGCATAAAACGATTTTTTTGGTAAAGGAAGAGCCACAAAACGATTTTTTTGGTACAGGAAGAGCCATAAAACGATTTTTTTTGGTAAAGGAAGAGCATAAAACGATTTTTTTCGGTAAAGGAAGAGCCATAAAACGATTTTTTTGGTACAGGAAGAGCCATAAAACGATTTTTTTTGGTAAAGGAAGAGCATAAAACGATTTTTTTCGGTAAAGGAAGAGCCATAAAACGATTTTTTTGCAAAGGACGAGCATAAAACCATTTTTTTGGTAAAGGAAGAGCATAAAACGATTTTTTCGGTTAAGGAAGAGCCATAAAACGATTTTTTTGCAAAGGAAGAGCATGAAACGATTTTTTTGGTAAAGGAAGAGCATAAAACGATTTTTTTGGTAAAGAGCAACAAAACGATTTTTTTGGTAAAGGAAGAGCCACAAAACGATTTTTTTGGTAAAGGAAGAGCCATAAAACGATTTTTTTGGTCAAGGAAGAGCCATAAAACGATTTTTTTGGTAAAGGAAGAGCCATAAAACGATTTTTTTTGGTAGAGGAAGACCATAAAACGATTTTTTTTCCAAAAAGAAAGGGAAATTAATTTTTTGCTGCAAGCAAGGGGGAAAAAAGATTTTTTTTTGTAACGAAAGAAATGATTCCATTTTTTGGGTTTGAAGAAAAATAGAAAAAGACGGGCCTACGCGCGCGAGACGGTTTTTTTTTCGTTGGAAAAGAAAGAACAAAAAATTCGTCCTACCTAACGCGCGATACGATTATTTTTCGGTGACGAAGAAATAAAAATAACGACGCTGCTCAATGCCCGATTGGATTTTTTTTTCTCCGGAACAGAAAGGAAAAAAACGATCCTACTGAATATGTTATACGATTTTTTATATCTTCGGCGAATGGAGAAAAAGAAACGGGGCCGAGTTGAAATTACGAACTTTGAATGATCAGAACGCGCAAAACTCATGGTGTTGAAGTTTGCAACGATGGAACGCAACGAAAGTTTGTTTTTTTTATAATTTATTTTCCATATTCGTATCGTTGTGGTAGATCTCTTTTTTATAGATTTATATTGTAGATTGCTAAACGAGTATTTTGAAAATTGATCGACGGATTTCCGTAGGTAAAATTCATTGTAAGATAGAAAAGAAATTCGGAAATATTAACTTCCGTTGCATTCCAGCGATGCAAACTTCAATCTCATCAAAAGTCTCGTCAAAAACTTCAATCTCGTCAAAATAATGGGGCTTTGGAAGTTTTAAAAGTTTCATAATTCTCAATAAGTCGACGAAATATTTTGAGCATTTTATTTTAATTATGAAGTCATTTTGAAATTTGTCTGGACAATGTTATACGTTCTACATCATTTACAGTCAACTGTTCAGACTTTCGCTTGCATGACCTTGACGAAACTTGTCATTTCGGAACATTAAAATTAGGAATTTTAAACCGTCGGAGCATTCAACCGTCGGAATTTCAATCTCTGGCCCCCATGTCAATTTTGACACGAAGACAAACAAAAAAACGACCCTACTCAATGCGCAATACGACTTTTTTTTCTATGAGAAATAAAGAAAAAGGAAACGATGATACTCGATGCGCGATTCCACTTTTTAGGCGTTCGAAACGAACAAAAAACGATCCTACCTAATGCGCGATACGAATTTTCGTCTTTGGCAAAGAATTTAAAAAAAATGGATCCTACCTAATGCGCGGTACAACTTTGATTTTTTATTTTTAGACAACGAGTTGCTTTTGAGCTACTATTGAGCTCTACTAATAATTAAACATTTTTATTAATTTTACTAATTTTACTAATAATTAAAAAAAATTAATAAAAATATAATTTTACCGATTTTACTAATAGTTTTAAAAAATCAGTTTTTTTTTAACGAGTTACTATTGAGCTACTATTGAATTCTACTAATAAATAGAAAATGTTAAATTTCTATTAAAAATTTTAAACGATCCTACTATTGATGAAAAAAAAACGTTCCTACTCAATACGCGATAAGAATGTTTTATTTCTTTTAAGAAGAATGATACCATTTCTTTTAAAGGACAGAAAAATAACGATCCTTCTCAATGCGCGATACGTTTTTTTTTTTTTTTTTTTCGTTGTGAAAGAATGAAAGAAAAAAAAACGATTCTACTGAATGCGCGATGCGATTTTTGTTTCTTTGAAAAACAAAAACTACGATAATTGAACGTTAAAAAATAATCGCTGCAGGACCAATTGCATGTTGTTTTTACGACCCCGAAGTATTTTTGAAGATTGTTATGGGGTTTAGCGGTCGGGGGTGAAGTACGAGCGCCCTATGCTTACGCACGAAGCCAATTGACTGTTACCAACTGTTAGCTTTCAAGTGACCGTCATATTGAACGTTCATTTTCGAACTATTTTTCTACTTCTATTCGAACATTCGACGATTACGTCAAGTGGTTTCATTACTTTGTATAATTATTTTCTATAACTTCGATGTTAATTATCCTGACCGAGTAGTTTGAAGGACAGGCGTGATTACCGAATGCCGATAAGATAGGTAGCATCTGTGCCGTCTACGACGTTGCCATCATTGCGCAGTCTAATATTTCGCATGCTTGATTTTCGCACAAATTCGCCGTAAAAAACATTGATCATTTTATAACGGTACTGTGAATCCTCATTTTCACGGTACCAAGGGTTAGTTCGATAGTTCGATAGATTAACGCGTTACCCCCACTTGTAGCGCAAAAAAAAGGCCTTTTTCATGAATTTTTTTAAAGAAAACTAGAAAACTTTTTCAATCGATCAATGTACCATCTTAAAGAACACATCTTGAAGAACTTTCAGTAATTTTTTTATTGAAAAATATTACATTGTTCAGTGGCAAATGGCCGTCAATGAAACAATGTTTTTATATACACGGTTTGCGGTGACCAACATTGCGGCGAAGTGGATCATCCGAAAAAAAAATGCGGATGGATTTAGTCAAATATAAGTATAAACTAGTCTTTAATCGAAGGATTTTAAAAAATATTCATTTTTCACAAAATGGCGGACAGTCAAAGTTAATGGTTCGATTTTAACGAAAAAAAACGGCCGTTTTTTGGCTATAAAACGGCCATTTTTTTTTCGAAAAAAAAAATCGAACGATTAAAGACTACATTTTTATGTATTAAATAAGCCTGCAAAATTTCAAGAAGATCGGTTCATTAGTGTTCGAGTAATCTTGGTCACCGAATTCAGAAATGCCATTTTGAGAAAAACGCGTTTAAAGTTTCAATTTCAGTTCTTCAATTCACGGATTCTTCTCTTTCAACGCTCATATCTCGGTCAATGTTGTTCGGATCGACTTGAAATTTTTAGGCCATATTCTCAGATACTTATACTTCAAAAAAATGCAATAAAAAAAATCGATTTTTTCAAAATCGCAAGTGGGGGTAACCCCCGTCAATAACGTACCGAAAAATGATCGGGAGTTTTCCATAAGCGTAATGCAACTAGCCCACGAAATACGTCGAGTTGGCAAGATTTATTTCCAACAAACGTTGCCTCTGGATCGTGTTGAAACTGCACAGGATAATCAGCAGAGTTTACAAAGGTCCGGAATAAAATGTCATTTCGGTGGTCACACGTTGACCCAACTCCGTAACAACCTTGAGCAAAAAAGAAAACGATTTTTCCAAAATCCTCGAGTGGTGTTATTCGTGGCGCGAATCGAGACTAATTCGTGTGTCTCATGATTGCAGCGTCGGCGCCGTTGCCCCAGGACGGTGAGGTGATATACAAGGACTGGGTATTCATAAACTACACGTTCAAGCGTTTCGAGGGTCTCACGCAGCGGGGCACGCCTACCAAAAAATAGCAACTCACGAACGCTTGCACGGCAACAATCGGCAATCAGCAGAGTGATCCTATCGGTACTCCGGCCCAGGTACATCATAATCCGCATTGAGCGTGGGTCGTTCGACGAAGACGACGTTCCTTCGTGGCTCCCGAAGGACAAGCGACGAGGAGGGCCCTTCGATGGCCTACAGCGGCGCGCCGATGGCGCTCGTTAGATTTTCACGAGACGCCGCGCGACATCCACTACGATTGACACGCGCGTACATTCCGCATGTGCGTACGCGTGTCCGCCTCTCAAACTGTCCCGATCCCCCTCGTGGATCGACACATTTACCCAGACGAACATTTTTATCGTTTCCGCCGGATCGTTCGTGCCTTCGCGAGGCGAAGAAAAATCTCACAAATTCAGACGTGCTCGCAGCACTGCGAGCACTCATTTCGAAAAATAAGACTGAAAAGTCGTTGATGCGAATCATTGTCCTTCGAATAATCGGTCGAAATCATTTTTTTTTCCTTCGATATGGAAAAGTCAATTTTTTTTTATACTGAGCCTTTTTTAAAGAGTTTTCTCTTTCGAAAATTTATTAATAAAAAGAAATAACTTTTCACCGCGTGGCGGACAATTGTGTTATTTTTTTTTTCAAATTCGCACGACAGATCTGAATTTTTGGCGATCTTTGTTCGAATCGCGAGATGCCGAAATTCCGATCGAACTTTCGGCTGGAAAATGCAAGTGCGACGCACCCGGAAGTCGATCTCGTCAACCCGGATATGAGAGATTGACATTCACGGGACGTAGGCTTGTCACGCGCCGTGAAACTGCCCAAAACGATCTGGCACAGCACACTAATCCGACCAGACGTGGTCCACGTTACGAGCTCTCTCCCCTCCCTCGTCAGCACCTTTTTGTTCCGTTCGCCCTCCTTTTTTCGCCTCCGTCCGTTTTCCGTGACCGTTCGTTCCGGCATACGACGAAAGAGGCGCGCTGTGATATAATTGTCGACGAGGAAAAATTCAAGCTATTACGCGTTCGCGCGACACGTGCGAGTCGCGAAAATTGAGAAAAGAAGAAAAAACGAAGAGGAACGTTGCGCGCGCGCATTCCCTTTAGTATCATTTGGCCTTGTGTTATTTTTTTTCGCAACGTTGCACTTCGCGCGTGCGTTGTTTTTTGAAATGTTTTTTTTTTTTTTCGACGTCTACACCCGAAAACTGTTGGTAGCGCGAATTTACGCACCCGCGGCGGCACTTCCGGTCAATTGAGCTCGTCGCACGGGAAGGTAACGCGTGACACGCGAGTTTGCCAGAAACAACCTGTTGGCCCTCGTTCGCGGTCTTCACTCTCGGGCTATTTCGCGTCAAACTTGCCCCATTTTTCTTCCCTCGTACATACGTCCTCTCCTACTCCTGAGGCGCCTCCCACCCTCCCCCCACCATAGAATTCTGGATAGTCTCGCTCTCTATACCGCGTACAGGCCGAACAATTTTTTACTCGCCGATCTCCCGAACCGCTCTGAGCGTTCGTTCGTTTGGACGTAAAAAACGACACGTGGAAAAAAAATAGTCATAATCCCGATCGGGGAGAACGATTTTTTGCTCGTCGCTCGCAGAGTCGGACACTCGGGAGAAAGGGCGACGGAGAATCGGGGATCGTAATTGGAATCGCGAACTGGGGTAATGCATATATATACATATACATATACATATATATATATATATATATATATATATATATATATATATATATATATCTATGTGTGCGTGTGTGTATACACACCGATGAATATATTAATCCCCGGGGCGCTATAATGAAAATCGTTCGTCGCGATTACATACACATACATTTAACCACCCGCGTGAAAACAACGTCCAATTTTATCGAGTTATTTACACAAAGAGACAAGAGCATAAGAAATCGAGCTATCGCAATTTATTTATCTATCCAATCGAAAGAGAAAAAAAAGAGAAAAACGATAAGAAACGTATAGAAGAAACGACAAAAAAAAAAGAAAGACAAGAAAAAGGTAAATGAGAAGCAAGAAACGACAAAAAGAAGAAATTAATACAACAATAGCCACGAGATGCCTTTGATGCAGAAATTTTTGGTGCCCTGGAGAGCAGCGAACGAGATTAGCTCATAGGTGAATACGTAATCACCACATCCGTGCATATTTGTATATATATTTATAAACGAATATATGCATACAAACATACATAGATACATACCTGCACATATATATATATATATATATATATATATATATATATATATATATATATATATATATATATATATATGGGTTTACGTACGTATTTTCGTAGACCTGCTATATTGAAAGAGACATTGCACGACATTCGACACAGAAAATTAATGAGGTATTATTTTTGCAAAGTGCTTCTCTCACAGCACAGCGACACCCATTTGTGGACTAGTTCCGGGTAGCGTTGCGATTATTGTACGAACATTGTATAGATTGGAAAAGTCTCGATTATTGCACAATACAGTGCACACTTGATCGTCATCGTCCTTCAACAATACCGCCCGCCAGAGTGTCCGAAAGCATTTTGAGGTTATGTGGAATGTCTCGTATGTAGATTGTACGCATATATATATATATATATATATATATATATATATATATATATATATCCATAGAGTGATGATTATAAGGTGGCCAGCTCTTTTTTTAAGTATTATATGGAGATTCTCCGATCGAGAAAAGTATGATTCTCTTTTGAAAAAAAAAACATATATATAGCGTATTTTCGTGACAAGTAATGTTATCCAGAAAAAAATAGAGCTTACCGGAAAAAAAATTGCAATTCCATTTTGCAGAATGTACAGCAGAATGAAGGTAATTAAAGTCCGAATACCACTTCTGACAAACCTGTTTTGCGCATTTGGTCATCGAGCAAACATGTAGATTAATGGAAATTGATTTAATTGAAAAAAAATAACGTTTTTCCAGGAGTGTCTCGCATTCGGAATGTAATTATCTTCATTCTGCCGAACTCAAAATGAATATTGATTGTTTTCTCGCAAATAATACTCGTTGAAAAACACGCTTTTTTTTTTGTTCCCCAAGAGGACTTGGAAAACCATTGAATTTTATGTTTCTCTCGGACGCAAAATCTACGTGCAAGATCATTCGAAAAACACACGGTCAATATTCGGAAGTGGGACCCGTGCGAGAATCAGGCTAATTTTCTTCACGGGTTCAAACAAACCTAAAGAAACGGACCCAAACAAGCAAACCCAAACAAACAAATACAACAGAATAAATACAAACAAACAAATACAAACAAACAAATACAAACAAACAAATACAAACAAAGAAACCCAAACAAACAAACACAAACAGACAAATACAAACAAACAAATACAAACAGACAAATACAAACAAACATATACAAACAGACAACTACAAACAGACAAATACAAACAAACAACTACAAACAAACAAATACGAACAAACAAATACAAACAAACAACTACAAACAAACAAATACAAACAAACAAATACAAACAAACAAATACAAACAAACAACTACAAACAAACAAATACAAACACACAAATACAAACAGACAAATACAAACAGACAAATAGAAACAAACAAATACAAACAGACAAATACAAACAGACAAATACAAACAGACAAATACAAACAGACAAGTACAAATAAACAAATACGAACAAACAACTACAAACAAAAAACACAAACAAAAAATACAAACAAAAAATACAAACAAAGAAATACAAACAAACATATACAAACAGACAAACACAAACAAACAAATACAAACAAACAAATACAAACATATACAAACAGACAAATACAAACAGATAAATACAAACAAACAAATACAAACAAACAAATACAAACAAACAAATCCAAACAAACAAATACAAACAAACAAATACAAACAAACAAATCCGAACAAACAAATACAAACAGACAAATACAAACAGACAAATACAAACAGACAAATACAAATAGACAAATACAAATAGACAAATACAAATAGACAAATACAAACAGACAAATACAAACAAAAAATACAAACAAAAAATACAAACAAACAAATATAAACAGACAAATACAAACAGACAAATACAAACAAACAAATACAAACAGACAAATACAAACAAACAAATACAAACAGACAAATACAAACAGACAAATACAAACAAACAAATACAAACAAACAACTACAAACAAACAAATACAAACAGACAAATACAAACAGACAAATACAAACAAACAAATACAAACAAACAAATACAAACAAACAACTACAAACAAACAAATACAAACAAACGAACACAAACAAACGAACCCAAAACAAACAAACTCAAACAAACCAATCTAAATACACAAACCCAAACGAGCCCAAACAAAATTTTGCCTGATTCTAGCAGGAGCCCCACTTCCGAATATTTACCAAACACACGGCCACCTTATGATTGGCACATGTATGTATATATATATATATATATATATATATATATATATATATATATATATATATATATATATATATATATATATGTGAGTGTGTGATACGCGTGGTACTTATACAATTAGGATATAATGCCTACTACCCATCCCGCCTATCCCGCGAAGTCGGGTTGCGCAAGAAGAAAAGATAGGGGAAAAAACGACGAAAAAAAAACAATTATAAATACCAAAAAGAGCGCTATCGCTATCTGCCACTAAAGTAGTAGCTTCGTTCTAGGATCATTTTTATCGTACGAATATATCTATATATATATATATATGTTCGACTTCGCGATGGGGACCGGGAGCTTTTCTCAGAGTCGCCGTTTCGAAAATGAAATATATAAGCCGCGCGTGTATATTTCCAGAACCGCGTATCGTGTGTATGTGTGTTTGTGCGCGCGCGTGCTCGTTTAGACGGTTGGTGAAATTTCGCCCGTCCTCGTTAATCGTAGAAAACGCGTCGTCCACGTTATCCCTTCTCTCGTCCTCTCCCCCGGCCTTCCGACTCCGTTTTTCCCGAATTTTTTTCGTTCACCCGCGTCGTGGGCGTGCAAAACGCGTGCCCGGGCCTTAAACGTGCGTCAAGCGTATTCGTAACACTAGGCTTTTCGTGCTTAACGCTGTGAGTCGATTGAGAGGGTGGAGATTGAACGAATACGCGTTCATCGTTGTTGCTTGTCTATATCGATATTGCAGATAATTCGTTGATATGTGGATGAAAGGAAAAATTATTACGTATAGATATATTCGCAATCGATGCACTGTCCAAATTACCCTTTTCATTCGACTCGATATTCGTCGAGTTTGTTAATTTTTTTCTCGGTTTATCGAAAATTCGACGGCCTCTGTTTTATTTCTTTTGTTTCTCGAGTAACGCGCGTCTCTGCTCCTTTCTCTCTCTCTGCCCCTTCCTCTCGACGCGTCTGTCGTGAAAAAAGAATTGTTCGTCCATACGTTCGCGCCGTTCGATCTCTCGGCTCGCGCGAGGCGATCAAATGGCAAATACACGAATGAGAAGGAAGACAAGATTCTAGATAAATATATGAAAAATCATTGAACCGCGAAGTGCCGACGCGAGAGTACGTTCGGCTGGAAAAAAGAAGAATCCAGTTGAAGAACAGAAAATCATTGAGTTCCCAGCATGGCGAGGTTGCGAGGAGACACGCGAGGAACGAAGGAAAAAAAAAGATATAGTCTCTGTAATAATGTGATAATTGTACGAGACGCGCGTGTGCATAAGTGGAATTCGCCGTTAAGGAAAAAAAATGATTATATCTATATATATATATATATATTCTGCGATTAGATATCGAGGCATCTCGTCCGTTCGTGTGACGAAGTCGACAAATAAAAATAAGGAAAGCGAGAAGAAAGAAGAATAAAGAATTCTGCTAATAAACCGAGCACGCGCGCCATCTAGACAGATTGTATATTTTTCGTATCACACGTCTCTCTCTCTCTCTCTCTTTCTCTCTCTCTCTCTCTCTCTCTCTCTCTCTCTCTCTCTCTCTCTCTCTCTCTCTCTCTCTCTCTCTCTTTCTTTCGCTCTCTTTCTCTCTCACGTGTCACTTGATTTTATTGGTAAGCAAGAAAAACGCAGACGAACGAGGGAACGACACATTCTCAATCATAGCACTATCGAACATGCTGTCTGTACGGTGACTTAGTTTCCTTTTTCTTTCTTTCTTCTTTAGTTGAATTTTAACGATAATAATAAAAGAGACGAATGTTTTCAAGGCGAAACTCAACACCGCCGATAAAGAAAAGCCCCAAACGTTTTCGCCCGTTTTTTCCTCGAGTCGACCGCGTCACGTTGACGGAGGGAAAAAATGCTCGAAAAAATTAGGTTTCGCCGAGCCGATAGCAAGTCGAAGAGTCACTCGACCCGGCCACCGCAGAGACGAGCATTTTGACACCCGAACCGTCGAATTCGGTGGAAAAATAGCTGAGAAAAATGGCGGTAACTGCGGTGCACGGTTAATCGTCGATAATTGTGACGAAGCGTGCGCGCAGCGACATCTGTCGGCAGGCGACGGCGTTGCGTCCGTAGCAAAAAGCGAGCCGAGCGACAGCCCGACTCGGGAGGACTCACTCGGCACTATTGTCGTTGCGCCTCGACACGAGTAGATACGTTCACGAACGGCTGTCGCGATAGCACCTGCGCAATAAACATATTTTCGTAGGCAATGGAGCGTCGGAAATGTACGGGGCGAGACGTGTGAAAGCGGCTCACAGGCGCAAACGCCCTCGAACATTGAGCGGGCAAACGCGTCGATAAAAAGTATTTTGCACGTTGTCGACGAGGAGACACGCGGTTATCGCGAGGAAAAAGAAAGCAGTTGAACGAGTAAATAAAACAAATGGAGGATTAAATCGCGATCGTCGAATGATTAGCGGAATGAATGAATTATTCGCGTAAACGAGAGACTAAGTGAGTGTCGATATTTTATAGTAGGCTTGTGATAAAATTAAAGAATTATTATATCGATCGAATAAATGATGAAGAAACGATGTATAAAGAGAAGAAAAAAAAACACATTGCTTTCCACATGCAGAATATACTATTGTAATTATGTCGTTAATAAATTGTTTTTTTTATTTTATTCCCGTTTTTTTAGGTTTTTTTTTCTTTCGATCGAATCCGCGCGTCATGGAAATGTCTCTGCTGTGTCGCGTGTGTTCATCGGCGTAAACAGGAGATGCGAACGTATGGAAATTGTGTAAAACGTGGCGTGATCCGATCTTGCGCTTCTCTCCTTCTCGTCCACATTCGTCCTTCTCCCTCGCTGCTTTCCACGTGATCGTGTTGATGTTTACCGATTGTTCAACCGTCGCCGATGACCTTGGCGACTCGCGTCCGACACGCGCGTACGTTTTCATCAACCAGCACAGAATTGCGTCAGGATGAGCCCCGATACGGAATACACATGTGTACGATCTCGTAAATTAACGCGACGACGGATTGAGAGGCGAAGCATAGTTGGTATCGCGATTTAATCGAGCCTATCTGCAAACTTGACGATATACACAAGGCACAATATCCTCCAGTGGTAAACTTGACCTGAAACTACGCCCGCACGAGGCGATCGCATCTTTTAAGGGCGGGGTAAAGTTAATTCGGCGAAAAAAAGGCATGTTTTTAAGATTTTTTTTTGGCGTAACGAATAGTGTTCGTTTATTGAAAAATTTACATATAATAAAGTAACATTTGAACAACATTCTCGTAAATTTGCATTGCAAAATATTCAAAATTGAGCGAGTGAAAATTAAACCCCGGAGGCGCCTCGAAAAAAGTTGGTTTGCGGTGTGCACCATAACTCGCAACAGAATCATCTGAAACAAAAAAATCAAAATGCATTTGTTAAAGGAGATGTTTCTCGAGGTAATGACGGGAGGATTTTTTTTTTTTCGATTTTTCGTAGCACTTGGGAGCCAAAAACCCGATTTTCGCTAAAAAAAAGTCGGCTAATTTGTTGTTGAAAAATTGGTAATTATTTTAAAAAAAACAAAAAAGCTCTCGACAATACCTGGTTAATTATGTGAAGAAGTACTGTGCAAAATTTCAAAGCGATTGGTCCGGTAGATTTTGAGTTATCGTGCACACGGACTTCAAATATGACAAGTATCAGAAAAACGGTTTGAAAAACGCAGAAGAGTTTGGTCGCTTAGCGCTCATTGCACATAAGTTTGAGAACACTTCTCGATTGCATAAAAATCTGAGAAAATTCATGCATATTAAAGGTACTCAAAAGATTAATTTTGCATAATAATAATTCCAAAATGTTATTAACAAAATGATGAAAAAAAAAAATTAGTCAACAAATTTCCCCGCAACCCAATTTTTTTTCGAGATTCGTTCATTTTTCTGAATACGTATGAATTTTTTCAGATTTTTCAATTATCTTTGAATTCTTAGAAATTCAAAATAAAACTCGATAATTTTCTTATACTCACTCAAAGTCGTCGATGCCAGGTCCGTAGAGCAAAAGGCTTCCATCAAGATGATCGCGAGCATCTTTTTAGCAACACTAATGTGTATACTAATATACACCACTAATGTGTATACTAATATACACCATGCCTCGAATATACATAACGGGACTCATAACTTCGTCAATTTTACTCCGATCGACTTGAAATTTTAACACAATATTCTTGATATATTATGCATTCATTTAAAAAAATTAATAAAAAAATTTAGATACTTTACCCCGCCCTTAATATTACAATCTCCCATGTTTCAGTCAAAATCTTGAAGACTTGAAACTAATTATCATAACTATTAATTAATTGAATAATACGTATTAATGAGGTCAATTAATTACAAGTAATTACGAACAAAAATAGTATCACGCAAATTTGCTAACTATTTTTTCGAAATTCTTCCGGAAATCACTATTTCCGAAAATTCGTTGGGGAAAAAAATTCCTTATGGTGAGAAATTGGGCTTGCACGTGATAATCGTGTAATCAGAACGATAACAATATATTTTGCCGTTGCTGTTATCATGATGGCGATTGTCATAATTGTTATCATCATCATTATAATTATTTTTCATAATATATTTTTAACCATACTTTTTAATTATTATTATGTATAATAATCGTTATTATTTTTATTACTATCCGAATGCTTCGGGTACACACGCTTCCTCAGTTTGCACTGGAAAACAATTACCCATCCCGATTATTATTATTATCATCATTATTCACCTGAAACAGGTGGTAGCTGGAAAAGGCAAGAGAAGTGAGAAGAAAAAAGAAGAATCAAGAAAGGTAAATATCACCCGAAAACGTTAGACGAAAAATGCTAAACAGCGAAAAAGACTGGGACTCCGTTGCCACCTACGTAGAGGGGGTTCTCCGGGAAAAGAAACGGCAAATTGACGAAGCTCACGAGCAGAATTCAGCGAACGAAGGGACGAGCATAACCTAGATGAAGCCCCGGGTAGGGGTCAAAATGTCGAATAGCCAAATACAGAACGACAAAGATCTCGATACGACAGAATTACGAACTCCCCAAACAACGAAGGTAATTCGAAATTTTATCCGTTGACCGATGACAAAATCGAACAACTATCAGACCGAAGGATTATTTATTCGAGAGTTCATTTATTCGAGGACATATATTCGGATAGTCTGCAGTTTGGGTCTTACAAATTCGAACAATGTACAACATTCATATCTCCGAAATAGAAAAAAGCGAGTATCTAATATTCGTGATGCCGTCTATAGCAAAAAGCCATAGAACGAGACTACGAACTTCGAATGTATAGATCTCAAACGCAAATGATCGATGGTCCGAAATGGCGAATGCCTAAATGGCGAGCACGGCATATGGCTGCCCGACCCCGACTGACCGCCAGCGTCATCTGCCAACTTCACTCTGAAGCGCAAGTAACGTACTTCTCGATCCATCGTTCCATTGTTTTCATTTGTTTTCAAAGCGGTTTCACGATCGGGCCTTCACCATCTTGCCTAGGGTGTGGTTTGTGGTGGGTAACGTTTCGGAAGTGCGGACCCGTTTGAACGTCGGCAAAGATTTTTCACAAACCACGTAAAAAAAGAATAAAAAAATCATTCTTTTTTATTATTATTACCATAATAATTATCGTCATCACGATTGTTATAATTATTTTTTTAACCTTTTTGTAAATTATATTTTATTGATTATAATAATAATTGTGCCTATCGTTATTATTCGATTTTATTGCCCCGGGTCACTTTCTCAGTTTGGACAAGAAAACATTCACCTATTACGGTTATTATTGTCATCATCATCATTATTATTATTATTATAATTATGATCATTATCACCATTATTATCGTTGTTTTTATTAACGATTTTTCAATTGTTTTCTATAAATAATAATAATTGTTACAATTGTCATTATTATTCGATTTTATTGCTTCGGGTAACACACAATTAATCGAATTTTATTTGTACAACTTTTTTAACACGTTTTTTACAAAATGTTTTCTCTTACAACTACCTTAACTTATATATATATATATATATACTTTCCACTCTGCATAATCTTTCCCTTGTCACTATCTAACATTTCTCTCTCTTTTTTAGTTTAATCCTCTCCATCTTTTTCCTCTCCCCCTTCCTCCTTGCACATTACCGTACCTCCTTCCTCCTTACAACTTCCTCTAAATCGTTTCCCCACTTTGACAGGATTCCGGTTGTAATAGCTCTTATTTCCTCAAATGGACAGATTTTTGGCCATCTTGACTCCTCCATCCTAAGCACCTTACCGTTTATTATCATTGATATTATCTTTATTGTTATCATCGATATTATTTTTATCGTTGGTATTGATATTATGTTTTTCGTTATTATTGATATTATCTTTATCGTTATTATTCATATTATCTTTATTGTTATCATTATTATCATTATCATATATATATATATATATATTATATATAAAGAATATATTTTCCAACGCGACGATCGATTACATCTCAATACGTTTTTCGTGTCGATCGGTATGCAAAATCTACGTTACCGATCGAGGTCGATAATGTTTCCCGCGATGCCTTATCTTTCACATATTTCTCCCTGTCGATATATCTCCCCGACGATAAGTATACGAAACTGTCTTATCGATCGGTATCTTCCACGCGAGGGTTTCTCTCCTACGAGGTCCGATCGATGGCGCCACTGACACGCGAGGCTCCACGCCGATCGACGGAGCACAAAAAATCTTTCGCGCTCTCACACAGAGTTCTAGAAACGAAACGTCATTCAAACCTCACCACTTGCATAACGCGTAATTTCCATAAGTATGAATTATATAATGGAATCGAGGTTGCGGACGACAAATTAAAGAGAAATTTGACGCAGCTACACATTTTTTTTCGAATCTTGCGAACCGTTCTCGGGATTTGCACATTTTTGGATTTTCCCATCGTTAAATAATTCGCCAAACGTGACGAAAAACGAAAAAAATTGTTTTTTTTTATCGCGCGCATGCGTACTTTTATCGCGTTGACACGTGTGTCCGAAAGGAGATTCTTATTGGCGATCAAGAATATTTTTTGCCCCAGTATCGAGAAATAAATAACGTTGGAGGCCGTTATTTTTACATTCTCGTCCTCCCCACCGATCGAAACAATTTACGGAAAAAAAAAGAAAAATTGGTCGATTGTTGTGGAGTGTATTTTCGTGTCGCCCTATATCACTGGGTGATATAGGGCAGGGGAAAAAAGTTAATGGCAAGGGTCACGACCTAGTCGATTTGGCATACGGCTCTATCAATATATATATATATATATATATATATATATAATCTAATATATACATTATACATATAATAATCATAGTAAAAATAATGAATTAATGTAATTATTTAAAGCCATTGAACTTTGTATCGTTAGAATGTAACGAAAATAGTTACTTTCTCATTTCCGAAATGTTCCTCGTCAAATATGGACTACGAAAGTCATGCAAACATTTTATATTTGCCCCTTTACAATCTGAATCTGCAAAACGGGATTTTGGATAGTAATGAAAAAAAGCAATAACAAAGAATCTTTGTCGCATTCCAACGATGCAAACTTCATCCCCTCAATTATTAAGAAATAATTATAAAGAAAGAATTATAATTTAATAAAATAAAATGAAGTATAATCTTTCTGAATTATAAAGAAGGAAAAGAAAGATATTAATCTATTGCTATTAATTTTATTAAGTTTATTACAATAAATTTATACGTACTCCTTCAATTCCTTTGCGACTACAAAGAATATTTAAATGTTGTCCTCCACACGATATATAAATACGTGTAACGATGCTAGAAATAATAGTACCGTTTTTGTACATTATTTTGTAGCCGAGCTTATTTTCGTATTATGGTAAAGCATAGAGCCTAATGGAAGGATAATGTAAGGGAGCTGGCAAGAAGAATGGAAAGAGGAAAAAAAACAATAATTGAACAAGAAATTCGATATGATTGGGGCGAAATCGATGGGTCAACATACCGCAAGGAATATAAATATAAAAAATACGTATACACATAGAGAAATATTTGACGGATAAGATGATTAGCGGAGAATAATTTTTGGTAAAGTTTAAGGAGGTACGATCACTTCCACGGGGTCAAAAAAGAGTCTAAATTTATTTTACCCACAGCTGCTCTGGTTGATGTTTACTTATGTTGATTATTCGTATTATCGATTATGGTGTGCCAAATGTTGTGGCAAATGATGAATTTATTGCGCGTGAACAAATAAAAACTGAAAAATTAGATTGTCAACGACTCGGAAGTAATCTTCGCAATAAGAATATTAACATATCCACCATAAAAACGGGCTAAAAAGACAAAAAAAAATCAGTCGGAAACCTATTGAAATAGGCATGAATTACCTCAGCGGAATTAACACGACAGGCCGAATATAATTATACATATTATTGATACGTGATAAATGATAAAACTCCATAAATTGTTGTTTGCATATTTTGTGGCGGCTTCTATTCAAATTAATTTAAAAACAAAGCTGGGTTATGTTCGCCAAACGCATCAGCTGTCACTCGCGACGTTGCTGAGTCTGTGGGTGCTATTTCGTCGTTGGATTCGTAGTAACGATCGTACCTCCTTAACATCGCTTCAGTTTATTTGAGCTGCTGATATTGATCAGAGACAGGTAGGTAAACACAATGAAAGTACTAGCTGTTAATATAATAACAACGGTTTGTCAGAAATTTTCAAGGTTATTGCGTCATTTTTTGTTAATTCGTTAACCGTCTAATGGGGCAAGATGCATACAATTGAAACTTCCAAATGATGAAGGGTGAAAAAAGAACCTCCGAATGATCAAAATGATATGGAAGCAAGATTATTCGGACTAATCCTACAGAACTAACACGATGGGCTTATCAAATTGATGACATCGAGAATGAAACCACTTTTATGTACGAAAGATGCCAATAATTCGTGTCCCATCATTATCCCAGCGCTGTTTAATCTTGCCCCGCGTACGAGGCAAAATGGCAAAAATAAAGGTTTAAGGCGTTACCCCCACTTGTAGCGCAAAAAAAGGCCTTTTTCATGAATTTTTTTAAAGAAAACTACAAAACTTTTTTAATCGATCAATATACCATCTTAAAGAACACATCTTGAAGAACTTTCAGTAATTTTTTTATCGAAAAATATTACATTGTTTAGTGGCAAATGGCCGTCAATGAAATAATGTTTTTATATACACGGTTTGCGGTGACCAACATTGCGGCGAAGTGGACCATCTGAAAAAAAAATGCGGATGGATTTAGTCAAATATAAGTATAAACTAGTCTTTAATCGAAGGATTTTAAAAAATATTCATTTTTCACAAAATGGCGGACAGTCAAAGTTAATGGTTCGATTTTGACGAAAAAAACGGCCCCTTTTTGTCTATAAAACGGCCATTTTTTTTCGAAAAAAAAAATCGAACGATTAAAGACTACATTTTCATGTATTAAATAAGCCTGCAAAATTTCAAGAAGATCGGTTCATTAGTGTTCGAGTAATCCTGTTCACCGACTTCAGAAATGCCATTTTGAGAAAAACGTGCTTAAAGTTTCAATTTCAGTTCTTCAATTCACGGATTCTTCTCTTTCAACGCTCATACCTCAGTCAATTTTCTTCGGATCGACTTGAAATTTTCAGGACATATTCTCAGATACGTATACTTCAAAAAAATGCAACAAAAAAATATCGATTTTTTCAAAATCGCAAGTGGGGGTAACCCCTTAATTAAAAATATATGTTACACGTTACAAATCAGCGAGACTGATATTTCTTTGCTTCCAAAATTAGAAGATCAATAAATGTTGATTAGTTTGAAAAATAATTAAACTTGACTGACTCATATAAAATATTGTTTTATTTGAACCTGACCTCAGCGTTATCATCTTGCTCCGACTTGCCTTCGTAGTATTTAATTCACATTACGTATATGGGCCCTCACACCTTTGCATCATAGGCATTATTCTGATTTCATCGCATCACCGTAGAAATATATCGGCTTCTCTCCCTCAAAAAACATCAATTGCGTTTGTCTTCGTGAAAAAAAAATAAGCAAAGAAGAAAAGCAATAAAAATAGAAGAATCGATTGTTATGCATCATATGCATTGAGTAAGTGCAGGCGAGTTTTACGTTGCAAAAATTCACGCGCACATATATATGCGGCTGCTGAGACACGTACAAATCGTGCGATTATGCGCCACCGAGAGTCAATTGCCACGCAGCCACTCAAATCCATCGTATATATATACATATGTTTATATATATATATATATGTATATATGTATATATATATATATATATATATATATATATATATATATATATATTTATATTTATTTATATATATATATATATATATATATATATATATATATCTCCACCAGTAAGTCAGTTACGTGCCTCCTATACGGTTTTTTTTTTGCTTTTTCGTTTTTTGTCTCTGGGACCTCTCTCATGGAAAATGCGATTGGATTGATTCCGGTGATAAATCGTCGGACTTCCCCCGAAACATACACCGAATACATTTTACTCCCTACCCCTCCCCTGTCCCTCCGTCGTTCGACAACGAAACGGCTTTTTCTCCCTTGAGTCGAGCGAAAAGTGTCCTTTTCGACGAGCTGCTGACCATATCGACAAAGGAGTCTCGGAGCGGCTCCTGGTCCTCGAGAACGTGCGATACACCGGGGGAATTGCCTCGAGAAGAAAATAATAATAATAAATAGATCGGCTATAGCGACGAATGTGTCGCGACACGTGAAAAAATAAAATTACACGCGTGAAGTTGCGATCGTGGAGAAGTTAGAATCGTGGATTTATATTCACGCGTGGTCGTGGAATCGTCGAGGAAAATGAGGATTTCATTAGGTGCAGTTGGACTTCTTTGAAGGAGGGCTTTATTTTTGCGGCTTTTTTGAGGAAGGTTTTTAGAGCGTGTAATAATGGGAATTGACAGGTCGTGATTGACGGTACTTTTGTTTAAATTTGGTGCTTTGAAATTTTGTACTCCTTTTATGAATCGTCTGGTTTTAAATTTTGTCGTCGATTTTACATTTTCCTGCTCTTTGATTTCTCAAAATTTGCAGTCCGTTTTTCATTCTCCTGATCTCAAATTTCATGGTCCTACTTTGATATCCTGCTTTTTTGAGCAATATTTTAGAGTAGGACAATGAAAAAGGACTGCAAAATGATTACTTTGTGGTCTTTTTTGAAATTATGTAGCCCTTTTATTCATTTTTCTCATCTAAAATTCTGTACTTTTTAAAATAATTTTCCTGCTCTAGGATTTTCAATTTTGTCGCTCCAAGATTCTCAATTCTACCGCTCTAGAAATAAACATTTTCCTGTTTTCAATTTTCTAAGGTATTCAATTTTGCTGCTCTAACATTTTCAATATTTCTACTCCAACATTTGCATATTTTCTGCTCTAAGATTTTCAATTATTCTATTCGAAGATTTTCAATTATCGTGCTCTGAGATTTCCAATTCCCCTGCTCCAAGATATTTAATCTTTCGGCCCCAAGTTTTCGAATTCTTCCGATTCAACGTTCTCAATATTTTTAAGATCAAAAAACCTTCTAATTTCAATTCTTCGAATTTTTTTTTCAATTTTCAAGAACTCTATTTTTCTAAGATCGAAAACCGTTCTGCTCCAAGATTTTCAATTGTTCTGTGCTACGATTCAACATTTCTCTGCTCTCAATCTTTCAATTATTCTATTCGGGGATTTTCATTTTTCGTGCTCGGAGATTTTCAATTCTCCTGCTCCAAAAGCTTCGCATTTCCGGCTCCAAGACATCTGCCACATTTAACGCCGTACGGAATGCTTAATTCTCCAACGAACGACCAACCAATAGCGCGGATTTTTTTCCTACCTATGTTTTGTTCGCTTGGCACGTCCCCTCTCGCGGCGATTGCTACTTCGTGTACTGAGAGGTGTATAAGTTGGAGCGTGCGCGTGCGAGCTCGCGATCCTACCGTCACCCATACACACACACATATATATATATATAGTTGGGGATTTATTTATGTTTGTATATACATATACACACACATTATATATATATATATATAAAGGAAGAGCCACGTATACATTGCGTCAACCGCGCTTATCATGAGTCTGCGATTGGCTGTGCCCTCTGACCCGCGAGCATAGCTCCGCCTCTCAGTTGCGTACCGACAAAACACATTGACCGCCTCCTTTCCTCTCTAACGATATATATCTTCGGAATCTTTGTCATTCCATCTACACACATATATATATATATATATATATATATATATATATATATATGGATATGGATATATATATGGATATATGGCGGTCACCACTCCGAGTATCGGCTATATATATAGCCGATACTCGGAGTGGTGACCGCTTAGTAGATTGAGTAAAACGTCTATGCACTAGAGAATCAGCAGAATACAGGGCCGCTTATACCATCACGGGTTTTCCACAGTTTCCCCGTACCCACGACAGATCCGGTATAGTATAGCTTAAGGATGTTGAGTCCCAAATCGCAAGTGATGATAAAATTCTGAAAATTTGGTATGTTTTTGTATGAAGTATTTCAGAGGTCGTGTAAAAATTTCACGACAATTAGGAAGCTCGTTATTGAACAATTAACATTCACAAATTAAATGTTGTTTTATGGAAACTGATGTAACTTTGCAATAAGTTTTTTTTTTGACCTCTCAATTTTATAATATCTACAATATACTGAAAGCAACGGAAACAAAACGAAGTTTATTGATAAATTTTTTTTTATTTCTTTTAAAAATTGTTCTTAACAAAATGTTAATTTTTTAATAACGAGCTTCCTAATCGTCGTGAAATTTTAACACGACCTCTTAAATACTTCATACAAAAACATACCAAATTTTCCCAATTTTCGTATCATTTTTTATTTCAACCCTTAAGGAGGTTGAAGTAATGATGATAGAATTCTGAAAATTTGGTATGTTTTTACATGAAGTATTCAGGAGGTCGTGTAAAAATTTCATGACGATTAAGAAGCTATTTATTGAACAATTGACATTAACATGTTTCATAGGGACTCAACATCCTTAAGCGGCTGTGGACGCGACGGAGGTTAGGATAAATTAGCAAAGTGCGGGTAGGGAGTGATAGGAAAGGGTTGTTTAAGGTAACAGGGTAGAGCCACCAAAGAGTACACAGTGCTTTTAATTGTTTTATTTTTTCGCGCGTTGGCAACACCACCTAACCTGTCAGTGGCATATGTTAGGTCAAGGTGTTGGATAACAATTCGCTTCGTTAAGGATGTTGAGTCCCTATGAAACATGTTAATGTTGATTGGTCAATAAATAGCTCGTCATTAAATTTTTCAATAAATAAATCGTCATGAAATTTTTACACGACCTCCTGAATACTTCATGTAAAAACATACCAGAGTTTCAGAATTCTATCATCATTACTTCAACCTCCTTAGGGGTTGAAATAAAAGATGATAAGAAATTTCGGAAAATTTGGTATGTTTCTGTATGAAGTATTGAATAGGTCGTGTTAAAATTTCACGACGCTTAGGAAGCTCGTTATTGAAAAATTGACATTTTGTTAAGAACAATTTTTAAAAGAAATTTAAAAAAGTGTATCAATAAACTTCGTTTTGTTTCAGTTGCTTTCAGTATATTGTAGATATTACAAAATTGAGAGGTAAAAAAAACTTATTGCAAAGTTACATCAGTTTCCACAAGACAACATTTAATTTGTGAATGTTAATTGTTGAATAACGAGCTTCCCTATTGTTGTGAAATTTTTACACGACCTCTGAAATACTTCATACAAAAACGTACAAAATTTTCAGAATTTTATTATCATTTGCGATTTGGGACTCATCCTTAAGGTACTTATTTCCAATGTGATGACTAATAATACATTTTCGATGCGTTTGATCTTATTTTTTAACAATTTTGAACACGTTTTCCAAGGTTTGCGATTAATTCACACCCAACGAATGTTATTAAGCAGGTTCGAACATTAGTACGAATCCAACTTTCCGATTTGAAATTTTCATGATTTTTACGAATACTTTAGTTACGAATACCTACTTAGTTCTGTAGGATTAGTCCGAATAATCGTGCTTCCATATCATTTTGATCATTCGGAGGTTCTTTTTTCACCCTTCATCATTTGGAAGTTTCATTTGTATTCATCTTGCCCCATTAGACGGTTAACGAATTAACAAAAAATGACGCAATAACCTTGAAAATTTCTGACAAACCGTTGTTATTATATTAACAGCTAGTACTTTCATTGTGTTTACCTACCTGTCTCTGATCAATATCAGCAGCTCAAATAAACTGAAGCGATGTTAAGGAGGTACGATCATTACTACGAATCCAACGACGAAATAGCACCCACAGACTCAGCAACGTCGCGAGTGACAGCTGATGCGTTTGGCGAACATAACCCAGCTTTGTTTTTAAATTAATTTGAATAGAAGCCGCCACAAAATATGCAAACAACAATTTATGGAGTTTTATCATTTATCACGTATCAATAATATGTATAATTATATTCTGCCCGTCGTGTTAATTCCGCTGAGGTAATTCAAGCCCATTTTAAGAGGTTTGAATTTTATTGCGATAATATTATTACGAAGATTACCACCGAGTCGTTGACATAATCTAATTTTTCCGTTTTTTATTTATTCACGTGCAATAAATTCATCATTTACCACAACATTTGGCATACTATAATCGATAATACGAATAATCAACATAAACATAAGAGTGTGCACGCGACGAGTTCTAACTTTAAGCCGTTTTTTAATATTTTTCGACGTTCTCACTTAAGATTTACATTCAAAACAATGTTCCTAAACGACCAAAGCTCAATTTAACCAAGAAGCACGTAGTGTGTTATCAAAATGAATTTTTCTAGAAATGGAAGTTTATAAAGTGCATACTCTTTGCTGGCTTTGTCCCACGTGAAAACCCCCAAGTGTCCAAGACGGAACTCAGAAAAAAAGTCAAAAGAATGTACCAACGGTATTATATTTTACATACATTTAATACGTGGCTAGAAACGTATCGTAGGCACTCGTTGAGGACAGTAGAATGTTAAATTGTAGTTGTACGAGCTCAACGTTTGTCCCGAGGTGTATGCGTTGAAAGTGCCGAGACGCAGCAGCCTGGCGACGCCAACTATTAAATTTCAAAGTCTTCTGGCACCTACTCTCATATACTCGCAGTGGCTGCTCACCTGAAAGATCGCAGGATGCTGGCTAAATATGAGACAAAAACGTTCCTATCCTGGCCTTTATGGCCTTCGTGAATGTTTTCGCATACATAGACATTAGAGAGACAGATTGGCATTGTGTTTGCTGCATAATAGCGCACTTATCAAAGCTCCGGATAGGTCCAACGACGAGGGACTTGGCCACATGTAGGTACAATTTGATAATATGCAGAGACAGAGAAAGAGAGAGAGAGAGAGAGAGAGAGAGAGAGAGAGAGAGAGAGAGAGAGAGAGAGAATGGAATAGAATAGAATAAGTTTATTTAGTGCGCTAGGATCGAAGTGTCCTCTGGCACGCAGTCTTCATAGATCATACATCTTGCAGAAAATAAATAACAGAGTAATAAAAGAAAACCTCTATATAATAACAAAAATAGGTGACTATATAATGCAAAAATAATATTTTATATATTATTATATAAAAATAATTATATATATATATATATATATATATATATATATATATATATATATATATATATATATATATATATATATATATATATATTTTATATAATATAAATTATATATTTATAATTATATATTATGTATTTTTATATACATTTTTTTAGTTTTGTATATTTATAATTATATATTATATATTTTTTATTATATTTTATATATTATTATATATAAATAATAATATAAGAGAGAGAGAGAGAGGGAGAGAGGGACTGAGAGAGAGAGAGAGAGAGTGCGCTTTTCTCGTGTATACTATGCCGCAAACGTTAATTTATGCGTGGGTGGAAAAAACATCAATTGAAACATAACAAACGCACATTACTCCATCAGCGGGGCCGGATGAAGATGGGTCCGACGTTGCGCGATCGTTACGTTTGTGTGTCGTTTCTTTTGATCCCCCATTCACCCTGGATCTCTACTCGCTTAAAAGATCAGCCATTACCCATGCGTCACGTCGCTGACATTCCAGTTAAGTTTCCTCGAAAGTCCGTCTGCCCTAACCCCTCTCGTCGCAAACCCGACGACCGTATGCTTGCCATTGAGCAAACGAAGCAGCCACGATCATCAAATCGTGCGCCAGCGTATGACACGGTCACCCGGACACCCACTGACCCACCGACTGTCTATGCCGTAGTCTTCGTTTCGTCCTGCCAAAAAGTGCCAGCCTCCGACTACGTTCCAACATCCTCCAGATACAACGATCGTTGCTTTTTCTTGCAGCTACGAACAATCCTGAGCACAATCCGTAGACATTCGTGCGAGTCACTCTCACCGCCCGTACGTGGGTGTGTGTGCGTTCAAGCCGCGCGGCAATTGTCCATTGAGGTTGGTCCCGGACAACGGTACGTTTGTCAATCTTATCTCCGCCTAATCCGCCTATGTTATGCGCGTTCTCGCGATTGCGTATCTGCAACCGCGAGGGACGTACGTGGAAGACCCGGCGATTGATGAGCAGAGGGACACGCGGAAGTTCATTGAGACCAGAAACGGAAGTCTGTGCGCGCACGCGCGTATATGTGTGTGTGTGTGTGTGTGTGTGTGTGTGTGTGTGTGTGTGTGTGTGTGTGTGTGTGTGTGTGTGTGTGTGTGTGTGTTTTTTTTTTGAGATTTTGAGCTTTATGTTGTTCCAATAAATAAATAAATAAATAAATAAATAAATAAATAAATAAATAAATAAATAAATAAATAAATAAATGAATGAATGAATGAATGAATGAATGAATGAATGAATGAATGAATGAATGAATGAATGAATGAATGAATGAATGAATGAATGAATGAATGAATGAATGAATGAATGAATGAATGAATGAATGAATGAATGAATGAATGAATGAATGAATGAATGAATGAATGAATGAATGAATGAATGAATGAATGAATGAATGAATGAATGAATGAATGAATGAATGAATGAATGAATGAATGAATGAATGAATGAATGAATGAATGAATGAATGAATGAATGAATGAATGAATGAATGAATGAATGAATGAATAAATAAATAAATGAATGAATAAATAAATAAATAAATAAATAAATAAATAAATAAATAAATAAATAAATAAATAAATAAATAAATAAATAAATAAATAAATAAATAAATAAATAAATAAATAAATAAATAAATAAATAAATAAATAAATAAATAAATAAATAAATAAATAAATAAATAAATAAATAAATAAATAAATAAATAAATAAATAAACGAATAAATAAATAAATAAATAAATTTCAAAAAATAAAATAACATAAAACATAAATATCATCTGCTTTCGGTCTTTCGCATGCGACTTCTATACATGATATCAATTGACCATAACTAAGCAACTCTTTAAAGTAATTGACACGATATGCGTAGTAAATGTTTTTTTACAGACCGCACACTGTCAAAGTCAGATGTTCGAATTGGATTGTATGAATATTCGACATGAGATTTTTTTTTCATACAGTTTTCTTCACAATCAAGAGTGAAAAAAACACTTTTCTAGACCAAACAAATAAGCAAAAGCATTTTGAAAAACGTCGCGTAAATAAAAGTCGTCTTCGGACTTGTTTCAAGTGAATTTTTATTTAAAAAAATTGAAAATGAATATATATATATATATATATATATATATATATATATATATATATATATAAATACATGTTTTTCGAAATTAAAACAAAATTTCACATAATCGCGGGTGTTAAAAAAGAGTGTAATTTTGGCGACGTTTTTACTTATATTCGGGTTTAACTTATATTTATTTAGATATATTATATTTCAATTATATTAAAAATGCTGAATAAAAAAAACCACGTACAACGATAGCTAAGGCAGCTACGGAAATTTTGGTTTTTTTAAATTTTATATCGGACAATTATAGCTAGAGTTATGATTTCGGGCATGTCGAGAAAAGTCGTTTTGAGAATAACGCGATTGAAAGTTTCAGTATACGTAAAACGTTGTGCTACTTGGCCTCACTAAATCGTCTGTAACTTGGTCAATTTTTAATATTTTGACTTGAATTTTTTCACGTATGCTTGATTATGTATATTTTGAGGAAATACAAAAAAAAATGATTTTTTAAAACCCATTGGAGTGGTATCCGTCTCGAGAATTTACAATTTCTATTTATAAGGAATTTATAAGGAAGTTTTTGGATAAATACTTAATCCAAAAGGTTCGAATATGACTGAGAAAACTGAGTGCCGAGATAGGGGAAGCCTCAATGCGGCAAGACCGGCGCCCTTAAGGAGTAAAGCCAGCCCAGCTCTTCAGAAGAAGCGAAGTTCTAAGAATTTCGTTAACGAATACAATGGAGACAGTAAGAAATTCCATTGGAAAATCTGATTACACATAGTTTGAGGTGGCCAAAAAATTTCTTTGGTCATTTTTTAACGTTTTTTTTTATGGAACAAGAAACCAACAACATCGTAAAAATATATACAAAAGCTGTCGAACTGCGTATGGAAGTTCGAAACTACTTTTTCGACAACGGTACTACAGATTTGAATGAAAACTTTCATTTTTTAGCAAATCTCACACGAATGATTATGTATTTAAAAAGCTGATAACCAATAGCAAATTCCGTACGTGGTTCCATGGAGAATCCATTTGAGAAGATACGTTCAAACTTTCAAATGAATCGATGCACATTTGGCTGAGTTACGTTTCTGACCAGTTTGAAAAACATGCTTTCGATAAGAGAGCAAAAAACGTTTAAAGTTTGAACTAATATTCAGCAATAGGAATTTTCGATTTGTCTTCGATCTGCCACGCCAGCACCATGCCAATTAGCCTTTCAATTTAATCCGCTTGCTTTTTTTCTTTGGAAATTTGAAAATCCTTGAGTGGCTATACCCCTTGAATCGTAATCTAATACATAATATATATATATAATTAATTATAACTTAATTGATATTAACAATGAAATATAAATAATTAAATATAGATAATAAATAATATATATATATATATATATATATATATATATATAATATAATCAATTATATAAACATACTATATATAATTAAATATAAAGTAATTAATATCAATAATTAAATATAGATAATAAATGAATAATATAAATATAAATGTGTGTCGGTGTGTATGATTTTTTCAACGAGCAGATATCGAGAGCACAGAGGATTCAGTAATCGAGTCGAGATGAGGTCTGCATAATACGGGATTTCCGAGAAATCTTGCTCTTTATCTCTTGTCATTCAGGCAACTCAAGGAGATATGTGACCGATGCTATATGCGTGGTCGGCCTACTGTACTTCATCGCTCTCTCTCTCTCTCTCTCTCTCTCTCTCTCTCTCTCTCTCTCTCTCTCTCTCTCTCTCTGTCTCTCTCTCCTATCTATAAGCTACCTATCAATTCATCTCCCCCTCTCCCCCATCAATAAACTATCAATCCATCCATCTCTCTCCCTCCATCTCATCCCGGACCATCATCCAATCCGCCGAGGATCGAGCTTTTCTATATTCGGGCGAAATACGAAATGGCCTCTGCTGCCGTTAGAATTATCGCAGGCATTCAGGGTAAGCGAGGAGGTGGAAGGGCCGGCGGCCAGGGGGGCCACGAGGTGGTCCAAAAGATGGAGAACTATATGGGCTATATATACCCTATGGTCTATATGGTGCGCGCGATCTTCTCACTTGCGTTCAGCCAACACGAGTGAGATATAATAAGGTCAGACGTCGGGGTTATCTCTACGGGTCGAGAGAGTGCGCTCTCCCTATCCCTCCCCCCCCTCTCTCTCTCTCTCTCTCCCCCTATCCCTCTCTCCCTCTCTTCCTCTCGACCGCTAGCTCGCTCTCACTCTTGGTTTTTCCTTACGCGAGAGAGTAACGACGGAGCTGACCCCCCTTCCTTACAGCATCCGCCCTTTTAAGGATGTTGAGTCCCAAATCGCAAATGATGATAAAATTCTGAAAATTTGGTATGTTTTTGTATGAAGTATTTCAGAGGTCGTGTAAAAAATAAACGACAATTAGGAAGCTCGTTATTGAACAATTAACATTCACAAATTAAATGTTGTTTTATGGAAACTGACGTAACCTTGCAATAAGTTTTTTTTTTGACCTCTTAATTTTATAATATCTACAATATACTGAAAGCAACGGAAACAAAACGAAGTTTATTGATATATTTTTTTTTTATTTCTTTTAAAAATTGTTCTTAACAAAATGTTAATTTTTTAATAACGAGCTTCCTAATCGTCGTGAAATTTTAACACGACCTCTTAAATACTTCATACAAAAACATACCAAATTTTCAGAATTTTCTTATGATTTTTTATTTCAACCCTTAAGGAGGTTGAAGTAACGATGATAGAATTCTGAAAATTTGGTATGTTTTTACATGAAGTATTCAGGAGGTCGTGTAAAAATTTCATGACGATTAAGAAGCTATTTATTGAACAATTAACATTAACATGTTTCATAGGGACTCAACATCCTTGACCGAGTACTTTACGTGCTTAGGATATTCGTCATATGTATGTATATATGTATATACGATTCTATGGCACACCGGCAGTTGGAAGTGGTCCAAATGATCCCTGCAGCCCTTCGTAATCACGACTGTACAATTATACCCAGTAAGGCAACAACTATTAGCTGTGGAAATGTTTTCCAACCTATCAGACTTGGAGGAACTTTTCCTCCAAAACTGACATACAGTAGAGCGTCGATTATCCCGTATCAATTGGGACCGTGGGCCTTTCGGATAATCGAAAATTCGGATAACCGATCAGCAATGTTCCGTGGGCGAGAAAAAAGCATTACAAATTAATATTTATTAATATTTATTATTATTGATTGTATTATTTATATTATCTATTGATATTATACAATATTCTTTATTTATATTATTATTATATTATTTATTGATATTAATATTTAACGGGCAAAAAAGAACGTTATTTATATAGTTTATTCTTTCAATAGAATAAAATATGTATTGATAATACGTATTTAAAAATAATCAACATTCGTACATCTTCGAGTGGAAAAGTCGACAATTTTCTGCTGGTTCACAACGGAAGCTCGTTTCTTTGCTGCCAAATCTCGACCGCTAGCGGAAAGCAAAGTGCGCGCGAGCGCAAAGCGAGAAAGCAGAGGTGATGTACAATAATGTATACATCGTGCAAGAATGTATAGGGCGTAATCCATTCGAATAACTGAGCATTCGGACGAATGAATTTATTGGTTGGATAATTGATACTTTGGATAAACGAAATAGCCATTCGGATAATTGACGTTTCGGATAAACCAAATCGCCATACGGATAATTGTCGTTTCGGATAACTGACGTTCGGATAATCGACGCTCTACTGTAGTTGGAAGGGGGTCGTCGGGCGGTCGCTACGAAGTTCATCCAGGTGGAGGCGTTTCGGAGATTTCAAAATCGTCTCCATTTTTTTTTTTTCAATAGGACCACTTTTTTCGGAATTTCATCGGGGAACTGAAAATACGTATCCACACCAAATTTCATGATGATCGATCAATATTTAGTATTGAAAATCGATAAAAATGTAATAATTGAATTTCTCGCAAATGTGTGAGGGCGCATGAGGCGCTTTTCATCGATGAGAACACACATTTATTATGGAAATGACAAACTCCTCACTGATGTCCAAAACGAGTTGATAAGATTTTTTAGTTACGAACGATGTAAACAGAGCCGTACGATTTACTTCGATTTTGCTTAGTATTGGACCATTGGAGCCTGTTTGGTAATAGAGACTAGTGATTAAGATTTATAGACACTAGTGATAAAGGAAGGACACCATTTTTTTCCGATTTTTTTTGTCATCTAAATTATTCATTTGGGATTTGGAAAAAAAGATGAGTTAACACGCATACGTTGAACTTATATCGTGTAATTTTTTCTTCAATTTAAAAAAAGTTAACAACGTTGTCGAGGTACTATAAAGCCTTTGCATAAAAAATGTGGTCCAACAGCCGGATCGACAACATGACAATGGTTGGTCTGGAAAATAAAAAAATTAAGTTTTATAACCTATACAAACGTAGTTCTCGTCGTACGTAGCCGTTTTTCGAAAAAAAAAAACAAATTTTACAAAATCGCGGATGTTAAAAAAAGTGTAATTTTGGCGAAATTTTAACTCATATTCGGGCCTAAAAAATATTAAAATAAAAAAAACACCTACGTACAATAATAGCTACTGCAATTACGGTTTTTTTTTCAATTGAGAATCGGACAATTATAGCTAGAGTTATGATTCGCTCAGATCAAGAAAAGTCGTTTCGAGAAAAACGTGGTTAAAAGTTTTAGTCTACAAAAATCGTTGCGCTAATTGCTCTCACTAAATCGTCTGTAACTTACAAGGAACATCCCTCAGGTGACACCCTTCGATTTTGTTGAAATTTGGATATGTTATAAAGCACCGAAAAGTAAACGATACGTATTTTTTTTTATCGGCGGAAAAACGGTTTTAAGGGGTGAAACGCGCCCTCGAAAATAGGGGTGTTTTTCGTTTTTCGTCGATAATGGTATCGTTCTCATCTCCAATGTATAGTACATGAAAAAATAAACATTGTTGCAATTTGAATTTTTTTTATATCTCATACCGTTAAAACGTTATCGACGAAAAACGAAAAAACATCCCCATTTTCGAGGGTGCGTTTCACCCCTCAAAACCGTTTTTCCGCCGATAAAAAAAAATACGTGTCTCAAAATTTTTGATGCTCTATCACATATATGAGTTTCAACAAAATCGGAGGCGGACACCTGAGGGATGTTCCTTGTTAGTCAATTTTCAATATTTCGACTTGAATTTTTTTTTACATATTCTTCATTATGGATACTTAGAGAAAGTGCAAAAAGTATCGATTTTTTCGATCCGCCACAGTGCCGTCCCGCCTTAATAAGACAATACAATCAATACCAATCAGATTGCAAGCGTGCATTGAAAGCCGAGGCTATCGCTTAGAGCACCTTCTATAGGACTGAGTGATTCCATCGTTTCTTTACGAGAGATACCTTCAGGCGAAGAAAAAGATTGCCGATTTACATGATTTTTTTTTACCAGGAAAGAATCCTTCGCCATTCTTGAAACTTAGGGTATGTTTTATTACTACTTTTGGCTGTCACATGGTATTTTTTAATTTCCATTCATCTTCAAGAACGCCGGTCGTATGGCAATGTCTTCTAAACGGGTTGCGGCGGTTGTTCTCGGACGGCGTGACATATAGCGTCGAGGGGGTTAATCTGAAAAAAAAACCAACGAAGACTTTTCTTCCATCAATACTCATACGCAGAATATGAACCAAGAAAAAGTGAAAAACGTTAAAAATCGATGAAACGGTACGCTCTGAAATAAAAAAATTGAATTTTCCTATAAAGTGGTTACATTTTGCAATCATTTTTTTCTTCCAAAAAAATTCAGGTTCATGTGTCAGACAATGAGGTTAGAAAAATTTATACCAAATTTCATCAGAATCGTTCGATTAGTTGTTTAGCTATACGTCACGCCAGTTTTGAAAACACAGTAATAGAAGTCCACGCCATATCTCCGCCATTTTTCAAGATCAATAAATCAAAAAATACCACCCAACAGCCAAAAGTAATAATAAGCCATACCCTAAATCCCAAAAGTGTTGAAGGAATCTTTCTAAAAAAAAAAAAAAAAATCCTGAAAATCAGCAAATGTTTTCCTCGCCTAAAGGTGATCGATTCTAAGCTAACATTTAAATTTCCACATCGATTTTCCATATTAAATCTCGATCGTCCCCCTTGGAAGTTTCTCGTGTGAACTTATCTTCAATTTCTTGATGAAATGCCAAAAGAGTTGTCCTCCCATTCAAACAGAACACTGCATTCCCAACTAACCGTCTGCAATCGAATTCGCCTTCTGTCATCCCAAACATAGAGGCTTTCCGAGGTCTACGAAATTCAACGAGCCCCAATTTTATTTCCTCCGAGGTTTCGGCCAACTGACACCACGGGATAAAATTAGAGCATTCAAATTCTTCCGCGTGTCGAAACGGAGAAAAAAAATGACGAAGAAAAAAAAACGAAAAAAAAAACACCGCTATCCAAGGAGAACTGAATCGCTGCTTTGCAACAGTGAGATCGGATCCAACAGGACGGGAGATAGAGACCCGGAGAACGCGAGAGGAAACCGAGTTCTCCGTACACAACGGAGGGTCGCGAGAGAGAGAGAGAGAGAGAGAGAGAGAGAGAGAGAGAGAGAGAGAGAGAGAGAGAGAGAGAGAGAGAGAGAGAGAGAGAGAGAGAGAGAGAGAGAGAGAGAGAGAGAGAGAGAGAGAGAGAGAGAGAGAGAGAGAGAGAGAGAGAGAGAGAGAGAGAGAGAGAGAGAGAGAGAGAGAGAGAGAGAGAGAGAGAGAGAGAGAGAGAGAGAGGGAGAGAGAGAGAGAGAGAGAGACAGCGGGGGAGGCTGACTTTGTTTCGTAAACCGCCCGAACGAGCAGCACTCTGGGGCGGTGAAGTGCGAGGGGCGGGTAAAAAAAAGAGGCGATACGAATTTGCGAAAGAGCGTGCCTTGGAGGATGGCCAAGTAAGTGAGAGAGCTCCGTTGCTGGTTACACATATATATGTGTATATATATATATATACATGTGTAGATGTGTATATGTGTATGTGTATATATATATATATATATATATATATATATATATATATATATATGCTACTGAAAAATCTCGCTGTGCAACGGGAGCAGCCCTCCCGTTTTCTTTTCATCGTCTTTACCATTTCTTCACCGTTTCGTTGTCCTTCCCGTTTCCTTCCGGCGAGTCCTCAGCCCGCCAGCTCGCGCTTCTTCCTTTCCTCCTGCTCTTCCGGTGCCCTTCCATCTGGCTGTGTACGCTTGAATTTATTGAAATTCTAAGCGTTCGGTGAGCGAACGACGATGTAATGATACTCGCGTCCACGGCATTTTGCTTTACGACTTTTTCCATCGACGGGACACGTAAACGTACGTACGCATGTGTCCGCGGGAGTCCCGCAAGTGAAACACGTATATAAGTATGCGGTGACGCGATCATATCGTCTGCGTTGCCAGTCGACTTGAATGTCCTATAGTAATAATGCTGCGTCCAAAAGTTCGCCGGCTGCCCGAAGAAGAGTCCTATATATATATATATATATATATACACACATATACGTATATATATATGGAGAGAGAGATCACATTTTGAAATCGTTGTGTCTACGTAATGTTTGCTATCAGTACATCTGGCTGTTTTGAGGACGGTCCCCGAAGTCGAATGTCTTCGAAATTACTCTCCCTCCACACATACATACATACAAACATACATACGTACATATATATATATATATATATATATGAATATGGGGACGCTCCGAAGAACGCCTGAGGATGCTCGACTCGCTTCGTGATTTATCTGCCATTTGTACTTTTCGACGAAGCCACCGAGCTAGAGGGGCGACGGAGACAAAAAAAAGGAGAGAGAGAGAGAGAAAGGAAACCTCATACATAACTGAGATGCGGTATATGGATACATTTTTTCTTTTGCAAGTCGCGTGCTATGCAGTTTATATATATATATATATGTACATATGGTCGGAACCACGGGAAGGAGTACCGGCAAAGCGTCTTGACGAGGAGCAGATCGCCTGAGTGTGGAAATCTCGCGGGAGGAATCAGAAACCGAAGAAAATCGCATTGGCAGTACGGGTGTACGGTGCTACATGTATATATATATATATATATATATATATATATATATATATATATATATATATATATATAGGGAGAGAGAGGGGGAGAGAGAGAAAGAAAGAGATAGAGAGAAGGATACGGACGTATGATAGATCCGCCTGTCTATATGTATACAGGCAAGTGGATAAGGACGAGGGTGAAATTCGTACTGTTGGAACTGAATTATTCGAAATTTCCATGGTCTCGTGAAATGAGATTTACGGATCTCAACGGCGCCGCTCTGCATCTACATGCGCACGGCTATACATATATATGTGTCTGTATATATATATATATATATATATATATATATATATATATATATATATATATATATATGATTCCACACTTTGTCTGTATACGCGTGTACGTCCTGGAACTCGTAATTGAATAAAGAGTTGGGGGAATTGGAAGGGATCACCTCAAGGGTGTGCAGATTTCGCGCAATCCCTATTTTGCTCTATTGGGCATCGTTCGACCGTGACACTCGTCGGGGATGCGATAAAGGGGGATTTACTCACCTTCGCCTGCGGCCCCAGCGCCCCCTTGCAACTGGCGGCCGAAAAGATGCTCTGCGGGATCCGCGGAAGATTTCTGGTACCGGTCCAGAAGTTTTTCGGGACGTATGGTGGAGTCGACTGCTTCGGAACGAGGAATCGCACAGTAGGCAGGACATATTTAGGAGTCGCTCGGAGGAGGATGACGTTTGGAAATATACAGGATGAAGTATTTTTTTTTTCTTGGCTGGGAAGAACTTCGTTTTCTGGTGATTATTATTCTGGACTGTTGAGCGGATTATTGCAATAATTAGTACAAAAGTATAAGTATAGTATAATTAGTATAAAATAATAATTAGTACTTCCCTGCCAGAACAATAAAATTACATCAATGTGAATATTTCCAAGCGTTATATATATATATATATATATGTATGACGTTTACGAATATTCACTATGAAGTAATTTTTTTTTTTTGGCAGCGAAGTATTTAACTATATTATATATATAGTGCGGAAAGTGACGTCCAAAAGTGGGGTGATCACCCCCATCATCCCCCATTTACGATCCCCATCTACGATATTTGTTGGATTTCGAGACAAAAACATTGTTTGATTTTTTTTTGAGTTTTCCCATAGCATAGGTTTTGATTTTTTTTCCTTTTTTGCGTACGAAATTTTCCTCTCCAAAGTTTTTGAAAACAATTGGAAGTGATTCAGGTAACTATAAGTATTTTTTTATCCCTTGAATTCTCGTTACTGATCATATCAAACCTATTTTTTAAACTTTGGCATTATCATTTAAACATTATTTTTAATGTTTTTCATTTATTTTTCAATGATTATCATTATTTTTTCAATGATTATCATTATTTTTTAAACTTTGGCATAATCAAAGGCATTTACGTTAATGTTTAGTCGGTAATTTCTTTATTGCTCCTGAGAAATCCCTTCGGGCATCCGAAAATGAACGAATTTTGATAATTTTTTTGTGTCGAAATTATTTACTCTACATTATTAAAATTTTATGTACATTTTGTTACATTTTCGAATTTTTCGAAAGATTTTTTTTCAATATTTGAAAATGGCGGCTGCACTTGCTTCAGAGACGGTTACCGCTCGCGCGGTTCGACGGCGTAAAACCTAGCATCTGCTGCATTGATCTGAAACATCGCAGCCAAGAAGTTTTAGATTCTTAAGACCCATATGCTCTATGGCAACTTGAAAATTCAAAAAAAAAATTAAAGTTCGAACAATGGTGCGGGTTTGAAAAAAATGTTTGAAGAAGATGAAAAAAAGCTCTTTTGATGAAAACTAAAGAAAATCGTAGTACATACATGACTTCTAGATTTTACTTTGGGACATTACTTTTCGAAAGACCCTGTATATATGTTTGGGTTTGTAAATTTGTATATATGTGAACTAAAAGTGGCCTGAATGATCTTGATTGAATCCTCTGAAAAAACCAAGGCGAAATACAAATAAATTAATATATATATATAAATATACTAAATTTATTAATGTTTGGCGGTTCCCTTCAGAGAGGATTCCACTGAGATGGGCCCAAAACGGAAGGTTTTTCCTACTATCTATTGTTTACCAGATTATTCATTTGGGATCTAGAAAAAAGTACGTTGTTAAGCATACACTGAACGTTTTTTTTGTAATTTTTTATTTAAAAAAATAAAAAATCAACAATATTATCGAGATATACTAATAGAGGCCAAAGGCTGATTTCTAGTGTTTCCCGCCAGGTCGCGAAAAGTCATTGCGAGAAAAACGCAATCGGAACTTTTACAAAAGTAAATCGTTACATTGACGACTGCCACTGAATCGTTTGTACCTTGGTCAATTTTCAGTATTTTACCTTAAACATTTTTACACATATTCTTAAATATGTATATTTTGAGAAAAGGCAAAAAAATCGATTTTTTTACCAGCCATAGTCGTGTCCCAACTTAAGGATGTTGAGTCCCAAATCGCAAATGATGATAAAATTTTGAAAATTTGGTATGTTTTTGTATGAAGTATTTCAAAGGTCGTGTAAAAATTTCACGACAATTAGGAAGCTCGTTATTGAACAATTAAAATTCACAAATTAAATGTTGTCTTATGGAAACTGATGTAACTTAGCAATAAGTTTTTTTTTTGACCTCTCAATTTTATAATATCTACAATATACTGAAAGCAACGGAAACAAAACGAAGTTTATTGATAAATTTTTTTTTATTTCTTTTAAAAATTGTTCTTAACAAAATGTTAATTTTTTAATAACGAGCTTCCTAATCGTCGTGAAATTTTAACACGACCTCTTAAATACTTCATACAAAAACATACCAAATTTTAAGAATTTTCTTATCATTTTTTATTTCAACCCTTAAGGAGGTTGAAGTAATGATGATAGAATTCTGAAAATTTGGTATGTTTTTACATGAAGTATTCAGGAGGTCGTGTAAAAATTTCATGACGATTAAGAAGCTATTTATTGAACAATTAACATTAACATGTTTCATAGGGACTCAACATTCTTAACCGAGGATCGATCGCTCTTCCAAGTGAACTTCCTGCATAAAGTGAGAGAAAGGCGAGAGAGCGGATGCATAAAAAATTGAGAGCTAGCCTTTGCTTTCAATTAACACCGGTCCATGTTCTACCTTCGAACACACGTATACTCACAGGCTCGTTAGAATATATATTCTATATTCGCCGGATCAAGCGTTGCCCTCGAGGATCGGTCACGATTCTTCGATTCCGAGCGCGATGAGCTTTCACCGCAATCGTCGTATTTTCCACAGCCTGCGCGTGCGCGAGAGATCTTCGTCCGACTTTGTCGTCGATCAAGAGGAGTTTCTCCATCGCTCGCTCCAATTGCAAATAACACAGTACTCACTTTTTTATTATCGCGGGATAGATGAGCTACGTCCGAGGAGAGAAACGATAGACCGAAGGGTAGCTGACAGTAGTCAGGTTCTATTCAAGTGAAATCATTTTTTTTCGTTCCCCCTTGGCCTACCACGACTCTGGTCGTTTCAAATATTTTTTTTTTTCGTTTCAAACAATCCTCGATGTAAACAAGTCAATAAATACGTATTTGATGAAAATATACTGCTGTTTCGAACAGATAAAAATTGGATTTGATTTACTAGTACTTTTAATTGCAACCAGCAAATTCACCATTTTTTCTCACGCGCAATACTTATTTTATATATTTTATATATACAGTTTTATATAAGTATCCGTGTTGTTCTATTCAATAGTCTATTCAATAGTCAGGTTCTATTCAAGACAAATCATTTTTTTTCGTTCCCCCTTGGCCTACCACGACTCTGGTCGTTTCAAATATTTTTTTTTTTCGTTTCAAACAATCCTCGATGTAAACAAGTCAATAAATACGTATTTGATGAAAATATACTGCTGTTTTGAACGGGAATCAACGAGATGCGTTTATTTGATCTTTTTTATTTAAGGAATATTTATATATATAGGAATTAAGGAATATATATATATATTAATTAAGTTATTAAATAATAATAAATTAAGGAATATATATATATATATATAATTCAGCACAACTCAGATGAGAAATTTATCGAGTGGCGAATTCCCTCACGATCGTTATTTCAGCATAATAAACGATCGCTGTTATATAGAAATCGCGCGCCATATGCCACAGCACGTACATGTCCGAGCTGAACCCTCGGTTTTTCCGAGGGTTCAAAAGTGACTTGGGTGCAAAAGTGACTTTTGCACCCAAGAAAATATACCGAAAAAAATCCGTGCAAAGTTTGTCCCTCGCACGAACGTTCTGATCTTGGAATATTTAATTTTTTTTCAAAATTCACATTCCGATCATTCGTCCGCTAGATTCCTGCCGGCTTCAATTTTGATTACAGTAGCGATTGAATGTCCGCATAGACGACGAGGCACGTTTCGCCGGAATGATTTGCTGGACATGCACGAGACCGCGTGCATCAAAGTCAGCTCGCGAGTGTCCTGTCCTGTCGTACGACGCCGAGCACGTGTATGTACCTGCAGAGGTATTTAAAAATGCCTGCTCCTCTTTTTTCCCCCGCTGGCCTCCTGCATTATTATTTCGCTGCATGCATGAAACTCCAGGTACTGTGTGGCACTTTAATAAACTCGCGAAATGTAGGTAAGCGGAATAATTTTTATCGCGTGTTTTGTATGAATTATGTTTTTCCGATTTTATATATTATTATAAAAAAATATATGCACATCAATTGTTTTTTTTCAAGCTTCAATAATTTGAATTATTAAATAGCAATAGGTTGGAATAAAAATCTGTACGGTAATGACTCAATTAACTATATTAAAAAAATATTCAGTTATGATTTATTCAAAATTTATTCAATATATATATAAGTTAAATTTGTAATTATTAAGAAAATAAAAATGAGTATATGAATGTATAAGGGTAATAAGAAAAAGGCGATATTTTTTTTCGTCACCACAGCAAACAATGTCAGTAAAAAGATTCACTGAAGGTACTCCGCACTGCAAGTGATAAATCGTCATTCGGATAAAATGATAAAATTTTATTCATTTCGAGTACACGATCCATTCATCTATTCGTTTATTTTCATTTATATAATATAATATAATATATATATATATATGTATTTATATATTAATTATGTACACGATTTATACAAAAATGTTCATGTCCTTTTTACACAACTATGTATAATGTATATTTATTGATGTTGTTGTTTTTTTTTCTTTTTTTCTTCGTAGCTTAAACGTTAATGTCTTATACGCCCTATGTGGTACATACGCAAGTGTGTGTACGTGTACGTAAGTTTTTGTCTGTTTGTTTTTTATTACTTGTTTGTCCGCTGATGGAGGAATACGGGGAGGAGCATGGGGAAGGGCAGGAGGAAATATGAGTGAACACGGTTATTTTTTTTTTAATTCCTCTTAAGTTTTTTCGCTCAACGTTGATCATTGACGTTTATAATACAGTCATTCTGGACTTTGCGGGAGCGACTTTCCGGCCTTACACGTCAGCGGTTTGTTTTCGCCACGTTTTTTTCGCTTATTCTTCGTATGCAGGGTGTACGCAACTATAAGGGTTGCCCCGATAAGCACAAAACGCGCGCAAAGCGCTTTTTAAAATATATCGTGCAATAAAAGATTGCCCGAGATATCCGCGTTCAAAGATCGACCCTGGGTGAAGAATGGCAAAGTAGATGCTCCCGCGCCAACTTTTTTCTTCAAATATTGAATAATAAACGAGAATGATCGAATCGTACACGGAGAGAATTTTTAAGTAATTTTTACTGTGAAATCACAGTAACTCGGTGACAAATGTGCAATTCTTCAGGTTTTTAGGAAATAAATTATAAATTTTCATGGAAATGAATCAAAATTTACTTTTGCGTAACAGAAATTAAAAATATTTTCCAGAATTTTTACTGAAATTAATAGTAAAATTTCATGAAACGTAAAGATTACGACAATAAGTTAAAAAAGTGCTGATATAAATGAAATTTTTCAGTGGAACATTGAGAAATTTGCGTGTTTTCCATAAACATTTAAAAAAGGAAGCCGAAATTTTCCGTGCGTCCACCGGAATTTTACGTTCTTTATAGTAAAATCAGTTAGGGCTAGGTCGCCTGACCGTACGCGTGAGCTCTGTGAGCGAGGGTGCGTATACGTGAACGCAAGCTGCGAGAGTGCGCTTGTGTATGACGCAGTATGACGAGCACGAACGACGCCGACCCGCGTTGCTTAGCAACAGCGGTACCGCGCATGCGCATTATAGCACGAAGCATGGGCCAAGAAAGCCTCGTGGTCTCGTGCAGTCTAACGTGTTCTACGCAGTTCTACGCAAGAAAACAAAGAAACGTGAAAAGAAACTTCGATAAAGGACGTCTACAATGGTACGGAAAGATGATATGCTAAAATAAGTAGCAATCAAGAACACAAATGTTCAGAAATACAGTATATAGAGTATTTATTTAATCATAGGGAATTAATTTTTCGCTAGGGATTTTAGAAATTTCAAGTTTATCCAGGTTATTTTTACTGTAGAAACTTGGAATTTTTGAGGCAGCCCATTGTTAAAATTCTACATGAGAATGTGTCAGAATTTTTACTGAAAGAAATGTAAAAAATTATGCTACTTGCTTAAATTTTTACACGAATGAAAGCAAAATATTAAAAGCTAGTGTCAATTTTTGACTATGTGCACATTTGTCACCGGTTTCAAATTTTTAATGTAATTTTCACGGAGATTTCACCGTAAAAAATACTTAAAAATTGTCTCCGTGCAGGGCTCGGTATTTTCGTCGGTTACTAGAGACAATTTGATCCCCGTTACGACGACGAGGAGGAGAAGGAGGAGAAGGAGGAGCCGCGGATTCGCGCATACGATCAACAATAATTATCACACGCGCACATGCACTTCGACATACACACGCCCACCCACACATCTGTACACAATAATAAATTGCGTTCTCCTCCTGCGCCTCTTTAGAACGAAAAAAAAAAGAACACCTCGCGCGTCGTACTCGCTCGACGATTATCTTCCTTCCTTATCATTTCGATATACCGTTAATCGCCTCCAAGTGCCCCGTCGTTTATTTCGTAAGTAACTAGCTCGTCATTGCCACATTTAGCGTCACCCAACGTTGGCCATTCTTCGACACTCGATTTCTCGCCACGCCCAAAGTTCATTTTGGCCTTTCGATTCTGCCTGGACAAAACACGCTGAAAATCTTTTTATTTGTTTTATTTTCTTTCGCTCGTTGGGCCACTCGAGGTTTTCGAAACTCTCGATGACACGAAAAATTCGAACAATATTTTAGGGGTGTAATTATTTTTTTGATCGATTTGCATATATTTTGATATACCAGTCGATGACACTTGTGCATGACAGAAATATTTTCGTGTGATCGACCGTTTCGAAGACATTTGAGCGTCTCGATTCAAATGGGACACCCTGTACACGCGGAATTTCCAGTCGCAATCACACACACACACACGCACATCGTACGATCCTATCGTACATTATTTATAATGTAAAAAAAGAAGCACCGCTTGCCTTTGTTTGGGTTTACATTTTTTAGCCTCCCGGCAAATTTTTTTCTCGTTCTTTATTTGTTTTTTCTTCAATTTTTGAAATTAATTTTTCTCCTTTTCTCGCGGTTTTTGTTCGTTCTGTGCCGAAACGCGGAGTCTTTTTTCCGCGCCCTCTCTTCTTCGCTATCCCTGTTCGTCAAGAACGATAAATTATAACATATCACATAGTTTCATCGCGCTAATAATAACAACAATTCGAGGCTCCTCCCTCCGCTCCCGGCTTGGCCGCTTGGCTTCGTTAACGAAACGAGCGGCAAACATGGGAGACGCGAGAAAGAGGAGGAAAAAAAAGTAAAATTGACTAACGGGCGAACAGTGGCGCGAGAAGAAACGTCGGGCAACACGACGATCGTCGCTTTGTCTCGCACGCTCGCGGGATACTTTCGGGGCTTGATTGTAGAACGCCACTGTCAAAACGCAATTCGTTTTGCCTGTGACGTTCACCGCTGTGTCGACGTACCCATGAGATCCGGATCGAAGTATCCGGTCGAAACGACACGCGATTGGAGCTGCCGAAGAAAAAAAAACTGCGTTTTTTCCATTTTTCTCGAAAACGGCTGGCCCGAATGGCTCAAAATTTTCACAGTCGACGTTCCGTTCCTAGACCCGGGACCTAAGACTCCCAGATTTTCGCTCCGTGAAAAAAAAATGCACTATTCCGTGACCGTGACCAAACGAGGTCGTAAAATGCACTTTCTCTCGACTCAATCGCAAATCAACGAGTCACTCGACCCAGCCATCCTAAAACCGCGCATTTTGATACCCGGGCCGTCGCGATCGGCAAAAAAATAGCCGAGAAAAATGGGAAAAACTATCGTCGATAACGAAAAAAACTTACCACACTCTCGATTGCGAACTACTCTCACCCACGACACGTCTCCTGAATCATCGGCAACTTTGCATTCTCGGTTTTTCAATTTCGATTGCCGAATCACACACGCGCGAGCGGAGCGCAGATCTAGCTGAAAAATTACGAATCGCGAGGCAGAGACGCGAGTGAAACTTATCGCGCAATGAAAACAGGTCATCGACGTACGAGTACTGCAATCTCCAACGGGAGAGAAAGGGCTGGAGAGAAAAAGCGAGATCGATTCTGCCGCGCGATCGATAAAGATCTGCATCGATCGGCTCGAGGCTCGGGTCTCCCGTAGAGAGTACGTACATACACATCCAAAGAGGCAAAAGAAACGAAGGAACGAAGATGGGTTCGAGTGATTTCAGGCATGTTTTCCCGAAGACCGCGAGTGCTCGATTCAAACGTCGAGCTACGCTAGACAAGTATAACGATGATCCTGATGATGACGACGACGATGACAATGAAGATGATCGAGCTGATCACGATACTCCGTTCTACAGCCACCCGACTAGAAATTTTGATCCGGCTGCATGAAGACTGACCAGACCCCTATCAGGCTGCAATCCGGAATGCCGTAGTAGGACACGCCGGATCCGTGCCGGATTCGCACATGATTTTATACCCGTTACTGCGGCCTAACGCCTTAAGGGAGCTTTCCAGTGTGAAATTTGCAAAAAATCGATTTTTTTTTTTTTGCTTTATCGAATAGTATACACTCTTCCGAATATTCCCTGAAATTTTCATGCCGAAATTCAGATTATTTCGGTTACTGTACAGCATTTCTTGGAAGAAGGCAACGGAGCGCTACAGCTACAGCGAAACTTTGAACGCGTTTTTCTCGAAACAGCATTTTTCAAAACGGTGTCCAACTTGGAGGGCAGAGTTTTAAAGCTATCGAGTTGAATTTTTTACACAATATTCTTAACGTCATTGTTTATCGTGCTATGGAAGCTTTTTTTTTTTTGACATCTTCCTATTTTTTTGTAAAAAAAACTGCCAAAAAAAATGCTAAAATCGATACTTTTTGTTCAAACCGGCGCCATTTTTGCAAAAAAAAAAAAAAAAAGCCTCCATAGCACGAAAGCCAATTATATACCGATCAATAATCTTTTTGTGTTTTTTGTTTCAGATCAAAATTGTGACCCCCAACGTGGACACCACATCCAAGTGCATTTTCTGCAACAATTGTTTCATCATTTTTATAGATATTAATTAATAAATAAATCGATCTTTAAAAAATTGTTTTGTATTCTTCAATACCCAATTAATATACAAAAAAAAATCAGACCGGTTAGATTATTTTTTCTTTAAAAAAAAAAATCGCGAAAAACAGCGATTTTTCGAGCTGTCACACTGGAAAGCTTCCTTAAATTCATCATTTGTTTTTTTTATCATTTTAGGCATTGATACGGCGGCCGGATTAGGGCCTGAAAAGGCCTACTGATCAGGGCCTGAAACGGCCTACTGATCAGGGCCGTGCCCGTTATCCGGATCCGGGCCGGATGCGAAAAAGCGTTCCACACCTGTTACGGACCTGATCCGTAGAAAAATTTCTAGTCGGGCATTTATCATATTCTCTCTCTCCCCCCCTGTCTCCCCGCCCTCTCTCCCCCTCTCTCTCTATCTCTCAGCCAATGTCATTCTGTCCATTATAAATGCTAATTTAGGATTTGTTCGCGCATCATTTTTTTTCCAATCAAGGGATCCTCTGACTTTAGACCTAAGAAAGGCTTTTTTCGTGAACTTTATTGACAGGCTTACATTATAGATATTGATATAAAAGTTGTGACACTTAATAAATACACTTTTGGAACGCGTAAAAAAAAAATTATGTATTTATGTAACCCAAACAAACTTTAAGCGCGTTTTTTTTTTTCGAAACAACGTTTTTCGACGGCTTGTTGATAAAATCTTCGAAACTACTGAACCGGTCCTTAGGAAATTTTAACCACATATTCTTTACAACTATAGCTATAGCGCATGGCGAGAATTTTTTTAAATTTCGATATTCACTTTTTTGGCCAGAAACGGTGAAAAACGACGTTTTTTTTTTTTTTCGAAAAATGTCTGCCATTTTGTTATTTTTGCATTTGTAAAAAATCGTATGATCTGCGCTATAGCTATTAACATACTGAATCTAAAACCACTGGATTTTTTGTTTCGGATGATCCATCTCCGAGATTTCATCGACAGCGCAGCCTACAATTTTTTTAGGACATTTTTTTTAACTACCATTTTCCTCTATAAATATTGACGTAAATAAATAATTTTTTTTTTTAAATGTATTTCGATATTGTATTTATTAAGTGTACCAAATTTTATATTAATATCTACAGAATGAACCAATCAAAAAATTTCATGAAAATAGCCTTATTCAGCGTCTAAAGTGAGGAGACCCCTTAATTTCAGTGGTCGCTTAGCTCATCTCTGACAGCTCGCACGCAGTCACCTTCGTAACAAATTGTATAAAAAGAAGAAAGAACGAAAAGATATATGCATACGGCACTATAAGGCGTCAATCATATTAATCTTACTGTCATTCTCATTGTGTTGTTTTTTTTTTTCTGTCGTTTTCAAATTCCTTATCGCTAAATCGTTATTATCGTTATCATCATTGTTAATTATTCTTTTTGTTTATCATTACGAGGAAGCTAGCTGCCTCCAGACAGAGTGTCACATCGTGGACATGTACGGCCAATTGAAGCTGCTCCCGCTCAGAAGCATATCCCTGATGAGCGTCTCGATCGGCGTTTTGCCGACGAGCCGGACGAAGAATAGCTGCTCGATAACTTGAGACGAGACCGTTCTCAGCGACGGCAGCCGTAACAGGAGCTTTCCGAATCTCGTCGGTTGACTAGGATACTGCGATCTGCAGTATTCCTCCAACGCGCATTGTGACTTCTCTTGAAGCGACTCGATGTGAGCGACGTCCGAAAGACCGCAGGCGTCTGTAACAGAAGAGCGAGTCGGTGAGAATGCGCCAATTTATTATTACGAATTAAAGTATACACACATATATATAATGTTTTAATATTAATTGTAATTATTTTGATTTTACTGTAATATAGTCATATTTGGTATATTTATAATGAAATCCATATAGGTATATCGTTATAATTAATTATTGTAGTAATTTTATACACATTATGTTTTATATATTTTTTAATATTTAATACACTATTATTTGATACATGTAAAATATAATCGATTTAGGATCATTTTGTGTATACAAAATATTCGTACATTGAATTGAAATAATAATATAATTATAATATATGTATATTAGTTTTATTATTTCGAGTATACCCCTTTAAGACGTTTACACAGAAGATCCCCCCCTAGATATAATATATATTTATAAACCTCGGATGAGGCATAAATACATTTAATTTAATAAGGTATTGAAATATTAATTTTATTGAATTTTTCTTTATGAATGAATTAATATGTATAACATAATCTATGTAGGTTAATCATTAGGTAAATATTTGCACCTCGGTAAATATTTAAACCTCGGATGGGGCATAAATATATTTAATTTAATAATGTATTGAAATATTAATTTTATTGAATTTTTCTTTATGAATGAATTAATATGTATAACATAATCTATGTAGGTTAATCATTAGGTAAATATTTGCACCTCGGTAAATATTTAAACCTCGGATGGGGCATAAATATATTTAATTTAATAATGTATTGAAATATTAATTTTATTGAATTTTTCTTTATGAATGAATTAATATGTATAACATAATCTATGTAGGTTAATCATTAGGTAAATATTTGCAAGGGGGGCTCCAGCTAGAAAAGGGGTTTGGAAATTTTGTACCGAGTCGACGTATTTCAGGGCACTTTGTTTATAATATTTAAGTCGGGGGAAGACAATTTCAACCCTTATTTCAACCCCCAGCCGATTTTTTTTTACTTTTTTAAAGGTATAGAGAAAACGGGTTTGGTGACATCAGGTGGGTCAAATGACATGGGTTTGTTTGGTTTTGCGTGTTTGGGTTTGTTTGGGTTATTAATTTGACTTAAAGGCAATTTACGTCAAACTAGAGTAAGCATGCAGAAAATGTATTTAAAAAATCGAATATTTTCCGGAAATATATTTTTTTTCTTAATAAAATACCCCTCCCCCGTAATAAAAAACATTTTTTCATACTGCAGAACAACCCCGAACACGTGAAAAAAAATTCGGAGTCGATTAGGCCTGAAGCCCCACTAGTAAATATTTACCAATTATTTTATTACATACATTATATATTAGTGTATTAAATGAAAACAAAAATATAAAATGCAATTATTTTATTTTCAATTTCCTAAGTTCCAACGTATACCCTTGGGGATTTTGATGGATTACCCGTTCCCAATTGAACCCTTTCACATCACTCCTCTATCCGCACTTCGCTAATCTAGCCTAACTTTCGTTGCGAAGGACCGCCGGAGCCGAACCCCGACCGCTCATCCACCAGTGTCGATTAAGGATGTTGAGTCCCTATGAAACATGTTAATATTAATTGTTCAATAAATAGCTTCTTAATCGTCATGAAATTTTTACACGACCTCCTGAATACTTCATGTAAAAATATACCAAATTTTCCGAATTCTATCATCATTACTTCAACCTCCTTAAGGGTTGAAATAAAAAATGATAAGAAAATTCGGAAAATTTGGCATGTTTTTGTATGAAGTATTTAAGAGGTCGTGTTAAAATTTCACGACGATTAGGAAGCTCGTTATTAAAAAATTAACATTTTGTTAAGAACAATTTTTAAAAGAAAAAAAAAAAAATTTATCAATAAACTTCGTTTTGTTTCCGTTGCTTTCAGTACATTGTTGATATTACAAAATTGAGAGGTCAAAAAAACAACTTATTGCAAAGTTACATCAGTTTCCATAAAACAACATTTAATGTGTGAATGTTAATTGTTCAATAACGAGCTTCCTAATTGTCGTGAAATTTTTACACGACCTCTGAAATACTTCATACAAAAACATACCAAATTTTCAGAATTTTATCATCATTTGCGATTTGGGACTCAACATCCTTAATATATGTAATAATTCAATATAACAGTATATTAAATTATGGAAGTTTATGAATATAAACATATATAAATTATATTAAATATATGTAATATTGGTATGCTGAATTAAAATTCAAATATAAAATATAATTCGTATTAAAATACTATTTTAAATTATATATATATATATATATATATATATATATATATATGCGCGTCTATATAACCCACGCATGGGAAATTTGCAGCGAACGCGGTTTCGTTAGCAGTCTCGACCGACGTACATATACGTAGAGTGTGGGCGACATGTACACACAGTGTGGCCGAGCCCGGCCTCGGTGCGGTCGACTCTAATCATCCTCGGGGGCGGAAAAATACAGGGCGGTTGCGGGGGTGGGGGCGCCGGCTTCATCGCGTACATTGTAACGGCTGTTTTTCCTCATCCTGCTTTTGCCCCGGACCGGGCATCCAAGGGTGAAAAAGCACACTCACACATATATATATATATCTATGTGGAGGGGGGGGGGGGGGGGGCTCAGATGTAACGCCACAGTCCGTGCATTGTTCCAATCTCGATTTTTCGCCCTCTCGCTCGGCTCGGCACTCATTCAGATAGGAACGAAAAAAGTGTTGTGGCGTGTCGGTACTTCATTCGGGAGGCGCACAACGAGCAGAAGCCGAGACCTGGTCGTACTGTATATGGCTTAGACCGCATAGACGTTCATTATATATATATATAGGGGGAAATAATATTTTGAACCCGTTATATCCATGTAATGGTGGTTATCAGCACCCCTGGCTCTTTTGAGGACGGCCCTTAAATTTTTGGTTAAACGGATCGTTGATTTTGGGGCACAGGACGCTCCTCCAAATGACCTTTATATATGCTCTCATTTATCCAAAGGTGATTTTCAAGACATTGAGCTTGAAATAATATTGAGTATGTTGACAATTGGCTACTGTGGGGATGGTCCTTGGAGGCTCCAAAATCGACTTTTCTCATATGCAGGGTAAATTATAAGGGTTATTAAAATGAAAATGTGTTTTTCGATTTTTGTGTCGAGTAGCATTTGCCAGAAAGAAATGATCATTCTGATGAGCTAGATAAATTCCGAATACGGCAGACTGCTGAAGAACTTTTTTCACATGCTTTCGAAATGAGAATAATAATTATTATTATTAAATATAATATAAATATATAATTATTATGAAAAACATTATTAAGTTATTATGAATTATGGTAATAATTATAAAAATCAAAGAACAACGACAATAACGATAATAATAACGTTTCATATGAATGATCGAACGGCAAGTTGAACATTAGCGTATTATTATTGTAGCAAGCATTGTTAGTATTGTAACAAGACTTTGATTTTACATTTTATATTGAAAGTTCATCCCGATCGAAATGACCCAGTCTGTCAACGGAAGATAAAAAAACGTACGGCCACTTTATGTCACCATGATATACGAAAGTTTTAGGTCTACCTGGGAGTATGGGGCTGATGTGGAGGGGGCCGCATGGCAAATATTCCGGGGTGGGGCAAGATGAGAGAGAGAGGATGGGGTAAATATAAATTGTAGACTTTTTCGATTCTTATAAACATTTTTTTCGAATCTCTAGGCAGTGGGGGCCGCCCTAGCTGAGCCCCCTAGCGAGGTGCTCCTGTTGAGGGGGTCACACAGCGAATGAGCTGGGGGGGGGGCAACATGAGAGAGAGTAGGGGTAAATATGAGTTGTAGACATTTTAGACTCTTATATACATTTTCTCGAATCTCTAGGCGGGGGGGACCCACCCCCGCCTACGCCCCCCCCCTTAGCGAGGGGCACCTGTCGAGGAAGTCGCACAGCTGATGATCCAAGGGGGGGGCAAGATGAGCGAGGATGGGATAAGTATGAATTGTAGACATTTTAGACTCTTATATACATTTTTTACGAATCTCCAGGTGGGGGGACCCCCGCCTATGCCCCCCCCCCTTAGCGAGGGCCTCCTGTCGAGGACGTTGCACAGCTGATGAGTCGGGGGAGGGGGGGCAAGATGAGGGAGGATGGGGTAAGTATGAATTGTAGACATTTAAGACCTCTTCTATACGTTTTTTCGAATCTCTAGATGGGGGGACCTACCCCCACCTGCCCCCCCTTAGCGAGGGCCTCCTGTCGAGGACGTCGCACGTGAGTGGGGGGGTGGGGGGCAAGATGACGGAGGATGGGGAAAGTATAAATTGTAGACATTTTAGACTCTAATATACATGTTTTAGAACCTCTAGGCGGGGGAGCTGCCCCCCCTGCCCCCCGCCACACAGCAAAGTAGAGGCTCTCATATAGTGCACGGATAGCGCCGCATATATACGCGAAGCAACAAAAAAAAAACAAACGAGGGTAGCAAGGGTACGGAATCCCCTGGAAGGGAGATGCCCCGAAAGTGGCGGGGGGGGGGGGCGTACCGGCGTTCCACACTGAGTACTTCCCTTTGTGGCGGCACCCACGTGCGCCTAATGGCTCGCCATTATCTATGCAGTGCGCAAGCACTATATACGCGCGCGTCTCGTGCATATTCCAGTATCGCACGAGCCCGTCCATACGCCGACGAGGAGGAGCAATGAGTTCTCCCCTCCCGTCGCCCTTTTAGCGTCGCGACGACTCCGTATGTATCGTGCAACTTTAGTGTACTTTTGGGGGCCACCTAGGCTCTCATTGTATTCGTCTATTTGCAAATTTGGTCTTGCGGCGAACGAACATCGCGGACGAGGATTCAAAATTGGGCGAACGAAAAAGACGGGCCTTTTTACAGTTTCGACCATTTTTTGGTGAATCGAGAGGGTTTCGGGGGTAATTGATGGTGAATTCGTATTCAGGGGGCGACGATACGCTCACGTGGACTTAGAGATAAATTTTAGAAAATTTACCATCTCGGCCAAAAAATAGATTCTTCACTTAAAACTCGCTCATTGTTTCTCCGTTCGGATTTGAAACTTCAATCTGCATCCATTCTTTCAAAGTCGGATCATCGATCGCGCGAATTTTTTCACAAAACGCTCTTGTCTCTTTTTCGGCCGTTTCTGAAGTGCACTTTCCGGCAGAACGAATCGAGGTATTGATTCACCACGAATGTAATAAATGCGCCGTGGAGTTGTCTATTTATAAATGAATGGATAAACGAATAACCTAAAAACTAAACTTTATTTATAAATATAAAACTCAAACGTGGGTTACCTGCCTTGCTGGGTTATTCGGTTATAAGTAAGTTATTAGTTGATTTATAATACGAATAAATAAATAAATACCCTAACAATTAAACTTTATTTATAAATAAATGATTTACTTATTTGTAAATAAGTCATGTATTTATTCACGAATACGTAACCCGAATTTAGATTACTTGGATTATTTCGATACTTATTTACAAATGAATGATTAACCCTTCAATTATGAGTTATTTATTTATAAGTTAGTAAGTAAGCTAGTCACTTATAAATAAATAACCAGCCGCAATAAAACAAACACGAGTACAACAAACGCGTCGAGAAGTTATTTATTTAAAAATAAATGCATAAACAAATAACCTAAAAACTAAAATTTATTTATAAATATAAAACTCAAATGTGGGTTACCAGCCTTGCTGGGTTATTCGGTTATAAGTAAGTTATTAGTTGATTTATAATACGAATAAATAAATACATACCCTAACAACTAAACTTTATTTATAAATAAAAGATTCACTTATTTGTAAATAAGTAATGTATTTATTCACGAATACGTAACCCGAATTTAGATTACTTGGATTATTTCGATACTTATTTACAAATGAATGATTAACCCTTCAATTATGAGTTATTTATTTATAAGTTAGTAAGTAAGCTAGTCACTTATAAATAAATAACCAGCCGCAATAAAACAAACACGAGTATAAGTGTTTTTTTTATTGAGTATAAGAAGTTATTTATTTAAAAATAAATGCATAAACAAATAACCTAAAAACTAAAATTTATTTATAAATACAAAACTCAAACGCGGGTTACCTGCCTTACTGCGTTATTCCGTTATAAGTAATTTATTCGTTGATTTATAAACAATATACTCATTTATTTATAATTCAGTAATTTATACATTCATAAATAAATAAGCCAAACGTGGGTTGATTCGATTATTAGGATACTTATTTACAAATAAGCAATTAACTAATTATTTTTCGTTATTTATTGATAAGTTTTGATGATTTATTTATAAATAAATTAAGCAAGCAAAACCCAAAGAATCACGAATGCAATAAATGCGCCGAGGAGGCGACCGACTCGAATTATGTAGTACGGCTGGAATCTAGTGGCAATAATATCGCTGCGACACTCGTTGCGATGAGAAATTACGAGAGGGGAAGTCTGAGGCGCCGTCGACTTCCCTTATATATATATATATATATACATACATATATATATATATATATATATATATATATATATTGTTAAAGGGGGAGAGGGACCGATGATGTCGTCAGTGACTCCGAGGCGGCTCCAATTTAGCGCATCAATTCGAATATAACGAACGGTCCGCTCGCTTGTCCGCCCGCCTCGAGATTGGCGCGTCTGCGTTCCTCTTTATTTCTCCCGTTTGCCTTCGGCGAGCATACTTCTCGCGGTATTATAAATCCACTTGGGGCTATCTGCATGCGAGCGTGAAACGTTAAATGGTACGGCGCCTCGACGACTGACCGTACCATCGCGCTAAATTGGCCAATCTCGATACGTCCATGCGCACACGATAGTCGCGCTGAGCGCGTGCACAGCGCGAGGCTGCTCCTCCGTCTGCTGACGAGCAGAATCATTTCTCGCGCTCTAGGCCCGACGTGTCACACGCGTGCACCGACCGCGCAGACTGTGGACTCGATTTGAGAATTTTCCGAACCAAATCTCATCGCGTAAATCACGTTTGAAAAATATTTTCCGCTTCTAAACTTCAAGCTGTTTATTTTTCGTCACGACGTTCTTCCTCCCGAGCGCGCGCCTTTCATTTTATTTCGCGTCATTATTTTGGAGTATTCGAAAAAACGTCTTGCAGTAAGCGCCAAAAGCCTTGACAAAAATCTCATCCGCAAGTTGCTCGAATATTATCGATTTTCCCAGAAACAAAATTTCAATCGTCTTACAAACGACCCGCGACTTTACGATAGCAGGACAATGGCCAAGCAAAATTTGCAATCGATTTTTCGAACTCGAAATTTCGAGAAAAAAAACCGTACCAATACACCCCCCCTCTCCGCCGTGAGAAACGAAAAAACTAAAATAAAATCGTAGAAAATGTCGAGGGCCAAGTGAGAGACTAACACGCCGGGTAAGGAGACGCTTGTGCAGGGGAATAATAGGTCGAGACCTCGCTCGTTAAAAATATGGGAGACCCGCGCGCGAGCACACCCGGGTCCAACTTGTACATCGCGTTGTGAGACCCGATCGCATCGAACGTGACGCGTCTCCAACGACGGCGAACTGGCGCATCAGTTATTCCATCTGTGCATCATATACTTGTCCGTACACAAATACATGCATAAATATGCACGTACGAACCAAAGTATGGTGATACGTGTGTCACCTAGGCGTATCGCTATTACAGACGCATTGATAAATATATATATATATACATATATATCATATATATATGATTATATATAAATATCAGATATATATATATATATATATATGATTCTATTGATGATGATGATTTTATTACTGTGGCCTAAGGCCTTAAGGGGTTACCCCCACTTGCGATTTTCAAAAAATCGATTTTTTTAAGTATAAGTATCTGAGAACATGTCCTGAAAATTTCAAGTCGATCCGAACAAAATTGACTGAGATATGAGCGTTGAAAGAGAAGAATCCGTGAATTGAAGAACTGAAATTGAAACTTTAACCGCGTTTTTCTCAAAATGGCATTTCTGAAGTCGGTGACCAAGATTACTCGAACACTAATGAACCGATCTTCTTGAAATTTTGCAGGCTTATTTAATACATAAAAATGTAGCCTTTAATCGTTCGATTTTTTTTTCCGAAAAAAAATGGCTGTTTTATAGCCAAAAAACGGCCGTTTTTTTTCGTTAAAATCGAACCATTAACTTTGACTGTCCGCCATTTTGTGAAAAATGAATATTTTTTAAAATCCTTCGATTAAAGACTAGTTTATACTTATATTTGACTAAATCCATCCGCATTTTTTTTTCAGATGATCCACTTCGCCGCAATGTTGGTCACCGCAAACCGTGTATATAAAAACATTATTTCATTGACGGCCATTTGCCACTAAACAATGTAATATTTTTCAATAAAAAAATTACTGAAAGTTCTTCAAGATGTGTTCTTTAAGATGGTATATTGATCGATTAAAAAAGTTTCGTAGTTTTCTTTAAAAAAATTCATGAAAAAGGCCTTTTTTTGCGCTGCAAGTGGGGGTAACGCGTTAACGACATTGGACGTACACTCTGATAAGGACCCTCACCATACACTTGAAATTCGCAATTCTCAATTGAGTCGAGCAAATTGACAAAAAAGCGCAAGGGGCGTGGGCTGGGGTGGGATTGGGTGGGGTGGGGTGTGGGGTGTATTGATGAAGTTCCGTTGCTACTTACGACGTGCGGAGAGGCACGTATGCTAACGGAAATACATGTGTCCAAGGCATGCGATTCGAGCAAGGGTAAGTCGCGAGAAAAGCGCCCTAGAGGAAAAGGTTAGACAAATGAGGCGGGGGTGGGTTGGGGTGGGGTACTGTGGGTTGGGGTGGGGTAGTGTGGGTTGGGGTGGGTTTGGGGTGGGATAGGGTGGTTTGGGGTGGGGTGGGGGCAGTGGGATCAACGAATGTGTCGCGACGCCCAGGCGAGCGGCAGAGGGCCGGGGGTCGCTGTAGGGACGAAAAAGGGCGATGAGAGAGGTTCGAGGGCGCGAGACACAAAGCTCCAATCCCCCATCCTAAGCACTCTCGCGCGCCTGTGCCACCCGTTACGGAGTTTTCGCCTCCGCGGAGGTGACGTCACTGACAATGGAAGGTCGAGGTGTGATTAAAGATCGAGAGACTCCGTAAAAACTCCTCAAAAAGGATGGCTATGAAAGAGCTCTGCCGAGTACAGTGGAATGGATAGGAGGAACGAGCAGGAGGAGGAAGAGGAGGAGTAGGAGGAAAGAGATAGGAAGATGGAGGGACTGTGGAGATACTGAACGAGAGGGAGGAACGTCCCGCGGTGTGACGCGTTGAAATAT
>OX632363.1:38872492-38907492 GCA_951751655.1 Ophion costatus
TGAGTGAGTGAGTGAGTGAGTGAGTGAGTGAGTGAGTGAGTGAGTGAGTGAGTGAGTGAGTGAGTGAGTGAGTGAGTGAGTGAGTGAGTGAGTGAGTGAGTGAGTGAGTGAGTGAGTGAGTGAGTGAGCGAGCGAGCGAGCGAGCGAGCGAGCGAGCGAGAGAGAGAGAGAGAGAGAGAGAGAGAGAGAGAGAGAGAGAGAGAGAGAGAGAGAGAGAGAGAGAGAGAGAGAGAGAGAGAGAGAGAGAGAGAGAGATGGACGCGGGAGCAAAAAAAGTTGACCTTACCTGCCGCGGGCACGAGGTCGGCCCAAAACAGATGGATTTCCGTCTATAGGAGGCCCGCGCCGAAAGGTACGCACACAACAGGAAGATCCGGAAGAATGGGGTGTCGTTCGCGCGGAGGACCATACGCGGCCACGTAACCCTATGCCCGCGATGCTAATGGGATTGGCATTGTACTCCATTAACATAACAATGTGCCCCTAAACGGGGATGCTGTGTACTACGTACGACACGTATGTGAAGCACATAATGGCACAATACATATATGTATGTTTACATAGAGATGTATAATATCCTTGAGTACATATACATATATATATATGAGTAATATGTACCGTACAGGCGACCGCCGAGTTTAGCCCCCCCCCCCCTTTTCCTCCGACACCTTGGCAGACCGCGAGCCGTGTAATATGCGTGTCGGTCTTATGTTATATGGCAATGGAGGAGAGAGATGCGTACCGGCGATACGCTGCGGAACAGTAGGAATAACGACGAGGAACTCCAAATACCCGCCTTGTTATGATAATTGTCCCCGTCCCTGACAGCTACGAGACAGGCAGACTCATGTGCCATTATCTCGATGGACAGTTACGGAGAGGCGCATCCTCACAATATTTTGATATCCGATATACCCACTCTGTCTTTTGGCGCATTTCTAACCTTGCGGTCTTACATTTTTGGCCTGGAAAGACGTCCCGGTCATATATATGTATATATATATATATATGTGTGTGTGTGTGTGTGTGTGTGTGTGTGTGTGTATGTCTATATATATATTACCGGGCACACACACACGTATGTGTGTGTGTGTGTGTGTGTGTGTGTGTGTGCGTGTGTGTGTTCTTTTTATTTATGTCAAATTTAAATTCATAAAAAGAATCCTACCAATGTCGAAAATGGTGATTTTCGACAGAACCGTCAAGACCGAATTCGAAGGCTCAAGATTGGAGTTCGATCGCCTTTACTCGTATTTTTATCGAAGGCCTCGATTCATGCACTGTTAAAACTTCATTTGATTTAACTGGGATCTACTTACAAGGCGACACCACTGTGACGGGCCCAAAATATTGATTTCTTTGCATTTCGTCAAAGTATAGATAAGAATATGTGAAAAAAAATTGTGTATAGTATATGTTATAGTGGAAAATATACAACATAGTAAAAAAAAAGATATGTAATTATATGGAGTATGTGAAAGAGAAAGTATATATAGATATATGTGAAAAAAAATTTAAGTTGAAATATCGAAAACACCGATTTACAGCCGATTTGTGAAAGCAGGTGGGGCAACGGTTTCCGTATACTAAAACTTTCGATCGCGTTTTTGTCGACATGACTTTTTTGAGCTGACGGGAATCATAACTCCAGGTTCGATCTTTGATTCGAAAAGACTATATTATCCGTAATTGTAGTAGCTACCGTTCTACGGAACCGTTTTTTTCTTTAATTTTGTATTTTCGAGCCCCCGAATGTAAGTAAAAAATTTCGACAAAAATACTCTTTTTTTAAGGCCCGTCATTTTGTGCACTTCTTCTGTTCGGCAACCGGCTAAGTACAACGAGAACTACATTGATATAGATTTTCAAGCTTTTTTATTTTGATTTTTAAAACCAACCACTGTCAAGTTATCGATCTGGCCGTTGGGCCACATTTTTTATACAAAAGATCTACTATACCTCAATAACGTTGTTAATTTTCATTTTTTTTTTAAATAAATATTTACACGAAACAAGTTCAATGTAGGTTTAATACCACATTTTTTTTCCAAATCCCAAATACATAATCCGAAACAAACCTAAACAAACCCAAACAAACATAAACCATTCGGAAAAAACGTCAAGTCTAAGGTTCTTTTCTTCTTCTAGAATTCTTTTCTTGGCTAGAATTCTTTTCTTGCCTCACGGCTTCGTACGATTCTATTCGCATAAAATATTTTTTTAAATTTGTTTCAATCATTGTTTAATGTAGACAACTCACTAAATACGTATTTAATAAAAATATATTATTTCGAACAAATCAATATTGAATTCGCTATAAATCGAAAAGTCTCTGGGGACGTTTTTAAAATTCTGCAGAAAGTTAGATACCCTTCAGACCTGTTTTGTGCTTTTTGTACCCAAGCTCAACACGTGCTTGCAATATTTACGATTTTTTCGGTGACATTTTGTGAAGTCCGAAGAGTATTTTTTTTAGTCTTTCTTGCAAAGCCTTTTCGGCTTTTTACAAGGCTAAGTCACAAGAATACTTTCTGGTCTTGAAAATAAAAAAAAACTAACCAAATATGGTTTCAGATGGAATATAATTTGGGTGGGATATAAATGTAGATAAAAAACGTACATATGCATTAGTGTGGTTAAAAAAAAAGTTAATTTTTTTTTGTCGCGGTACTCAACGCAAAATGTTACTACGTTATGAAAAAGTAATGCATACAAAGTTTGAGAGGTCTAAACATTTTTTTAGGACATGCTCAAACGACCAAAAAAAATGTTTATCGCTTTTTCGTCAATTTTTTTTCTTCATTTGTGTTCTTACTCTAGAACAACATATATTACTCCAAAAAATACATATACTTGTTAGACGTTTAGTGATGTAAACACCGTGTTCTTGTTCATCAAGTGGTTGATATAATTTTCACAACCGAAGTACATATATTGATTCTTAATCTGCAAATACAAATTGCTTATGGTAAAAAAAATATTAAAATAAAAATTGTGTATTGTTACAGAAAAAATTTAATCAACAACCCAACCAAACCCAAACAAACCCAAACAGACTCAAACAAACCCAATGTGAATACATTGGATCACGAACTAACATTTTCTGCATCGAGATAAAAAAAAATTAACACTCCGATTTAACAAAGAGAAAAAAAACATGTAAAAGGCGGTTGAGCACTAACTAAAAAATTGTTTAGAACCCTCAAATTTTGCAAAACTTTCTTTTTCTTAACATACTTCAATTTACCGTTGAGAAAAAAAATCGATTTTTTTTTAACCACCCTAATATACATACACGTATATTTTGGTAATAACGCGTATGCATGGGTCTCTATGTAATTTACACTCACTCAAAAAACGTCGCGATCTTTCGTGCCCCAATATCGCGACAACCGCGCGCAACGAACTGTCCGCCTTTTTTGAGACCCTTGTTCCTTCAATCTGCTATATACGTATACACTTTGTTATATATACATATACATATATATATATATATATATGAATATATATATATGAATATATATATGTATATCTACTTTGACGTGACCGCCTCGGGGCTAAATGTCAACAGCGCCGGGGTGTCGGCCTAACGGCCCGGTTAGAGGATTATACCCCGCTACGACCACTAGTAGCAAGCAGCCCAGAGCCCCCGAAGCTCGACACCGTGCGCGGCCCCGCGGGCGCGTGAACCCCCCCAGTTCAACGTCGGAAGGATTTACTCGCCTTCTCGCGGCATTCACGCGACTCGACGAAAGGTCCTGAACTTTTCCCGGTTATCCGACGCGCATGTGTAGATGCCCATATGGACGTACACATACAGACAAGCGCGTGTCATAATCCTCTCGAGTCGTGAGAGGCGATAACCGCCTGCACATATATATATATATATATATTTTACTGTACGGAAAATATATATGTACATGTATATATTTGCTTGAAGCGATTATGTGTTTGTTTGATTCCGTCGGTGTATTTATCAGACGAAGAAATTCTATATATATATATATATATATATATATATATAAGAATTCTTATATATTCTTATATATATTTGCTCTAAGCAACTTTATTTTTATTTAATTCCATCGAAGTATCTGTTAGTCTCAATTAAAATATATTTTTATTTTCTTTACCCAAATGTGACGTCCAGACGAAGAACCTAGATGTCTAGTGTCAATTCCTATCCGAATCACCCTCCTTGTATATTGTACTTTTTTTTTTAATTTTACGACAAAAAACATTACATTTCTTTTTCGTGTACATTCTATAGGTTCCCAAGCATTCATTTTTTTCCTCTCTTGGCGGACTTAACCCTCGATGGTCACACCTGGTGAAATATACCCCAGCCGTGTTTGACCTGCAATACCCCACAGCAAAATCAAGAAAAAGGGACATATTTTTTGCATATGTACAATCGCACTTTTTGCAAATAATCGATATGGTCGTGTAGAAAAGCGTTTAAAGTACATTGCGGTGTTTTTATTTTTTCAATATTTCAATAACTCATCACAGTGGAAAATGATTGAGGTGAATTTGGCAGTTCTGCGATAACCGTGGTGCTGCGATTTAATGATGAATTCTTGTGTATCTCGACGAGACAAACCGAAAGTGAAGAGAATAATTTTTCGATATCGATATTAGGTTTCGAGATATCGAACTTTTAGATAGATTTTTTTTTTAGATAATATAGTAAATGTACCGAATTACACACACACATACACACGTATGTCCTAAATATTCATTCGTCTAAACATATATATTTCAGCCACATATATCCCAGTTATTCATTTATTTGAACACTACATTTTTGTCTTAGGGGGTCTCCGCCCCCCAAACCACCCCTGGGGGGGGGGGGGCTTTGCCCCCTCCACCCCCACGAGAGGTTCTACCTACTCACTCTGCTGGTGGGTTTCACCCCCAGACTCCCTCTTCATCGCACCACAGAAATACGTTCCAATATATGAAGAAAAAAAATTAAAAATTCGATATCTCGAAAACTAATATCGATATCGAAAAATTGTATTCTTGACTTTTAATTTGTCTCGTCGAGATACACAAGAATCCATCTCTAAGGATGTTGAGTCCCTATGAAACATGTTAATGTTAATTGTTCAATAAATAGCTTCTTAATCGTCATGAAATTTTTACACGACCTCCCGAATGCTTCATGTAAAAACATACCAAATTTTCAGAATTCTATCATCATTACTTCAACCTCCTTAAGGGTTTAAATAAAAAATGATAAGAAAATTCGGAAAATTTGGTACGTTTTTGTATGAAGTATTTAAGAGGTCGTGTTAAAATTTCACGACGATTAGGAAGCTCGTTATTAAAAAATTAACATTTTGTTAAGAACAATTTTTAAAAGAAATAAAAAAAAATTTATCAATAAACTTCGTTTTGTTTCCGTTGCTTCCAGTATATTGTAGATATCACAAAATTGAGAGGTCAAAAAAAAAACTTATTGCAAAGTTACATCAGTTTCCATAAGACAGCATTTAATTTGTGAATGTTAGTTATTCAATAACGAATTTCCTAATCTTCGTGAAATTTTTACACGACCTCTGAAATACCTCATACAAAAACATACCAAATTTTCAGAATTTTATCATCATTCGCGATTCGGGACTCAACATCCTTAAATTGCGGCGCGACGGTTATCGTAGAATCTCCGTGAATTTCACTCACGATGACTTTTACGAAATTTTCTCGAGGTGGCAAGGGTTGAATAAAACTTTCTCGCTGCAAAAATACGCAAAATATAGTGCAGTCAGTTGATTCGAAATCATTTCCGTCAGTGTGTGTGTAGGTACGTGTGTCCGAGAGAGGCCATACACGTACGTTGAACCGGTTCCCGCGCCAACGGACATATAAGCCGCCGCATAATCGACATTGTTCTCCCGTATCGTTGGTCGCAACGTCCCACCACCGCGATTTTATCGATACAAGGATAGCGTCAGTGGTGGTGGTCCCTTATTCGAGCGAGGCCGTGGACAAGATCGCTAGGTTCGCGGCATTCCTGGCTACGGGTGCTTTTCCACCCTGATTAATCCTCCCTTTCTTGCCATGCTCGAACCGTGCCGCTTTGGAGCTCCCGCGAATTTCTACGTGCACCCTCGTCTCCACGATGCATATCTTTCGCGACTGTATTGTATTGCAATATATATATATATATATATATATATATATATATATATATATATACACACACACACACACACACACACACACACACACACACACACACACACACACACACACACACACACACACACACACACACACACACACACACACACACACACACACACACACACACACACACACATATATATATATATATATATATATATATATATATATATATATATATATATATATATATATATATATATATATATATATATGTATATATGTATATATACGTGACCCTCGATAACTACGGTATTCCGTCGTTTGCCAAACTGGCGAGTGCCTGGCTAGTTACAACTTTTGTCATACATGTACATTTACATATATATGTGTATGGATAGGCCAAGTCCAAGATTCGCTATGCTAGGCATTCGACACTTCTCAAAGGCACTTGCAGCAGTTGGTCGCCGTAACACTAAAAAAGTGACAATGCGTATTTAAGGTAGTACGAGTGCGCAATCTTGATTTCTATAGATTTTGTTCAAATTTTAACCAGACATTGTTCGTATCATTATGCATGTTCGAGTGAAATTTCAGAACAGTCGACTATTTAGATTGGGAGATAATTGGTTTTAAAATTGCAACTTTTAACACTGCAGGGTCTGCATTGAAATTTTGACAGAATAATTTTCCGTAAAATATATTTGTCCCCTATAATAAGAAGAAATATGGCAACACCGCAGAACAGTATTGTTGAATATTTCGAGAAAAAAATAATTATCGTGTTGGTAAGATAAAAATGTTGTCATAAAAAAATATTTGCATTATAAATATCAATATTTTATATTTTTTATGTTATCTTTATTAACAAATAAAAGTGTTGGTTTATTCATAACTAATTAGAAACTTTGTTCGATTAAAAATTACTTCCGAATAAAAATTTGTGTTGCAGTATTATTTTAAATATACCGCGCAGACTCACGTCATTGGATACGTGGAACGATGTGGTGTTGCCATATGTTTTTTTTTATTATAGGGCACAAATATTTTTAACGGAAAATTAATCTGTCGAAATTTCAATGCAGATCCTGCAGCGTCAAAAGTTGCAATTTTAAAACCCATTATCTCCTAATCTAAATAGTCGACTGTTCTGAAGTGTCACTCATCCATGCACGATGATATGAACAATGTCTGGTTAAAATTTGAACAAAATCTATAGAAATCAAGATTGCTCGCTCGTACTACCTTAAGGGCTTCGAGGGACCACTGTAAACGCCTAGAATGAAGTGATTTTTCGCGATTTCTTTTTTGGTGGAAGGCCAAGTAAAAGGATAATAATATTCGAGGATATTATTGATCATATCTTCAAGTGAATTAAAAAAAATGTATATTATAAAATTATACAATATGGCGACGCTTGATTGAATTTGAATATGGAAAAAAATATTCAAAAAATTCAATTAATTTGCATGAGTATAGCTAGTAAAATACGTGGGGAATTTTGAAAATGTGCATTTTCGTGTAATTGGCAAGTATTTGAAGTGAAAACTCAATCTTCGACAGAAAAAAAGGACAATCATTTGTTAATAACTAATGCTATAATTGTCTCATGGAAAATCCCGTACGTATTTCGTTTGCAATGTTGGTTTGTGCTCAAAAATTTGAAGTGAAAAGAATGAAAATTGTTGGCGTTATGCTGCGTGCCGTTTTGAAAAATTGTGTTCTGAGAAAAACTGTCGACGCCTCGCACACGGGCCGGCCACGGCCCCCGCAGATCTACACGGGCCTGTGGACCTTTGTTTTACAGGTACCATACTGTCTTCCCCCTTAATCTAGATGCTTCAAAGTATCTCTTAACCCAATTTAGAAAAAATTTATATTTTGGAAATTCTAGTGGTGTCGGCCCTTAATTCTTGATTCGATAAATACAGGAATTTTCTTCAACCACTTACCCCTATGTTCTACGGGTAGCTTAGCATTCTTCTTTTGCTACAAATTGACGATAAATCGTTCCATTAAGAAACTGACAGGAAGAGAAAGTAATAAAAAAAAGTAAATAAATCAATATATAAATAAATAAATAGATAAGTGAATTAACAAAGAAAAAAAGTAAATAAATAAGCAAATAAATCAATCAATCGATAAATCAAAATATATATATATATATATATATACCTATGGGAAATGTACATTTTGAACACGGGATATCCATGCAACATCCGCTATTTCTGGCTCTTTTGAGAACCTCAATTTTTGTTTACAAATCGCCGATCGTAGGGCACACGACCCTTTTCGAAATGACCTCTATATAAATGCAATTACATTAATCCATGGCAATTTTCACTAAACCGGGCTTTGCATAATATAGAGGTTACAATTGGCCACTTCGGGGACGGTCCTCGAATTCGATCGTCTTCAAAATCACTTTTCCCCATATATTTATCCATACGTAGGCATTTGCACGAGATCGGGCTCGAGTTCGACTCCGGTCTCCCGATAGTGGGTGTACTGTATGTATTACGGAACGCGGGCACAGATAGAAGGGGCGCGTGCCCGGGATGCCAGGCGCGTGGGCGCGCGTAATATATTCTCGGAATAGACAATGTGGCGAGCACGTGGGCCCCCCCCCCCCCTCTGGCGTATAGTCGCATGCAGGATCCCGAGGTGGCGAAAGTCACACACACACACACACACACACATATATATATATATATATATATATATATATATATATATATATATATATATATATATATATATATATATATATATAGAATTGAGTCAGCGGCGTGTCGGACCTGGAACAACAAACACGCGAGAGAGGAAAGGCCAAAAAGGGGGTGAAGGACGCTTCGGTCACCCCGCCCCCCCCCCCCGACGCCGCGCGGAACCCCCAGCCACCCCGTCGCCCGCGGGTCCGTTCAGCCCCGCCCCCGCACCGTAACGAAGCGTTGACGCGGACATAAAAAGCACGCGGGCGGCACACCCATACCACCGTTCACCCGTGCATATCCGTGTACGGATTTGCGAGACTGTGCGGCGGCGACGGCGGTGGCGGCTGCGGGCCCGGCCATGCCGCGGCTTCGCGCGCTCTCGCCCCGAGACAATGGAGTGATTGAACGCGCTAACGCCAAAGGGTTGGTCGCGCGAACGCGCGTCAACCCCGGGGTGAAAATGTCAGGCGAGCAATGCCCCCCCCCCCCCCGCTCCCTTCCCCGGCACCATCGCCGGTCTCTCTCTCTCTCTCTCTCTCTCTCTCTCTCTCTCTCTCCCCCTGCCTCTCTTGGATACATAGATCCGCGCGCTCAACTACCCAAATGTCAGAAGAGCTCGGCTGTGTCAGGGTCATATATATATATATATATATGCATGCCTGCATGCAGGAATTGAAAAATCTTTCCGCACTTCCATCGCCCTCTTTATACTTCCTGTCTATATTATGATATTCCGGGGGTTGGTTATGTCTTTTTCGTCTTCTTCTTTCATATCAAGATACGTGGACGTCTAATTTTTTTTCTCGTCCCTTTTTTGCCTCGCGCATATATTTGTGTGTTTATATATATATATATATATATATATATATATATATATATATATATATATATATATATATATATATATATATATATATTCACGTGTGTATATACGTGGCGTTTTCATTTGGCCATATATAACAACTGTCAGGACCACGGGAGATTCTTTTTTCGGTTCTCCAACAAAATATAGATATGTCTCCGGTGCAATATGTCACGAAGGTACTTGGGGTTAGCCAATGTGCTAGGATACAGACATCGATGATATAAGAGTATTACTTTTATTATAACGATAAAATAGTAAAAATATAATATACTTGATAATATAAAAATATTAAACATTAAATATCTTCTGTATCTATATTTAAACAATACTTGGGGTTAGCCAATGTACTAGGATATAGACATCTATAATATAAGAGTACTACTTTTATTATAACGATAAAATAGTAAAAATATAATATACTTGATAATATAAAAATATTAAACATTAAATATCTTCTGTATCTATATTTAGACAATTTTGTTTTAAGGACCTGGCAGGGAATTGGCAATTAGCGTATTGCGTTCAAAAGCGGATAATAATTTTATTCATTTAATTTGTACTATATTTAAACTGTACTTGGGGTTAGCCAATGTACTAGGATATAGACATCTATAATATAAGAGTATTACTTTTATTATAACGATAAAATAGTGAAAATATAATATACTTAATAATATGAAAATATTAAACATTAAATATCTTCTGTATCTATATTTAAACAATTTTGTTTTAAGGACCTGACAGGGAATTGGCAATTAGCGTATTGCGTTCAAAAGCGGATAATAATTTTATTCATTTAATTTGTACTATATTTAAACTGTACTTGGGGTTAGCCAATGTACTAGGATATAGACATCTATAATATAAGAGTATTACTTTTATTATAACGATAAAATAGTGAAAATATAATATACTTAATAATATGAAAATATTAAACATTAAATATCTTCTGTATCTATATTTAAACAATTTTGTTTTAAGGACCTGACAGGGAATTGGCAATTAGCGTATTGCGTTCAAAAGCGGATAATAATTTTATTCATTTAATTTGTACTATATTTAAACTGTACTTGGGGTTAGCCAATGTACTAGGATATAGACATCTATAATATAAGAGTATTACTTTTATTATAACGATAAAATAGTGAAAATATAATATACTTAATAATATGAAAATATTAAACATTAAATATCTTCTGTATCTATATTTAAACAATTTTGTTTTAAAGACCTGGCAGGGAATTCGCAATTAGCGTATTGCGTTGAAAAGCGAATAATAATTTTTACCGAATAAGGTGTTCAAAATGTTTTTCGTCGATTGCAATCATAATGTAGTATCGTAACATTTTTCACACGGTTATCCAATTATTCCTGAATAATATACCCCAGTGAGGTTTCGGGTTCGGGTGCCTAATTTCTTCGACTCACCCTATATATTATATTCTTATTCAAAAATTATTACGAACAAAAAGTCATTTTTTGTCGTTAAAGTCAGCACAAATAAAAAATAAACCGTTTCTGGGCTGTTCAAGATGAATCGGAAGCCACAAAATCATTAATAACATTAATTGAGATAAAAATGATAAAAATCTTCTAAAAAATGTGATTAATTCGAAAATAAATAGAAGAAAAAATGGGCCCGCGATGAGACTAGGCTTAAAAATCATAGAACAGACCACTCGGTTTTAGAAACTTTTTTTAAAAAGAATAAAAATGTCAATCATATTTTTCAAAAATCGTTTTCACTTTAGAAGCAAGAGAAACGTTGACATTGATAACGGATAATTTTTTCGTATTTTTCAACGAAAGTATGGTTCAAAATGAGAAAAAATTATGTAGTGAAATTTGTCAATATCTCAATCAGTTCAGGAGTTATAAGCGTTTAAGGCGGGATTCTACTTTGAAACCATGAAAAAAACGCTATTTTCGTGAATTTTTTCTGAGAATACTATTAAAGATATCGATATGGGGTTTAAACTGTTCAATAAAAACACTCTTTAAGTACGTAAAAAAAATTTTTTTTATGTATTTTATTCATTTTTTGTACACGTAAAATATGTTTAAAGCCAACGCCTCGAAAAGCAGGTACCGTTGCCGTGGTCGTGAAATCTTCCCGACGGATGGTCTGAAACAAAAAAATCAAATAGTTTCATGTTCAGTATGTCTTCAGGAACCGACCTAACTAGAATATTTTATATACGTGCAAAATTAACAAAATGGCGGCTAAAATACGAAAAAAAAATGCATTTTTTTGGGTCTTTTTTTGCAATAAAAAAATAGTTCTAATCAAAATTTTAAGTTGATTGTAGTTAGGTCGGTTGGTACACACATATAGAATATGTGTTCCAAATTTCATAAGGATCGGTTCAGTACTTTTTGAGTTATCACGACCACGGTACTTGAAAATGTCGTTTCGAGAAAAACGCGTTTAAAGTTTTGGTGAGTGATAAATCGTAGAAAAAATTATCTTACCCTCAATCAGCGATGCCTGGGCCATATAATATGCCTTCGACGTGTTCCAGGTGGGTGTTTTCATCCAATTTAGCCTTTTCAAAGTTTCAAAGTAGAATCCCGCCTTAAACGTTTCCAAAACTTGCAAAATTGACATTTTTTGGAAAATTATAACTCCTGAAAGAGAAGAGATAAAAATCTAAAAATTCGAGTGGATGTTTCTTTCATGGGGTACAATTTTACAAAAAAAAATAAGGAATACCAAAAATGGTCGAGGTCACGGGCTAGGTGAAATGGCGTGGAATGTCCCATATATATATATATATATATATATATATACACATATATATATATATATATATATGTATATATATATATATATATATATATATGTAGAAAGAATGAAATGTAGGAACAAAATATACGAAACAGAAGAAAAAACGTCTCGACCGCGTTATCCTCCACAAGCTCCAAGCCACTCTCGTCTTACTTCCGGTTGCCATCAAAGAAAAGTCTCATAGTGAGGCTCCCGCAAAATGTACTCTACGTAAGCTCCCCGTGCTTGCGGATATGCGTGACGATCGCTTTTGCGAAATGCTCCGAGAATAATCTTCCCCCCTCACTCTCTTTCCCTCTCTCTCTCTCGTGTTCCGTATTCTTTATCAGCCTCGTCGAGATTGTTTCACGTCGCCCCCCTCCCCCGCCGACAGCTCCAGCAATCCAACAATTCTGCCGTAACTTGGCTACGGCCGACAATGACACTTTTTACGCGAGCACCAGGACTTTGATGCGATTTGCGCGGCCTCAAAGTTTAACGTCCGCGACTCGATTTACGTCCCACCCTTCCCGAAAAATGAGCCTCGATATGATGAAGGATACACGGAGGAGCGAGGATAACGCGAGCTGATCAAGTTTCTGCGCGAGGCAAAAGCCAAACAAGCGGATCAAGGAGCAAAGGAGGAAGAGAAAAAGAGGAAGGAAGAAAGAAAGAGGAAAATTGAGGCTTCGAGGTGTGGGAGACCGCCGGCTTGCTGACTGGGCAACTATCAGCCCAAGCACATGTATATGAGATAGTCAACGTGAATCCGGTGGACTTTTTTCCTGACCCTCGCCAATTCGATTAATTTTTTTTAATTTGATTCCATTGACCCTAAAAACACCTTGAATTTTTTTTTAACATTTTTCGAAACAACCCTTGGTAAAAAAAAAATAATTTTCCGAAAAAAAACGACCCGATTGGAAAATCTGAAAAAACCCTAAAAAGGCGCCATTTATGTAAAAAAATTTCAAGCTATCACTCGCGGTGGAAGTATGATTTTTTCTGTGCTGAAGACGACTTCAATAGAAATTAATACAAGAACTTTTGACTGCTAACAAAGAAATGATCAAATTTTTTACATATAATCACGCATTTTTGGGCATTTTTTCAGATTTTTTAATTGGGGCGTTCTTTTTCGAAAAAAAAAGAAATCTTTTTGACTAAGGGTTGTTTAGAATGTAAAAAAATTCAGGGTGTCTTTTAGAGTCAATGGAATCAGATGAAAAAAATTAATCGAATTGGCGGGGGTCAGGGAAAAAGTCCACCGGATTCACGTGGAATACCTCATATGTAGTACATGGTGGCCCGAAACGTGACGTCCAAACGGCCATAGGTGCCTCGTACCAAAACGGCCAACCACCGGGACGCTAAAAGAATCGATTTTTTTTCTCAAAGTTTACATATTCAAAAATGTGTGAAATAATGTTGACGTAAAAATATCGATAATTGACAAAGCTACAGACGAAAACCAAAATTTCCGTGCTTGCCGTAGCTATCGCTGTACGTAGCCGTTTTTTTTTCCTGTAGTATTTTTTAAGCCCTCGAATATAAGTAAAAAATCCGCCAAAATACCACGTTTTTATAACACCCGCTAATGTGTGATTCTTTTTCAAAAAACTGCTACTTACAACGGGTAAGTAAAATAAATACATCTTTGTTTCTTTGTTTGTAAACAAAAAAAAAATCTATTCATTTTACTTCATCCACCTATAGCTAAGAAAGAGTTGAATTTACGTTCCCGGCTTATAAGACTTTTTTGTAGCAAATTACTTTCTCTACAAAGTTCTCGTCCGAATTTTTTTCGATATATCTAATAGCTTAGGCGTCACAGCCGTTTGAATAGATACTTTCATACAATATTCACTTGAAATAATGATACCGCTGAAACGGTTGAATTTACGGACATGGCTCAAGGAACTTTATTGTAGAGTATCATATTTCCTATGAGAATCCACTTGGAAAATATCGCGATATCAAAATTCGCGGAATGGTAACACTAATAATGAGAAAAACATTTTTTTTCAATGTTAATCAAATGGGAAAACTTCAATTTTGATTCGCTCCCTCGAAATATTTTTTGACAACACCCCTCTTTCACGAAACTTCGTTTTTGGGTACCAACTAAAGGTTTTCGGGCACGATAGGTCAAAAAAAAAAAGTTTCCCTGAAACGAATCACCCTAATATGTCTATATATATATATATATATATATATATGTACAGCGTGTCCCTCAGTAGGATGTTGCGCCCCGAGCCTCAAGGTATGCTCGACACCCGGTATATTGCAATGCATAAACTCACATCTCGTAACTATATATACGTATCCCCGATTTTTTTCCAAGGAAGAATTCACAATTTGTCCGTTGCCCGGCAGTCCTTTGGCCGTAAACGAGAATATTACGTGCCATAGTATTTAATACGAGACGTGACGGGCCGTGGTGCGCGGCTCGCGAGTAATGGCTAGGAAAACCAGTTTCTATCCTCGAGTTGTGCGAGCTCTGCGAACGAGCAAAGAGAGCGAGAGGGGGGGGGGTGGAGAGGATACAAGGAAGGCTCGTACCGTTGCACGAAGTGTATTTTTCATATATATATATATATATATATACACACACACATATATATGGGAAAATGTGATTTTGAGGACATTGACTTTGAGGACCGTCCTCAAAAGAGCCAGGTGTGCTGATAGTCACCATTCTATAGATATAACGGGTTCAAGATTTACTCTTCCCACACATATGTATTTATATATGTGTGTTTATATATATATATATATAAACAACATAATGTGTACGCCTACTGGAAATACGGCGTGAACTGAGCCGCTATCCGGACGAATAACATACGCTCATTCGTCCGATAACCGAACGGGGAGACACTCCGTAAATTTTAGGTCTTAATTTTATTGTCATTATGAATTTTATTTTCATTTCGAATTTTCATCGTTATCTTTGATATTATTTTTATTTTCAGCTTCATGTTTATCTTCTATTTCGTTTCCATTCCTAACTATATTTCAATTGTACACCTTAACCTACATAGTCATTTGTCTTTTTCTTTTTCTATCGAGCCTCGTGTTTGTCTCCATATATTTATCGTCTCATTGCACGAATGACGAGGATCCCATGCCAGAGGACACATCGATAATGGAGCACTAATAAAGTCCCGTGTTTCCAATTATCCCTCATGTCCCCCGTAGACGAAAAAAAAGTCCCTCCCGTGGCAAAGAAAAAAAAGACAGTCATCCTTTCTTCTTCCGTGTGTCGAAATATTCTTCGCCTCGTCGTCCCGCTTCGAGGCGAAGGCGAAAGAGTGGAACGAGGACGAAGAGGACAGCTCGTCGTGCCGTGAGGTCCGATTAATTTTCAAAGTGGCACGCGAAACAAAAAACCAACCGGTGCAAGAAAAAAACAAAACAAAAGACAATCGCGAGGTTTCCTCTTCCTCTTGTCTTCGTCCTGGGCCGTCTCGCGGCGCGCTCCACGATGACACACGCGAACGAAGCGTTCATTGAACGCACGCGATCGGAATGCAACCTATCTCCGTCGGTGTACCACGTATATTTTTCAGATATCGCGAATTCTCGGGCGCCCAGGCCAACGTAACTCCCGTATACGCGATTCGATATAATGCGAACCTCCAGTGTGTGTGTGTGTGTGTGTGTGTGTGTGTGTGTGTGTGTGTGTGTGTCTCTCTCTCTCTCTCTCTCTCTCTCTCTCTCTCTCTCTCTCTCTCTCTCTCTCTCTCTCTCTCTCTCTGTGTGTGTGTGTGTGTGTGTGTGTGTGCGTGTGTGTGTGTGTGTGTGTGTGTGTGTGTGTGCACCCCCTCAACGGCGTACGCGGATGCCTGTTGTACCGGCGGTATGCGAGCCCACCGCCAACCTCTATCCTGTCTTTCGATGTCGGTTACCGCCCCGTACGTGATTTATGTGGGGATGTACATAGGAGAGGGAGCCTGAGCCGAGGGGCTGAATATACACCCACACACACACCCCACACACGCCCCCCCCCCCCATACCTACACCTACACCCCCTCACACACACATACCTACACATACACACACACCTACCTACACCGACACCCACACACACACCTACACATCTACACCCCCCCCCCCCCCCCGCACACACGCTCTCACTCACGCGTGATACAGATCCGCGCTCGCGCAGGAGCCGAGAAATTTCGTAGACACCCTCTGTGAGCTGCGATATCAAATATATATATATATATATATATATATAGTAGGATCCGTACAAGGGTACGTAGCTCACGATGGAGAGGCATTCGGCAGAGACTCGTATATATAGAGCGGCGAAAGGGGAGAAAGGTTCCCGGGTGTTAGGAGAGACATTCCGAGAGTGCGGCGACACACCAGTGTCAGAGAGCAACGTCTAGAAGAATGTTCGATGGAAATAAGATATATATATATATATATAAGATATAAGATATAAGAGAAAATAAGATATATATAAATGTGTGTGTGTGTGTGTGTGTGTGTGTGTGTGTGTGTGTGTGTGTGTGTGTGTGTGTGTGTGTGTGTGTGTGTGTGTGTGTGTGTGTGTGTGTGTGTGGGTGTGTGTGTGTGTGTGTGTGTGTGTGTGTGTGTGTGTTTGTAAAATATTCGCCCTCGGTAGCTTCATTTCTGCCACGTCCTTCTGTGACTCCACCTTTCGTAGGACAAAGTGCGAGGGTCGCGCCAAAAAACAGCAGTCGTAGGAAAAACAAAAAAGGAACGTGATAAGCGGCCTAAAATTGTCCCGTCAGATCGTGTTGACAGGGTGAAACGATGTATATGTGCATACGTATATGTATGTATATGGCGCACGCGTTTTTGTGCGTGACGACTTATCTAGGACGTGACGTAATCACGAGGATTCTACTGCTCATCCACATACACTTATGCATACGGATATTCGTTATGTACATATAGAGACAATGGGTGAAAAAATATTTGCCTGTCTTGCCTTTTTTCGATGTTTTTTCACGGGATTTCTATAACCATGTATTAATTATGAAAATATTAGCATACAGTATTTATACTTAATGTGGACTATGGAGTAAAACAATGTGCAGAAATATTACTTTTTTTTTGCTTCTTTATCAATGAGTTATTTCAGATAATGTCTGATGTCAGATTTAGATATACCAGATTTATAAAAATTGATTTCACTTTTTTTTTTGTACATGTCAAATGCAAAATATAAAAACGCCATTGTTTGAATTCAAGTAAAAAATATTTTAAGTTAGATCAGCTTTCTTTATACGGTCAAACAAGCGATAATGTTTTCGGAAGAATCTTTTTTCACTTGGCGTCCTTTTTTTACTATTTTTTTTTTTCATATACTAGAACTTACAAACGACTTTTCTCGACCTGGCCGGAATAATAACTCTAGCTATAATTTTCCGATTTTGTATACATAAAACCAAAAATTCTATAATTGCAGTAGGTATCGTTGTAAGTAGTCGTATTTTTTTGAAATTCAGTTTTTTCCAAGCCCTCGAATGTCAGTTAAAGCCTCCATTCCAAGCAAAAATTGCACCTTCTTTTGATCACCGGCCATTTCGGATTTTTTTTCTCCAAAAACCGCTACGTTGAACGAAACCGACGTTTGTATAGAATATAAAACTTTTTTGTTATTTTGTTCGAGACCAACCATTGTCGAGTCATCGATCCGGCCGTTGGACCACATTATTCATACAGAGGCTCTGTGACACCCCGATAACATTGTTAGTTTTTAGTTATTTTTCAACTAAAAATTTGCACGAAATAAGCTCCATGTTTGCTCATTAGCTTTTTTCAAATTTTCAAATAAATAATCTCAAAAAAAAATTCGCAAAAAACGAGCTTATGTCAGCCCGTCTCAGTAGTGACCTCCCTCAACGTGAAAAGCCTACTGCAGTTAGTGCAAATGTAGGGTTGCATAGGTCTCACCAGTAGTCACGTGACCAAAAATTGTACGAATTTTTGGTCATTGGTACGGAAACAAAAGGTTCTTGTTTTCCTAACTTTATTGACTGATTTTCCAATTTAAACACAACACACACACTCATATATATATATATATATATATATATATATATATATATATATATACTATATATATATATACTATATAATACAATAATACTATATAATATACAGTATTATATAGTATTATATTATATAGTACTATATATATAGTACTATATAATATATAGTATTATAGTATATAGTATTATATAGTAGTATAGTATAGTATACTATAATAGTAGTATAGTATAGTAGTAGTATAGTATAGTATAGTATATTATAGTAGTATAGTATAGTATAGTATAATAGTACTATTATATATACTATAGTACTATAGTACTATATATAGTATATAGTACTATAGTACTATATAATAGTACTATTATAGTACTATTATATAGTACTATATTATATTATATATAGTACTATAATATACATATAGCACTATAATATATATAGTAATATAATAGTACTATAATAGTACTATTATATAGTACTATATTATATTATATTTATATATATTATATTATATAGTACTATATAATAGTACTACTATAGTACTATTATATAGTACTATACTATATATAGTCCTATTATATAGTATAGTACTATAGTACTATAGTATAGTACTATACTAATATATTACTATATAGTAGTATACTAATATATAGTATAGTATAGTACTATACTATATAGTACTATTATATATAATATATATATATATATATGTATATATAGTATTATATATTATATAATACTATAATACTATAATACTATATATACTATATTAAATATATATAATATATATATACTTTGCACAGCAGCGCTATCAGAAGACTCGCTGATCGTGAGTGCAAGTTTTGCCCCTGCTGTACGAGGCCCGAACCGCAAAACAGCTAATACAATTATTTTTGATGCTCCGCGGGGTGCGGGAGGGAGAGAAAGAGTCCGAGAGAGATCGAGAAAGAGCAAGAACGAGAAAACGAGAGGGGTCGAGTGATCGCGGAGTCAGTCGAGCACACAGCACGCGCTCCCCCTTGTATAGCCGATAAAGAACGAACAGTGGTCGGGCGCTTCGCGATACATCCGCGCACCCATTTATATCTATACATATGCGAATGTACACGGCAGTGGTACACTTGTGGCAGAGGGGTCGTGCGGCTTTTGCGGGATACCGAGCACGAGCTATTTCGACGAGAGAGAAGGAGCGAGCGAGAGCGCGAGGGAGAGGGAGAGAAAAAAGCCACAATCGAGCCGGAACAAAGTAGCGCACGGGGGACTGCATTCATTCGAAAAGTGAGCTCGTGTTTCTCTCCCTCCTTCGCTATGCCAGTAAATCTCTCCCGGTACATTCGTCAATTTCCACGCTCTTTCACATACGTACGTACATCTACGCACATATACTCACACCTCACACACACGCGTGCGCGCGTGTGTGTGTGTGTGTGTGTGAGATTTCACTCCGCGTTCTCGACAGGATTACGTAGGTGCGTTGCCCTCCCTAGCCCTCTGGCTCCTTCCTTTACCCCGCTCTTTTAATTACCTCGGGGCAATTCATTTTGACGTCTCGATTCGAATCATATGCGTGTGAGCGTTGACACAGTAACTCGGTTTGTGTTTCTCGCACAAAGTACCGCTGTCCGATTGAACGAGAAAGCTCCCTAATGATCGCGATTACACGAGCAGGCTTGCGATTAGTGGGGAAAAAAAACGGGTCGAACGATTTCGCTCGGGGCAAGGCAATGTCGAACGTGTGGCTGCCTGAGATTTACACACTGACTTGAGGCTTATACACACACACGCACACACACACACACACACAAATTATTTTAGTTATTATTAGTATTATTATTAATATTTAGTATTTAGCTATTATTTAGTATTTAGTATTATTTAGTATTATTATTAGTATTAGTATTTAGCTATTATTAGTACAAATTGTAAATTTTATATACACGTTCAAATATAAAATTATTCAAATAAAACTCACACATAAAATATAACATTATTCATTATGAAAGTAGTGAAAATATAAATTAATATTATCATAAGCGTTGTATATAAAACGGGTAACCATACATATTCATTTTGGAAAGTATTTTTTTAGTATGTACTAGAATTTACAGCAACAACAACAACAACAACAACAACAACAATAACAATAATAATAATTATTATTATGATGATGGTGATAATGATGATATTTTTGAAGCTGAATATTTCCCAGTACAAATTGAAAAAGTACGTTGCCTGGGTGGTCAGATTTATTATAAAAATATATTGCACGATATACATTTTTTCTTTATGATACGCTTTTATACAACTTATGCAACATTACTATTCTCATTATCATTATTAATAATGATAATAATTAATAATAATGATAGTAACAATAATAATGTTGGACAACTTTCTATTGTGTAATTTTTTCCAATATTATGTGAATTTTAGTTAAACATCAATCATTATAACTTCATATTAAAATAAGTAATGCTGGAATGCTTGAAAAAAGTATTATATTATGAAATATGTTTTTAGTGTATTACAATATGGTGCACATTAGCTATATATATATACATACATACATATATATATATATATATATATATATATATATATATATATATATATATATATATATATATATATATATATATATATATATATATATATATATATATATATATATATATATATATATATATATATATATATAGATAATATACGTATATAATTTATTATAATAATGTTTGCTAATTTTGCATCACAATAAAAAAATGTAGTGTAATATTATGCTATAGATATAGATATGCTATAGATATATGTATATATATATAGTATCGTTCTATAGCATAATATTACACTACATTTTTTTATTGTGATGCAAAATTAGCAAACATTATTATAATAAATTATGTAATATATAATAATAATTAATAATTATATAATAAATTTAAAAAAAAATGTATGTAAAATAAATTTAAAAAAATTATGTAATATATAATAATAATTAATAATTATATAATAAATTAAAATATTATTATAATAAAAATGTAGTGTAATATTATGCTATAGAACGATACTATATATATATATATATATATATATATATATATATATATATATATATATATATATATAGTATCGTTCTATAGCATAATATTACACTACATTTTTTGATTGTGATGCAAAATTAGCAAACATTATTATAAAAAAATGTATACGTATATTCTTAGTATTATTATTACTCGACGTCAATATTTTCTCCGAGTCTTCTCCGCATCATTGCATGCTCAATATCAAGTACGCACATATAATACGAGGAAAAGCAGGAAAGACGCTTGCACTCTTGTCCCCCTCTTTTTGCACGTAACTTCCACGACGAGTCTGACGATTAGGATATTATAACTGCGACTGAGCGCGCGCGGATATCGACAACTGGCTCTCGAGTCCCGGAGTCCTGCTCGCGCGTGCGACAAGTATAGGTATACAGGGTGAGGCACATAAAGTGTTACGGAGCAATAGCACTCAAACTATTGCTCATATCCAAAAATGTTTCAGACAAAAGTTTCAGTATTCGAGAAGGCCGTCATATTGGACTACCCTGTTTATTTATCGGTGGAGGCGCTGAAGCTACGTCAAGGTCAACTCGACTTTATTAAATGGAACCATGTATTTTTTTTTTTCGATGACATTATGACCTTGTCTCGTGGGTCGTTGAATTCGTCTTAAAATCGGTAATAATGTCATCGAAGAAAAATACACGGTTCCATTTAACAAACGTAGAGTTGACCTTGACGTAGCTTCAGCGCCTCCACCGGTAACAAAAAAATAGGGCGGTCCAGTACGACGGCCTTCTCGAACACTGAAACTCTTGTCTGAAACATTTTTGGATATGATCAATAGTTTGAGCGCTGTTGCTCTGTAACACTTTACGTGCCTCACCCTGTATAGCAGCGTGTGTACGCGCGACCGGTAACGGAGATAGCGATCGAATTGAGAGGTGATCGTGCCTCGGGAATTTAAGGGGTTACCCCCACTTGCGATTTTGAAAAAATCGATTTTTTTTATTGCATTTTTCTGAAGTATAAGTATCTGAGAATAGGTCCTGAAAATTTCAAGTCGATCCGAACAAAATTGACTGAGATATGAGCGTTGAAAGAGAAGAATCCGTTGTGTAAACGACTGGCTAGTCTGCCTTTAAACGCGTTTTTCTCAAAATGGCATTTCTGAAGTCGGTGACCAAGATTACTCGAACACTAATGAACCGATCTTCTTGAAATTTTGCAGGCTTATTTAATACATAAAAATGTAGTCTTTAATCGTTCGATTTTTGTTTTCGAAAAAAAATCGCCGTTTTATAGCCAAAAAACGGCCGTTTTTTTTCGTTAAAATCGAACCATTAACTTTGACTGTCCGCCATTTCGTGAAAAATGAATATTTTTTAAAATCCTTCGATTAAAGACTAGTTTATACTTATATTTGACTAAATCCATCCGCATTTTTTTTCAGATGATCCACTTCGCCGCAATGTTGGTCACCGTAAACCGTGTATATAAAAACATTATTTCATTGACGGCCATTTGCCACTAAACAATGTAATATTTTTCAATAAAAAAATTACTGAAAGTTCTTCAAGATGTGTTCTTTAAGGTGGTATATTGATCGATTAAAAAAGTTTTGTAGTTTTCTTTAAAAAAAATCATGAAAAAGGCCTTTTTTTTGCGTTACAAGTGGGGGTAACGCCTTAAAAGACACTCGCGGCGTCACTTTTGCCGATTTTTCAATTTTATTTTTAGCGTTACGCGTGCATTGATATAGATATACACAGATGGAGGGAATCCCGTATCTGGAATATCAAGATTATGTTTTTTATTTTCTTTATATTCTTTTTTTCATTTTTTAAATTATTTTTAATTTTTTTGCGTCACGACAGCAACGAGGCGAGCTACGTGTTTCTTGCTGTACAGTTTCTTCATCTCTTTTCTTTCCTACATTGCTCTTTCTCGCTCGGTCCCCTAGTCTTGTCGGTTATTAGCATCATAGTAAACTCTCTTTTCCTCAAGTGAGAGAGACAGAGGAATGGCGGGAGAGAGAAAGAGAGAGAGAGATCGCCCCGCCTTGGGCAAACCACAGCATCCAGGAAAAGCGAAAGGATCTTCGTACGGGCTCGTATAATCGAAAGCAATTTTCCGTCCGTTTTTTTATTTTCCTGGTATCAACTTTGCTGTCCGCCATCCGCGATCGAATCTCTCGCGTCTCTTTATTAGTTATTGCTACGTATATCCGCACTGCATCTCTAATCTTCGAGCATAAACTTCGATTCCTGATCAGGGGAGCGGCAGCTATAAAACTTTGCATCCTCAAAGAGATACTGCGTATGTCGGTGCTTTTTTTCCTGCTTCCGATTTGCAATGGGAATTTTTCCGCTTATTTAAGGGGAAGCATAAGATAGCATTTTTTTAAATACGTTTTTTTATTGCATTTTGTGGCTTAGGGTTTTATCTTCAATTTGGGACAAGGTTTTGAAAAATTTTGTAAATTGCCCGAGTTATGAAGATTTTTGTTTATTTTCGGACCACTGCGTTCTATTCATTTTGAAATTCGGACAGACCGTAGTTTATAACATTTTCTAGCGCATGACTGAATTATTTTTTGAAATCTTTGTCCATTTGTGAATAATAAGTTATTCAAATGGTTTTTTTTGTCGAAAATCCAACTTTTTTTGCACAGCTTCCCAATTTGGTGATTTTTTTTTATAAAAAAAAACATCACCGGGCCGTTTTTAAGTTCCAGTATTATACAACAAGTACATACTTCTATTCTTCATTCCAGATGAACCTAGTTGCCAAAAGAACCCGAGTCGAAATTTAGACCCTCCTTTAAACCTCCTTTCGATCCCAATTTGTCATTCAATGGAGGTTCAAGAGGTTCGAATGGAAATCTCAAAAACATGTATATCAGAACCTGCTGAACCTCCAAAAGTGGCAGAAATTGGACTTTTTCACTCAAAGGAGGTTTAGTAGGTTCATCTGAACCTCCTTTAAACCCTAGTGAGCCTGATTTAATGCTTACGCACACCTACAGACCCTCTTTTAAACCTCCTTTCGCCCTACTAACTCTCCTTTGACTCCTTTCACCGGTGGCTCGCAGAGCCATAGGCCTAAAGGAGGCTCAGGAGGTTGAATAGAAGGTTCAGTAGGGCTAAAGGAGGCTCGCCAACGGTGCAAATTTCTCCATATAGGTTCAAGGGGGAGTCAAAGGAGGGCGGCGGTCTGTGCGTTACAAAGGAAATAGGTTCTCGAGCATTCAAAGGGGGGTCTAAATTTCGACTCGGAAACCTACACCGATTGGCCCCGCAGCAACGGCAACACGTTCGTCAAATAATAACTCCACTGTTTATCGATGTTTTTCAATGAAAAAAAATCTCAAACTCGGCAGCACTATGTACAAATTGTGTGTAAAATCTCGACCTCGTAATGCCAATACTCTCATCAGAAAAAAAATAAAAAATCGACTTCTCATTCGGACCCAAGCTTCACCCCTCAATGATGCTTTCCCAATCATTTTTATTTCACCGCTCTCCAATATCACGGAGAGCCTGACCTCCTTTTTTCCACATTGGGTCAATATCACTCCAATAAATCGTACCGTTACTACGTGCTTCGTGATACTCAACTGTCCGCGCACGCGGGACAGGCGAGCTCGTAATCCGATGCGCTTTTGACCACAGTCCCGCGCGCACAATATTCCACGAGATAAACTCCGTGCGCCGCGTTACAGAACGGACGTAATTATAAGCGAATCTTTACGAGCCGCATATACGCACCAGCCGATCTATCTCGAGATACATTTTTTTTCTGCCTTCCTTTTTCTACTCTTTTCTCTCAATTTTTCCTCTTCCTTTTTTTTTTATCTATTATTAGCGTTAATGCGTGCGATTAACGTCAAGGTTCGTGTGCACGGCCGTTTCACACATGCCGGGCTATAATATCAATGCTGCTGTGTGAGTAAGTGAATTGAAGTACGCACACACGTGCGAGTATTGACGTGAGTGTACCTACGTGGCAGTATATATATGTGTAATTATAAATATGTATATATATATATATATATATATATATATATATATATATATATATATATATATATATATATATATATATATATATATATATATATATATATATATATGTATTGAATCCATATGATGCATAAAATAAACCGAAGAGTGCGAACTTCTACCGTAGAGGTCGAACTTCATGGTCTTCAATTTATTTTATACGTTATATGGATTCTCTCTCTCGATTTCTTTCTCTCTCTCTCTCTCCCCTGTCTTGAATATTTTATTTTGTTTTTATATTATACTTTCTATCTCGTTGGATCTTATTTTGTCTATTTCTGTTTTATATCGAATCTTCATTTAAATTTAATGCCTTTTAATTAAATTTTTTTGATTCCTGATTCTCGATATCGTTGAAGTTCGCAACGTTGGTATTGAACCGAAGTTCTTTCGTATTTTTTAAATGTCTCCATTTTTGTATTGTAATCCAATTTTTTTCTTTGATTGAGATCGTAGATTTCTACTGAAGATGGGAAAAATCATTTCAGTCATTTTCGTACCCTAAGTCAGCGAAACAAAATGTGAACAATTGAAGAAAAGTTATCTTTCGTTGTCTTTCAACGATACAAACTTCAACATAATGATTTTCGTTTCTTTCAATTCTCAATGGCTTTAATGCCTGGTTATAGTTATTTAAATTTCATCCGTACCTCTATGTTTGCCCGAGACTCCTTTGGGGCGTAATAGACATTATCAAACAATCCCACTCTTTCCTTTTCGCTCCCTATAATTTTTTCCTCGTTTTGATATTTTATTTTGTCTTTATTTCTATCTCATCGCATCTTGCACTGTTCGTTGTTCCTTAATATGGAATATTCATTTTGTTAATTCCCATTTGTTTTTTATTTCATATCAGATCATTTTTCATCAATTTATTTTTTTAGTTCGATTTCTTTAATTTAATTTCTTAGGGTTTTATTATTTTTAATTCTCGACCTTTCCGTTTCATTCAATCCTTTAATTCTTTAATGGCTGGTAATATTACATTTTTTTTAGTTTCCGTGTACCTTTGTAATTGTCCGAGACTTCACTGGGGCATAATGAAGATTACCAATCAATCAACCCCCTCTCTTCCTCTCTGAAATCTTACACATCCGTGACTCAAGACATTTATTTATCTTCGCGCGGGTCCGTGGGGTGAATTAATAACGACGCCCGCGCCCCCGTAACGATCATCGCGTACATTTGCACAATTCGGCCGCAAAACGAGCGCTCGCGGGGTGGACGACGCCTCACCCGATAAATTCATTCGCATGGCAAAAAATGAAAATTATAAAGGAACAAAAAGAGACGAGAGCAACAGAGAGAGAGAGAGAGAGAGAGAGAGAGAGAGAGACAGAGAGAAAAAAACAGGAAGAAGAGCATAAATGAAGGGAACGCGGGAGCGCCAGACCATATTCCGTATGCTCGCGCATCGTTAAGCATAAGAAGAAAAAAAAATGAAAAAAAAAATATATATATAATAATAAATCACCACTGTTTCAAGTCAAGGGGGCGAGACGGAGATAAATTTAATAAGTTCAGCACGAGAGAGTCTACTTTACATCTACGTACGCTCTACACACACACACACACACACATACACACATATATATATATATATATATATATATATATATATTAATGTGCGTTATGATTTTCTTACGATTGCAGTGCAAACGACCCGAAGCGAAACCCGGCAGGTACTTAATGCAATTTTGAAAAGCGCGTATAGCGTCGTTCCTTACACAAATTATGACAGAGCCATATATATGTACACATATATATATATATATATATTCAATGTGACAAATATATACTCCATCTCTCTCTCTCTCTCTCTCTCTCTCTCTCTCTCCCCCTCTCTCAATGCACATATGCGAAGAGTCGTCCCGAGTCGAAATTTAGACCCTCCTTTAAACCCCCTATCGATCCCAATTTGTCATTCAATGGAGGTTCAAGAGGTTCAAATGGAAATCTCAAAAACATGTATATCAGAACCTGCTGAACCTCCAAAAGTGGCAGAAATTGGACTTTTTCACTCAAAGGAGGTTTAGTAGGTTCATCTGAACCTCCTTTAAACCCTAGTGAGCCTGATTTAATGCTTACGCAAACCTACAGACCCTCTTTTAAACCTCCTTTCGCCCTACTAACTCTCCTTTGACTCCTTTCACCGGTGGCTCGCAGAGCCATAGGCCTAAAGGAGGCTCAGGAGGTTGAATAGAAGGTTCAGTAGGGCTAAAGGAGGCTCGCCAACGGTGCAAATTTCTCCATATAGGTTCAAGGGGAGTCAAAGGAGGGCAGCGTTCTGTGCGTTACAAAGGATATAGGTTCTCGAGCATTCAAAGGAGGGTCTAAATTTCGACTCGGGGTATCTGAAAACGATTTGTTGTAACGCGCGGCCGCCGAATCTCGAGCCGTGCGCAATCCCTGCGTCAAAAATGAAAAAAAAGCGAGAAAGAAAGAGGAAAAAAACTACATCATATTTTTCGGATAATTTCGTTTGCTTGAAGAGGCGACTGTGCTTTTGGCATATCCCCGCGGCGAGATGAAATACGATGAACCGTGATTCACGGCTTTATGCGCGTAAGGGAATATAAGAACCGCTCTCGCGATCGTGCCCGCGCGAGAGGAAAAGGGGCGAGGGATATAGGGTGCGAGTTTCGAGCGTACATATATATATATATATATATATATATATATATATATATATATATATATATATATATATATATATATATATATATATATATATATATATATACACATGTACATATATAGAGTACATATAAATATAAACATATATGTATGTATGTATGTATAAATGTGTGTGTGTGCGTGTTATAAGACAGAGAAAGAGAGAGAGAGAGAGCAGGGGGGGTGAACTTCAGAGGCGAGCAGGTCTTTTTCGAGTTCTTCGTGCGCAAGCATGTACATGGTGGCGAACTGTAAAAGATCATTGTTTTTTTTTTACGTTGTAAGTATACATACAGGGTGACAATTATAAGGTGGCCACGGGTGCTTAAGGGTCTGGCGCGAAGATTTCGTATCCGAGAAAAATGTGATATTTGAAGGTTTTTCAAGTCCTCTTCGAAGAAAAAGTACAGCGTATTTTTCTGGTGAGTAGTATTTGTCAGAAAAAAATTGGGCATTCGGAAAAATATCACAATTCTATTTTGAGTTCAGTAGAATGAAATTAATGAAATTCCGAATGCAAAACGCTTCAAAGAATTTTTTTGTTTTTCGAAATGAAGATGATTTGCATTTATCTACTTTCAAATGCATCTTTAACCATTTATTTGCCGATCATGGGGTCCTCGAAATAGTTTTTCCGGAGTGCTTTATACTCGGCGTGCAATTATCGTCATTCTGATGCACTCAAAATAAAATTTGGATTTTTTGCCAGAATGGTCAATTATTTTTCCCAAATACTCCTCATCACTAAAATACGCTGTTTTTTTTTCTCGAAGAGGTCTTGAAAATCCATTGAATATCATATTTTTCTGAATCGGAAGATCTCCGCGCAAGACCCTTAAAAACCCATGGCCACCTTATAATTATATATATATATATATATATATATATATATATGTAATTTTCCTATAAAAGGAAAAATAAGTATCGGTACTTCGGAACAATCAGTTCGCATCGAACGGGATCAAATAAAAATTTCATTTTTGCGACTGGTGAACGACAACGTCACATTGCGTACATCGAGCATGAGCCAATCACTTTCAAAGGATCCACTAACGTTGGTTTGGGTCTACCTACAGAAGATGCTCAAAGTGATGACCCTCGACTTGTAAGCACTTGTTAATTCGCTGATGAAAAGACCGTCCAACTTCAGCCAACATTTGTGGTGTAATTTCGATGCGTGCTCGGCGTATTCCTTCTTTCATGCCGTCAGGCGTGGTAGGTGCTACCGCCATTACGCGTTCTTCGACAAAACCCCATAAGAAGTAATCCGGTGATGTTAGATCTGGCGAACGAGGTGGCCGAGCTACAAGCCTCCTCGTCCTGTGCACTTTTCACCAAAAATCCCATTCGTCACTTGACCTTGACTTGACCTACAATGACCTTGTGCTGTAGGTCGCTAAATTCGTCTTGAAATCGGCAATAATGTCATCGAAAAAAATACATGGCCCCATTTTGAAAAGTGGAGTTGACCTCGACGTAGCTTCAGCGCCTACACCTATAAAAAAAAAATAGGGTGGTCCAGTATGACGACCTTCTCGAACACTGAAACTCTTGTATGAACCATTTCTGGATATGATCAATAGTTTGAGTGCTAATGCTCTGTAACACTTTATGTGCCTCATCTTGTATATATATATATATATATATATATATATATATATATATACAACAGATCCAATCCCGTGTATGCACATATATACGTGCGGGAATATTTAAGCATTCTTATGTGTATGTATATATACGATTTACAGAAAAAAAATTCTTCGCCGCAAGACCGCCCGACGTCTACTTAAGTCCCGTGAAATATGAAATTAAATTCATTAGGTGCGCGGCCGTAATAAATCGAATGATTGTGCGTAAGAGTGCCCGTATATGCAATGGAGCGCACGCCCGGGCTGCGGCGTATATAACTCAGACATTCTGAATGGAAAATGATGAGAAATGTCTCTCATTGAACGGTGGGGGGTCGAGCCGTCTCTCTCTCTCTCTCTCTCTCTCTCTCTCTCTCTCTCCCTCTCTCTCTCTCTCTCTCTCTCTCTCTCTCTCTCTCTCTCTCTCTCTCTCTCTCTCTCTCTCTCTCTCTCTCTCTCTCTCTCTCTCTCTCTCTCTCTCTCTCTCTCTCTCTCTCCCTCCCTCCCTCTCTCTCGGACCAAATCCCAACTCACGCGCGCACTTATCACAGAATCTGAAAGTGTTGTCGAGCGAGAGAGACCAGCGCGAAAGGTAAGCGGGAAAAGGAAAGGGGAGGAGGGAGGGAGCTCTCGGAGTCAAGAGCGCAGTCGACTCGAGAGACTACCTGCACTCGCAGAGTGCAAGAGGTAACGTCTGTGCATCCCCCACGACGAGAGCGCATCCATACTTGCGCGCGTATATCTATGTATGTACAGCATCGTTGAAACGGCGAGAGCGGAAAAGAGCCGAGGGTATATACGTTAAAACGTGTATTTCGCTGCCGCGGAGAGCGCAGCTCGAGCCATAAACACCCGCATAACGACTTCGCACCAAAGCGTTGTGTATCGGGAGAGATAGACTGTGCGATGATGCTCGCCGGTTGAAGGCACAGACGCCCTCGCCATAAAGGTAAAAGGTACATCCACCGTTCCACGGTGCCGGCGCGCGGTATTGTAACACCCGTATACTATATAACGCGTGAGGCAACAATGTGGTCATGAGGGAGTTGGAAAAAGCGATTCCTCATAGATTCCAATCAGGTATGTCTTCCAATGAGGCAGGAACGCCATTAATGAAGTGAGATAGCTCTTAACGAGGCAGGGTCACCGCAAATGAAATGGTATTGCTTCCAATGAGGGAGGAACGCCTCAAATGAGATGAAATAGCTTGCAATGAGGTAGAATTATGTCAGATGAAATGAGATAGCTCCCAACGAGGCAGGAACGCCACCGATGTAGAGAGACAGATTCCAATGAGGCAGGATCGCCTCATATGAAATGGGATAGCTTCCATTGAGGAAGGAACGCCTCAGATGAAATGAAATCGCTTCCAATGAGACTGGATCGCCTCGCATGAAATAGGATAGCTTCCAATGAGGCAAGAACGCCTCAAATGAAATGCAAACAGCTTTCAGCGAGGCAGCATCGCCTCAAATGAAATTGATAAATTCCAATGAAGCAGAAACGCTTCGAATGAAATGACATAACTTCCAATGAGGCAGGCCCGCCTCGAATGAAGTGGGATAGCTTCCAACGAGGCAGGATCGCCTCCGATAGAGTAGGATTGCTTCCAATACGTTTGAATCTCTTCCAATGAGTAGAGGACCTCTTCCAACAAGTTGGGATCTATCGTAAGAGGCGAAGAGCAACCGGCCAAATGTGAAGGACCGGAGAGATTTATCGTTCTCTCGTGCATGGGCACTCGCGCGACGTTAAACGACTTTTTCGGCAATGAATGGAGTAAACGACCTGTGATTTGTACGTCACCGTTCTTGAGAATAGGAGCCTCTCGTAGGCCCCAACAAGACTGCTCGTGTAACGACAGCTCGTAGGCGACGACACACCAGGACTGCGCACCGTCCATACATGCTGCACGTACGTTTAGGGGCACCCACCGCGTGAAAACACCAAGTCCGTTAGCTCGGAATTTCCTCGGGCATTTATTCGAGTTGCGAGCTGGTGTGTGTACGCGCGCGCTGTTTAGTCCGCAAACAACATTGTATTGACCGATGCGGGGGATGGGCGTGTGCGAACCGATCACTCTTTGGACAAGTCGAGGACCCTCACAGCTGTTGGGCTTTGTATATCCACCGTTTTGCTTCCGCGATGACCGCATCGTAACGTGTGCCTCTTTCCTTTCTGTGCCTCGAGTACCCGTGCGCTTATAGGCGAGACAAATTCTCGCTGCTTCCAATTTGCATTACCGAGTAGTTTGTCACGCATGCGGAGATTAAAGGAAGTTGGGATGACCACTTGTCAGTGGATTGCCTTAAGGCTATCCTTCGATTTGTGTACTCCCAGGCTTGGCAACGGTTACTGTTTTGGGCAAACCTAACAATCCAAATGCGAGGCCGTTCCGAGGCGATGTTTCTTGCCACTCATGGATGTTGTGACCAACGAGGTGAAGAGTTCCCTTCGCTTTGGCTCTCCAACTCATGATGCATGGCTAGTCTTCGTAAAGAAGGATTCTGTGCAGTAGATTTGTAATCTCACCCGGCAAAGGTATCGATGAGCGTTTCTACGCCACGGACAAAAATACCACAAGTCTGACTTTTTGGATCTGCCCGACCAGTGGTCGCGAGGAAAGCTTCTTGAGTAGGATAAAACGTGGTGTCGCAATGTCTTCAAGAACGACAATCCAGATATTGTCTTCAACGACGTAGTCCTGATGTTGTCGCCAATAACACGAATCCGGATCGCATCATCAAGAACGCCAATACAGTTTTGACAACTATCCAGAAAGCTGGAAACTGTGCCATCAGATGACTGACGTTACTATCGACACCCACCCTCTCAAAAGTGAATTGCTCCATCCCACCGAGTGATCCGAGGACGAGCAGCTGGAATGTGGATGCACAGCCATTTAACGGCCCGGATGCAAACCACTTTTGTTACCTGGCGCGTGAACTATCGGAAGACTTTGCTGATCATCACCCTCGGGTATTCATCAGACTGCGGTCTTTCCCGGCTATCGGTAGTTGGATCCGCACAGCTTTGTGGTGGCTGCAGCCACGGCTGCTTACCTAGGCAAGCTGGTGCAAATCTATGGAGACTCGCTTCACGCAACCGGCTATCCTTCGGATCACTCAAGCAATCGCACGTCGACGATCTTCATCGTTACCAACGACATTCATCGTGAACAACGCTCCGCGCGATAGGACTCTTCGATACCAAGATCAGCTTCCAAGAGGATCTCGAGGCACGAGCTCTGCACGGCCGCACGAAGTCGCCACGCGCTCTCCGGTTGTCAAACCTACTTGTATACTCGTCGTGTTTGCCGTTATAAATCGTGAAAGAATCGGGAAATACTTTGTGTTTGGGCATGTTGGAGTGGGTTCGTTGTTGATCGTTTGTTGGTGTATACACGCGAATTGGCTGATTAGGCTCATTGTTGGATGTCCATCAATGCGTACATGGATATACGTATAGGCATTGTCGGGTGTTGGTGGAGTTATTTACGGGCTGGTCGTGAAGGAACCGGCCTCGGTAAGGGAAGAGATCGGGGCACATGGCGCGTGCTGGACGTCTGGAAGGGCGGAGAAGTTTTTACGTTTCGGGAGCCCGGTGGTCCACGTTGAATGACCCCGGCCTCGAGGAAAGACCCTTTGTTCATTATCGCCATCACTTTTTTTCCTTTTCATCTTTCTACGTTCAGCCTACTTTACCTCGCAAGCTGTGGAAGTTCGAGTATACGATATTCCAGCTAGCCTCTCTTTGTCTCTGTCTGAGATTCTAGCTAGGATTGAAACCCAAACCCAGGCTACGAAATCCAAGCATGGCTAGGACTTGGATTGAAGCTAGACGGTCTTTAGCGAGGTATGGATTGCAGCTGAAGGGACTCTTGCTAGGATTTAGATTTCAGCTAGAGATGGTCTAACTAGGATTTAGATCCCAGCTAGAGAGACTGGCTAGGATTTCGATTCTAACGAGAGAGACTCTGGCTAGGATTTAGATTCTAACTGGAGAGACCCTGGCTAGGATTTAGATTCTAACTAGAGAGACTGCAGCAAAGATTTAGATACTAGCTAGGCATTCATCAATGATCATCCGCATTCAAATCCAAGTCTTGCTATCATTGGAATCCTAGCGAAAGGTAGTCCATCTACGATCCAAACCCAACCAAACTAGGCTGATAGAAAGACCTAAGACATGTTCTCCTTTTTCGACGTTACATCCTGGCTATTGCCAGCGTGCTCTGCATACGTGTCGTCTTTCGGTTTTCCGGCAGAAACTCAATGAGAAAACTGCTCGAGCGAGAAAACGATATAGAAGATCGCCAAAGAGCGTCAAGTTGCCAAGCGCCGCGCGGGCAGCGGGGAGGAGAACCATGCGTCGATGGGGAAGACGAGGGGCAGGAGGGAAAAAAGTGAAAAGCGTTTGCAGGCCCATTGTGGTGTGAATGGGCCTTCGAGAGAAGGGCAAACACGCTTAACCTCCCGGCCTCATTGTCCTCGCCGGTTATCCGATTTGGAGTTCTCTCGGTGCTATAGTGGAATGCGCCCATGCTCTTCTCTTCCCGTACTGATTCTCCTTCGGCCGCCGGAGGTGGCCCGCGACAGGCCACGTTTCAACTCCTACCCGACGATCAGCCTCGACATGCATACGAGTGTGTACCACCATATATCATAGATGTATACCTATGTATATGTCTAATCATTTTACTAGCCAACTACGTGTGAGGACCGTATCAGCCAGGGCCGTATAAATTCAGGATGAAAAGCTCAAAACCAACAATGATTTTTCGACTTGCCAAATCCTTTGGACCATTCTTTTATGGGTCAAAAAATTAGACTTCATTGACGATACTTCCATGCCACTTTTGACCGGTAAAGCTTGGTGTGCTCGGCGCCAAAGTTGTTGCATTTGCCTGGCATGATGCAACTACCTGCAGCTGTCGTGGAAAATAATGAAATCGCTACCTAAATTCTCTCGCTTTATACATTCACGCGTCGATTGGAGATCGTACATTGTTTGGGTTTATAGATTCATACACATGCTATTTGGGTTTGTACATCCATACATAGATTGTCCGGGTTTAAAC